>VMOF01000002.1:22125116-22241850 GCA_011764245.1 Trialeurodes vaporariorum
AAAGTAAGTACTTTTCAGAAAACAATACGGTTTTGCCATACATTTAGTTCAAATTTGGTTTTAGAGCCCCCCAACAGTGTTCTAAAAAATTGCCCTTCAGAAGAGCTATCTCAAAAATTTCGAGGCGCGACCCCTATCGAGTGATACATCGCTCGAAAGAGCACACTAAGCTGAGCATTTTGGCGCAAAGTGCAGGTCGACATCCTTTTTAGTTTTCGATATATCGAATGGCAAAGTTGGACTTTCATCCGTTGTCAAATTCCGATATATCAAAAATTATAACGATATCTAACTGCGGTTTGCGCCAAAATGCTCAGTTTAGTGTGCCCTTTTGAGCGATGTATCACTCGATGTAGGGGTCATGCCTCGGAATTTTTGAGATAGCCCCTCTGAGGGGCAATTTTTTAGAACACTGTTGGGGGGGGCACTCAAACCAACTTTGAACTAAATGTATGGCAAAACCGTATTGTTTTCTGAAAAGTACTTACTTTTTAGATTTTTTCGATTTTTTCCGATTTTTTTTTTATGGGAACTCTGATTTTATGAAAATGGGTCGAAATCGAACTTTGAACTTCGATACATCGAAAACTAAAAACTATATCGACCTCTTGTTTGCGCCAAAAGTTTTAGCATTTTATGCCCTTTCAAACCATGTATCACAAGATAAGGGCTGCTAATTGAAATGTTCCAGCTAGGCCCCCTGGGGGGAGTGGGGGGTTTTGACCCTCAAAAAAATAAAGCTCATCTGAAGTTATGAAGAATGGTCTAAACCGCAGCTTTTTATCTCAACTCTTTCAAAAGTTAGACAGAGGGGGTGTATATCTGTTACACAGTGTATAGGTGGTTTTAAATCAGTGTTCCTGGACATTAGGGTGATTCTAGATTCTTCAACGGTATTGATGAAAGATCGATTGATGTAGAACATAAATCTGAAAGGAATTTTGAATATTGTCAAGGAAATTAAGCCGGTACTTCAAAGAAACGTACCATAGGGAGATAATTCGCATGCGAAAAACCGAGTGGCTAAACTCGATACTAGCAGGGTAGTGCAAAATTCTTTGTGCAGCTTAATACAGTCGGAACTGATGAAGATGGAAGCGTGCGAATTGCGCGGAATTTTCATGAAAATCTTCATTTAATTTTTAGTTTTGTTTGTGGGAGGGGGGGGATCAATCAAGCAGCATCCAGCTCCCCGAGGAAGATGGGGGTAGAGAGGTTACTCAAGATTTTCGAGTAGCAACACTTCATGAAATGTCATCTGAATGAAAAGAAAATTTATTTATTTTGGGCTCAAACTTCAGATTAATATAAATTTTCATGTTTTAGGAATCGAACGTCCAACTTCGATGTTGACCTATTTTTGGAACTCCCAACGAGTTTAGCCATAGCAATTTTTACCCTGATGACAGCTTCAAACAGAGCATTAGATTTTTAGCTTAAAGACTGTGAGTCCACAATTTTTCACTATCAAAGAACCTATATGTCAGGATGAAAATACGACAGCCCCCCTCCTAAATCGTTCTTAATTCTAGATATTTTGACTCAACATTTTAACGAATATTTGAAAATACATATGTAAATGACCGACTTTCACGGGGAACCGCAAAACTACCGACAAAGGGACTGAAACCGTCTTTTTCTACACACTAAGATAGCTTATGTCGGCCTCCGTGGTCTGGTGATAACAATTAAACTCGATTTCCGTACTCAATGTTAAAGATGAAATTAAGGTCAACAGAAGTATCGCAGAACGATTAATCATATATCGATCCGCGGTACGCCCTTTGACCGCTGTCTCGCAGTCTATACAGTCTGGGGAGGGGGGGGGGGAGTCTCTGGACTGGTAAAGTCAAAGTGACTTAGCTCCTGATAAATCTCTCCCCCCCCCCCAAATCTGGAGACCCAAAACCTCGCAAATATACGCTTCTTAAAAAAATGCAAAAGAAGCAATTGTATCTTTATTTGCTCGCAAGAGATAATTAGCTATCCAGAGATAACCAGCTATCCAGAGACTCCCCCCCAGACTGTATAGACTGCGAGACAGCGGTCAAAGGGCGTACCGCGGGTCGATATATGAATCATTCTGCGATATTTTTTTTGACCTCAATTTCATCTTTAACCCTTGTGAGCCTAAGGTATTTCGGTAACACAAAGGACTAAGGGGGGGTATTTTTGTACCCCAAGGATATTTTCATGCAGCACAGTCAGTATCAATAATTTTGAAACTTTAATGGATGGATTATGTACTTAGTACCCTAAGAGAGTAATTTATGTGAAATTTGAGTAAATTTTTGCTATGTTGCCAAATTTACACCTACTTTTAAAAAAAATGTCAAAATAAAAAAAATGGAAAAAATGAAATGAGGTACCATATTATTTTTCCATTTTTGATAAATTTCCAATTTTTTTTCAATGATCTGACTTAATATACTTAATCTACATAAAATTTCCGTGAAATTCACTGTAATAGATGGTTCCAAACTTAAAACTGGCAGGACGAAGGGGGGTATATTTGTACCCCAACACTTTAAATTTCTATAATATCGACAAAAATTCATAAAAATTAATGAAATTTGGTAGACGTGTTCTAAGTATCCTAACTTAAAATGTCATGAAGTCCTAAAAAATTTTGAGCAGTTTTGACGAAATGGCGTCAAAAAAACTGGCCTGGGGTACAAATGTACCCCCCCCTTAGGCTCACAAGGGTTAACATCAACGTTTATGTAAGGTTTGCCCAACGTAAACTCCTGAGCATTCTTTACATGGAATTTCATAAACAATCTCCGACATCTTTTTGGTAGGAATTTTAGACTTTAAGGATGACTGGAATGACTTTAAATTACACTTGTTTGAAGGTACAAGCGAAAAACCATATGGCTTGATTGAGGAATGTAACTTTTCTGAACAGGACGACATGTAAGGCGCTACACCCACCTCATCTTTATCCCTAATTTTGCCGGGAGGGAAACCATTGTAACACGAATTTATAACTTTTGCAAATGTGGCATCAATGAGTGATCTGGGGTAACAATTTTCAAATAACAATTGCTTAGCTTCTCTTATTTTGTTTTTCCTAAATAAGGGATGGCTTAGCAGGCACACGCGTGTTGCCAAATTCTTTATCATATTGCTTTTCTGTGCCAATGGCTGAACAGACAAAAAAATTATGTTTCTGCCGGAAAAAGTTGGTTTTGTAAACCATGACGTAATAGATCTCTCCCCATTTTTTATGACAGAGACGTCCGAGAAACTTAACGACCCATTGACCTCACGCTCAAGAGTAAATTTGATGTTACTTGAAAAAATGTTGAAAAAATTGAAAATACTATCAAGATCATCTTTATGGCAACATAAAATTATATCATCTGCATAGCGTTTATAAAACAAAATCTTGTAAGGTAAAGCTTCTAAAACTTTTTCATCAAAATATTCCATGACCAAGTTTGCAACACTGGCACTCACAGGACCGCCCATTTGATGTCAATTTCTATAAATTTTCAAATCCAAGATGGCGGTTTAATAGCTTCTAACGGGCATTCTCAGTTACCATATTGTTTAACGACCAATTCTCCCTAGACTTTTGTTCGGGGGTTTTGTTAGTCGTAAAAACCCGAGTCTGATGGCCGTTTTGATTACTTTTCAAATCCAAGATGGCGGTTAAAGAGCTTCTAATGGCCGTTTCAAGAAACCATGCTGATTAACAACCGAACTATTTTACATGTGAATTATGTGGGTTCCGCGGTCGGGAATACCGAATCTGATGTTCGTTTGACACGATGTTCCTAAAGCGCCTTAAGGAGTATAACAAACCGACAAATATTCTCCCAAGGGACACACTTTTTTCGGGGGGTACATATAACGTCGACGTTCATATCGTCGACAAATAAAAAAGCGTTCACATCGTCGACGCGCGTAACGACGAATTAAAAGAACGGTTTTTTAACGTCGACGGTCATATCGTCGACGCTTACAACGCCGACGGGCATGTCCGTAAAAACACAGTGCCTATAATAAAAACGAGTAGAAAGCCTACGGTCATATCGTCGACGCCTATAACGTCGACCCTCACAACACTGACTCTAATTATTCCGAATCACTTTTTTTAAAAAGGGCAGCTTTTTATCCTCGACGTTCATATCGTCGACGATAAAAAAAGAGGCGTTCATAACGTCGACGGTCATATCGTCGACGACCAGAGCGTCGACTAAAGAAAAATAAAAGGTTCATATCGTCGACGTTCATATCGTCGACGATAAAAAAAGAGGCGTTCATAACGTCGACGGTCATATCGTCGACGACCAGAGCGTCGACTACAGAAAAGTAAAAGGTTCATATCGTCGACGTTCATATCGTCGACGATAAAAAAAGAGGCGTTCATAACGTCGACGGTCATATCGTCGACGACCAGAGCGTCGACTAAAGAAAAGTAAAAGGTTCATATCGTCGACGGATAGATCGGCGACGAGCGGAGCGCCGGCGCTCATTTCATAGATTGTTAATTAAAGAAGCGTTCACAACGTCGACAAGCGGTTCGTCGACGCGCACAACGCTGCCAGCTGCAGTGCCGACGGCCGCTGCCACGATGTTCGCACATCCAATAACCTTGGGCTCCGACCAGTCCGAACGTCCCGCGCCGCGCGGCGCGGCGGGCGCTTCGTCTTCGCGGTGTGCCGCGTGACGCATTGCTAAAAATTGAAGGCTCGTCAAGTCTTGAAACCCAGCTCCACCTTCCTGATTGGGAGAACAGAAGATTCGGTGATCATCTCATTTATGATATCATATTCCCTCGCTCTTCCTCTCCACCTCTGCACCCCCCTCTCATCCTTATCCACTCGTTGATGGATGTCATTTTTTTAAGCATTTTTTCCTTTTTTTTCGGCCTGCCCGTAAAAGCAAATAAAATTAAATTCTTGCTCAACTCTCTGTTTTTTTCTCTGGACCTGTAGCAACTAAACACAGAAAATGTGATCATGATTATCCACTGGGACTCTGGATCAATATACCTATAGAGATACCCAAGCTGCGTTTTTTGTCAAGGCCCCAATATTAAAGTGCTTAGTTGCAGAGTTATAGCACATTCTTTCATATTTTGTCTTTTCTAATAATTTGCGGGGCTTGAGTTCGATTCCACCAAAGCAGCTTGTCTGTTGAACGAGGGCCATTGAGCTGTAACTAGATTCCGGCGATTCACCTCTGCTTGGGACTCAAACGAAATAAAACGCCAAGAAATTCAATGGAACACTCTCAGTTTTACTCTTCATTTGGAATCATCATGTACGAACAAATAGCAAAAAATGTATAAATGTATGGGTTCCATTGATCCTCTTGATACTTACTGGCAATGGCGGATCGTGCTATTCGGCAACCATGTTTTTTCGCCTTTTAAAGCTATTCAAACGTATCGATTTATCAGGGATTCAGTGAATACCCTGAAGATCGATAAATTTGCGTACGCTATTTTGGCGAAAAAATATGTTTGACGAATAGCACGATCCGCCGCCATTGCCAGTAAGTATCAAGAGGATCAATGGAACCCACCGCCACTTTATACATTTTTTGCTTTGCAAAAAATGCTTTTGCTTTTTTGCATTCCCACATTACACTGCGATTACTGGTTAGTTTCGAGAAGTTAACAAGTAGCAGTAGCAACTTGAGAACTAATGTGGGGGGGGGGGGGGTCGATGTGTCTTAAGCTTTCAAGACCAACTTCGGCGCGGCGCACAGTGGAGCGAGTCAACGGGAGGGGTCAGTTATGGAATGTATGACTAAAAATGCTATGTTGAATGTTTTTGCAGTAAAACAAACTAAGAAAACTAGTGAAGCAAACTATAAATTGTGATTCTTGGAGGTAATTTTATAGTGGAACAATGGAACTACTTTCAAACTTCTTTGTTGCGTTTGTAAAAAGATATACGTATCTAAAATCGACACGCCATGACCGGCTCTCACATTGACTAGTTCCACTGTGCGGCGATGGTGAGAGGATGAGCAGACCAAAAATCAAATGAATGAAAAATTAAAGAAAAATAGAAGGGTCAAGAAGCTATATGCCACGATCAGGTACCTATATCCTTTTTGTATATCACTCGTATTATTCGTGCAACCAGCTGGCGTTATCACATCCAACTAATTGAGCAAATCCATGCATTCTTGATCGGACATGTCTCTGTTAACACCTCCGTTCATTTTCCCCAATCTCTGCACCACCATACTTAGCGCCGTAACGATAGCTCCCTCAGCCCCCGCAATTGCAAGGGGGGCACAAGGCGTCGGTGGGCGCAAAAAGAGAGGAGGAAAATACAGGGTGTAGAAAGAAAAGGAAAAGAAGGAAGGAAAAGAAGAGAAGAAGGAAGGAGAGAAGAAGAAAGAAGAGAAGAACAAAAAATATAAAGAGAAGAACGAAAAATAGGAAAACAGGGGCGAAGATGATAGAGAGAGGATTGATAGAGAAAGATGGATTTTGGAAGACTTAATGACAAATTCGCAACAATTAAGGCACGAAAGAAAACGTTTTGAAAGAACAAGGAGGCGATTTTTGATTTAAAATTGACAAAAAAAGAAATTGAGTCATAACTTTTCTTTCGTCGGAGTGTATGTTCTATGAAGCCTCGCGGGGTCATATGCCAGTAAAAAGTGGGGTGGTGAGGGATGGATGGGAGGAAGGGAAGATGATGGGGGGGCGCAGCTCTTTTTTTTGCATGGGGGCTCATACATGCCTAGTTAAGCCACTGAGTCCATACTCAATGTTTTTTCTCACTCACCATTGTTTTTATTTTGTAAATCTAGCGCTAGTCTGGCTAGACTTTTGCTACAGCGACATAAAGGGTTGAATCTGGTAAAAAATCGCGTAAAAATCACACATTAAGTGCATCAAATAGTCTCGAAATTTACTCATAAACCCACAAAAATCGTCGTAAAGAAAGCCTATTAGATGGTGGTCGGAAGGGCGAATCCTGCATGCATTCACCACGAGCACCAAAAGATGGCCGACAACGGCAATCTATAATGTTGGTTAGAATGTGAACAAAGCGTCTTACTTCCTCATAGTACTTACATTTTGTGTCATTTTCCGTGTTTTTATCCGGTAAATACTTTCTCGTTACTGTTTGTGATGACTATGGTGAAACAATTACGTTCTGTGTCCATTTGCCGGAATTCTGAAAAGGAAACGCCGAGCATGTACCAACTTCGTCGAATGCCGTCGTCGGCCATCTTTGCTGCTCATGGTGCATGCATGCAGGGAATAATTCGCCCTTTCGACCGCCATCTTAGGCTTTCCTCCAAACGCTTCTCGGGTTTCTCCGTAACTTCACAGACTATTTGATGCGCTCAGTGTGATTTTCACTTGATTTTTCACCAGAATCTACCCTCCAAAAGGCTATAACAAAAGTATGCATCAGGCCTATTATTGTCGCATGCTCAAACGTTTGCGTTCGATAGTACATACGTAGGAGAGCATAGTTGGGCAGCCGAATAATCAGAAGTAACGAAATCAGTCTGGCAACAGAGTTGATGCTTGAGATGTGACACCATTGCCTGTGAGGAGGTATGGTCAATGGGGAAGTTACAAGGGTCTGAAATTTTGTGATGTTTTCAGAGAAAATAATAGTACTTGATGTGTTGAAAACAGAGCAGGTGCCTTTGGTTTTTTCCCAAGTGTCTCGGTTTTGTAGATAAATACGAGTAAAGTAGTAAAAAATCGTGTGCGTACACTGACATCACTACGCGGAATTGCCTTTTAAAACAATGTATTTTGGACCGAAATCTCCCGGAACAATGGGACTTAATCAGAAATCAAAGGCACCTTTGCTCTCAGCTCATCGAGTACTTTAATTTTCTTTATAAAAAATACAACGCATTTCAGATAGTGAGACAGATAATCCGTCGAATAATATTTGCCCATAACTCTGTAGAAGAGGACTAGTGGCGCGGCGTGCAATTTGACAACGTTAAAAACTCGGCTTTAAACCTTATATCTCATCCCCAAAAGTTGATCTAATTAATTAAAAAACACCTCTCTTAAAGTTCGACCTGAGACGAACCAAGTGGTACCGCATCAATCATAGAGGCCTCTCGTGCCATTTTGAGACAGTGCGATTTCTCTATGTGAATCCATCAAATATATCGAATCTTTCTGGTGCACCATGCACCCCCTGAATTCGATATTTTATGCGTACTACGGTACTTATATTGACTTATTTTTTTACTTTTAAACGAACTTCATAAATGTTTTGTTTAGTTTTTAATTATCATTATCATTCTGTTGTAAGACAGGACAGACTACATATAATCACGAGAAAAAAGTTAAGTTAGGATTGACCAAGGAATGATGATCATACAAGATGTATATTGTACATATGTGCTTGAAACATAGTCTCAGCAACCCTGCGGACATTGGACAATGCGGAGACGGGGGGGGGGGGGAGCAAGGATCTCGACGAGTCGACGCCCTCCTTGACATCGAAAATTGCACTGAAGAACGGTAATTTTATGCGTTTTCAAAGAAATTTTACCAAATTACTACCTGTAACAGCGTCACCCCCCCCCCCCACAATTTTCGGTCTCTTAAAGTCGTGTAAAAAGTTTTAACGTTCAGCTACCCTCGTTGGTATACATCCTTCTCTCATTTAAACCAAAGATTCTTTACATTCTGAATGCTAGTAAAATGTTCGCAATGACTGTACACTGTGCACTGTACAGCTCTTGCAAACAATTTCCGTTCTTTAGGATGTGAAAAAAAGGTATTAAATTGTAGAAAAGTTGCTCTCAAGATTAAGAGTCCTCAAGTAGGGTACATGCAAAAGTTGACAAACTTCCGCAAGCGGCAAGAGCGCCTCTTCATTGTCATATACGCATATCAAAGAGTAAACAAGAGTCCCAACAAAACGGTAGCAAAGCGTGGCAGGTTCGGTTAGATTGGCGATATCGAAAAGTCGGCCTCTGATTGGTTGGCGAGAGCCTGGGCCCTGTGAGGTCCCTCTTATGAAGATTTAACATGGGGTTTCCGACTTTAACTCATTTAACCCTAGTCTGCCTGACATATGGGCCTCGGAGGCCCAGCACGTGACATTTCATCGTGCCATTTCCCCGAAAGTGCTCACTGAGACTTGAGCTTCACAAATAGCTCTACAAAAACCCTCAGGAACATATTCCCAAAATTTCGTAAAAAAAAAAAAAATCATAACTATGGTCGCAGTAATTATTTATTTATCGCTACCCCTAGAATGCCTGACATGGGCCTCGGAGGCCCAGGGGGGTGATCACGGAGGATCGTTTCGTTTCGTTATCGTTATCGTTATCGTTTGCATTAAATCAAATGGGCTTGCTTCTGCGCAACTCGATCGCGCAGGTAATCCCCTCCTCACCTCTTCCTACTTCAAACGATCGAGTAAACGACAGCCTCCAACTCATCGCTTCCTTTCGACCGTTTCAATCGTTACGAGAGGCTCAAAACGATTCGATCAGATGAGCCACCCATAAGGTTACATGTAAACGATAACGATAACGATAGCAAAACGATCCGATCCTCCGTGATCACCCCCAGGTAGGGAAATGTTGGTTTTCATGAAACTACAGTTGGCAACTATGATTGTTACAGTATCTGAAATATACCTAAAATATCTTGTAGGTGGGAAAGAAGGTGGGTGGGAGGGGAGGGGAGGGGTGGGGAGGGGTGGGGAGTGCGAGAGACGGGGAGGGGGAGGGGGTAAACCAAAGTTTGACTTGTCAGTGGATCAAAGGGTCAACCATTATAAATATTAGGTAGGTACGCATAAAAATTGTAAAAAAAATAAATTTTATAAGTGTCGCGGGTGGAGGGGGGTCGAAGGGGGGAGGTGGGGAGGGATGGTGGAGGGGAGGGGTGAGGGCTCAACCGTTACGAATATTACTCATCTTTATAAAAACAAATTCATTCAAAATTAAAATTAGTGTGGGTGGTTGGTTGAGGAGGGTGATGAGAGGGGGAGGAGGAGGGGAGGTAGGAGGAGGTAGGAGGAGGGGAAGGGAGGTTGGAGTGTGGGCTCCGGCCAAAAAGTCCGACTTTTTGCGGTCGAAAGTTCGACGCTTGAAAATTTTTAGTTGGTAAACCTAAGTGGGTGGGTTAGCTCCTTCGTTAATATTTTTAACTGAAGAACTTAATATCCCCCTCCTACTGCCAAATACCTGGGATTGAAATGAATCGATAACGAGCCAAGTATAAAACAAAGGCGAGCAGGAGACCATCAGAAAATTAGCGCTGTCATTGACCAATGAATGCAGCCAGATTACGGCTGCAAAGGCGTCTGATCTAATCGAAATTTACGTAATACGTTTAGCACCCCACCACCAGTCTGGCAACAGCGCAACAGGGAAAAGGATTCTTTGGCGCCACGAAGGAACACCCATGTTTCTCGCTGGGCTCGTAGTTTTATTCTACATATGCTCTTCTTTCCTCACCTTCATGGCTGCTGCAACTTATTAGAGATAGATATCACAATATTCGTCGCCAAATTAGAGAAGTCTGGTGATAAGCTCTGGGCTTGTCGGGAGTGAAGCGGAGGGGAGGTGCGTGCTGCGATGCGTCGCGTCGCACTGTGAATCGAACGCGTGAGCTAGCTAGACAAAACCCATAACTTTTGAACGAATGCAGATAAAGTAACGAAACTTTCAGGATATTACCTTCATTGTATGCTCTATCGATCCACTAAAAAGAATAAAAGAAAAAAAAATCCTTCGAAGGTGTGTAAGGGGGGGAAGGGGGGCCACAATTTGAAAAAACAAAAATCGGTCGACAAACCCCATCTTGTGATATATCGATCAAAAAGACATAACAAACTGAGCATTTTGGCGCAATTCGGGGATCGATATCGTTTTTCGTTTTCGAGATATCGAATATTAAAAGTGCAATTTTCACGCATCTTAAAAATTCGATATCTCGAAGACAAAAAACGATATCGAACCCCCGATTGCGCCAAAATGCTCAGTTTGTTATGTCTTTTCGATCGGTGTATCATTCGATAGGGGTCGAGGCTCGGAATTTTTGAGATAGCCACCCTGAAAGGACATTTTTTTAACTAATTTTGGGGGGCTCTAAAACCAAATTTTGACTAAACTAATGTCAAAACCACATTTTTTTCTGGAAAGGACTTGCTTTTTAGAGTATTTTTGACTCCTAGTTTTTTAAATTCCGACTTTAGAAATGGGAATTCTGATTTTTTGAAAATGGGTCGAAATCGAACTTTGACTATCGATATATCGAAGAAAAAAAACGATATCGACCTCCGGTTTGCGCCAAAAGTCTTAGAATTTTGTGCCCTTTAAAATGAGGTATCACAAGATAGGGGTTGATGTTTGACATTTTTTAGATAGCCTCTCTGGGGGTTAGAATTTTACGCCCTTCAAACAATGTATCACAAGATTGGGGTTGCTGTATGAAATTTTTGAGATAGCTTCCCTGAGGACCTCCCAGAGGGGGGGGGAGATTGACTCCAAACAAGAAAATTCATCTGAAGTGATGAAGAATGGTCTAAACCGCAACTCTTCATCTCAATTAGCAAGAAAAATCCAGGCAAGAAAACCAGGGGGGGGGGATAAAAAAACACCCTGTCGATTAATAAACGGCCAGAGTGTCGTTAAACGCGTTCAAATACGACTAGGGTTCTCGGGTTCGAATCTTAGCTCAAGCTCTGCTATTTTACCCTCGTTTTTTATAGGTTTCTTCGATTCTTCAATTTCCTGGTTCAAACCTCCCTCGGAAAAATCAAAAATTCTTAACGATGGAGCGTTGTGGAGCGTTTGAACAAAAGGTATGTTAAACTGCATTAAATTTGCAATATTTTAAGGCCAAGTTGAGAGCGGGTACACGCGTGGGTAGAGAAAATTAGAACTCTATCAAAGTTGAAAAATGTGAAAATTGGCTAAAATTTAAGGGAATTTTTTTAGGATACATTAAAGGATCTACAATTCGATTTTGCTGCAAGAACGTCTTTCTACAATGGTGAAAGAGAGCCAACAAAAATTCTTGGACCAAACTCTCGACGCACAGTGGTACTGCTAGGTAAAATGTCGGGAATTCCTGCAATTCCTCTATTTTTGGGTTTAAACCTCCCTCAGAAAAAGCGAAAATTTTACTGACGCATTGTTGAGCATTGTTTGGGCGAAACATATGTTAAACTACATTAAATTTGCTATCTTTTAAGGCCACAACGAGAGCGGGTACACGTGGGTACACTAAAGTAAAACTCTATCAAAGTTAGAAAAGCATAAAAATTGGCCAAAATTTGAGTGAATGTTAATTTTTTTGAATACATTAAAGGTCTTAAAATTCAAGTTCAATGCAAGAAATCTTTTTCATAATGATGGAAGAGAGCAAAAAAAATTTTACCGATCAAAATTATTGACGCACAGTGGTACGGCGAATTAATAAGTCAGACGAGATCAATCAACAGAAAAACAAGATTTTTTACCTGCAAAATGAACTTTGAACCTATATCTTAGGCACCATAGTCAGGTTTTGAGCCAAACGGGCATTGATTAGGGCTTATCCAGACATCCGTTAACAAGAAAATCAAGCCCAAAAGTGGCTCTCTAGACTTGAGTTTTGTCCAGCTAGAATACACACGTCGATTCACAGTGCGTCGCGTCGCGCATGATCTAAGTAAACAGGTCAGTGTCTAGAGCCCCTGTAGATGAAAGAGTCAAGACACGTGAACAGAAGTGAGGAAGAAGAAGGTGTCTGAGGAGCCTGGAGGCGCGCCTCTTGTTTAGATTTTTATCCAACGATCTTCCCGCCAAAGATTACTTATACATGTATTCGTGTGTAAGTAATATTTGTCAGGTCAACCTAACCTCCAATACCCGTTGGCTTAACTACCTGTTTTAAAAGTAATGCGTGAATTTTATTCTGTTCTGAACGCATTTTCATCAATTTCTAATTCAAATTTCAACAGTACAAGATAAAAATGCCGAAAGTTTCCTCAAAGCTGGGCAGCAGTGAAGGTGGTTCCATGAAGATGAAAACTAGAGGCACGCCTCCAGGCTTCATAGACCCCTTCTTCATCTTCACTTTTCAGCAGCCAATCAGAGATGGAACCTCGTATGGCGAGATTCTTTCATATAAGCCGTAATTTGTTATGGCATCGCTGGTGTCCGATGCCCAGTTTTTCGGTACCAGTCGTACTTTCTTATCCGGTGTCGTAAAAAGTGGGAGGAGCTAAGGTGGAGCCTATCGCGTCGTAATAATTCAGGCAACACTGTAAAAGACGCCATTTACGCTTGGTAACACTGTTCCGGCACCACTGATGCCCAAATGCGACACCATGCTCGCGAGCTTGGTGTCGGACCGCCATGTTGATGTAGAATCCTAACCTCTAATCCATCCTCACAACACCCAAAAGAGTAAACACTACAATACTGCCTCCTGCGGACATCATGTGAACTTATCTCGACCTCAAAACAAATCTTCAAAATTAATTTCATTGGCTGCAATAAAAAGAGGCGGGGACACCAAATGGTGCCGAAAATTTCGACACCAACATCTGTGATGCCATAACAAATTACGTCTATACAGGGTGTTTCTAAAACTTATGTCATCCTTTCTACCACATATTTTTGAGGTCAAAATAAGACTTTTTTTCCGATAAACATGTGTCTGAAAATGCCCCCCTTTTGAGCTACAGCCCCCCAAAGTTTTAAAAAATTGTTGGTTTTTTTGGAATATCGACCAGAATTATGACCCGAATGTCATGAAAATTGGTGTCCCGAGGTACTTTTACGTGTAGAATCCATTGATGACCTCGAGAAATTCAGAAATGAGGTCTGACTGTACTTTTCAGGCAATCTTATACCTTCAACGACACACATTTTATGTTACGGAATGGAAATTTGAAAAATAAATAATGAAATCAGAAGGAAAAAACTCTTAGGAAGATATTTGGTCCTCTTTGTTTTGGTCGATACGACGCATATTAAGCGAGATAATCGCTGCAACAAGGTGGAAAAGTCAGCGCTTTTACCACGAGGCGCGGCAGGAAGTATGCAACCCGCCACTCCGCTGCTTCTTCGGGCCGCCCGCTACAGTAAAAGCGCTGACTTTTCCACCTTGTGCAGCGATTATCTCGCTTAATACGCGTCGTATCGACCAAAACAAAGAGGACCAAATATCTTTCTAAGAGTTTTTTTCATCTGATTTCATTATTTATTTTTCAAATTTCCATTCCGTAACATAAAATTTGTGTCGTTGAAGGTATAAGATTGCCTGAAAAGTACAGTCAGACCTCATTTCTGAATTTCTCGGGGTCATCAATGGATTCTGCACGTAAAAGTACCTCGGGACACTAATTTTCATGACATTCGGGTCATAATTCTGGTCGATATTCCAAAAAAAACCAACAATTTTTTAAAACTTTGGGGGGCTGTAGCTCAAAAGGGGGGCATTTTCGGACACATGTTTATAGGGAAAAAAAGTCTTATTTTGACCTCAAAAATATGTGGTAGAAAGGATGACATAAGTTTTAGAAACACCCTGTATAGGGACTCTAGGTCAGTCCGGTAGCGATTCACCGAAAACGCCGACCCCTATGTTTGCACTGCGCGGCGACTTTGCTCAAGAGGCGATTTTTTTCAACATTGATGCTTATGGAGAAATGCCGACTAGCTGTCGTTAAATCCGAATTTCTCTCTGATGGTTGATCAAAACGTCCAACATGTGACTGAACCTTGTTCACTAGGGTTTTAGGAAGATTTTCATGCCACTTAATAGTATGTTACCGCACTTGAGACATAATACGTGGCTTTGCCCAAATAAGAATCTTTTTTTAATAGGGACTTATGGAGAATTGCCGACTAGCTGTCGTTTAATACTAACTTCTCTCTTATGATTGATCAAAACATCCAATAAGTGACTGAAACTTGTTTACTAGGATTTAAGAAATATTTTCATGCCACTCAACAATATATTATAACTCTTATAACTAGAGTCCCTATGTGTGGAGAGTTAAGACAAGTGAAACCATGCGCGCCGCCATTGGATGCGATTTTGCACATTTTGTTTACATTATGAGGGCTGTTCAAGGTACTTATATTTAACAGGTATGGAGCATTTTTTTTATTCTCCGGAATCCGCACCGGTACAATAACCCGGAGCTTTTGGAGCTGCTCCGAAGCTGTCTGGTGCAGCACCGGTCACGCCGAGCAGAAGCTCCGGAGCTCCAGCTCCAGTGCATCGGTATTCAACTCCGATACACTGGAGCTTGCTTTGGAGCAGCTCCAGGCGCACCTCTAATAAAAAAACACTTCGGTGCGCTCCGGTGCTGGAGTACCGAAATAAAAAAACACTCCAGTGCACTGGAGCTGCACCGGTGCGCGCTCCGGAGAGTAAAAAAACGCATCAGTATGCTCGACTCGCTTCCCGCGTCATCTTCAGTGGCGCGCAGTTCAAAAAGCATTCCAAGATGGCCGACAAAAAAGAAAACATTGTATAATGTATATACTCTTTCCAGAAAACATTGGGCTTCCCTCTCCAGAAAAGCAGAAAATAGCCCGATGTTTTCTGGAAAGAGTATATACAATGTTTTCTTCTTTTGTCGGCCATCTTGGAATGCTTTTTGAACAGCGCGCCACTGAAGATGACGTGGAAGCGAGTCGAGCATACCTGTTAAATTTATTTCCCCCCAAAAAAAATGTTTTCTTGGTTCACTCTCAAATTAAACTCAGAAAACCCATTAAATCTTTGTTTTCAAGAGGTCAAATTTCAAATTTTTTCGGGGGAGGACCCCCGAACCCCCCGTAAGTCTGAGGGGTATTCCATAACCCCCAGACCCCCCAGTTCATGGGTGTGAAAAAAGTGGAAGCATCACTTAACCCCCCCCCCCCCCCACCCTACCCTGAAATAATCTCAAGCTGCACCACTTTTTAAATGCTTCCTTGCCACGATCTTAGGGTAGGCTGTTTTTTGGGAGCAAGCAGTGAGAAAAAATAAAAATAACAATATCCACAAGATACGTGTCTATATTTATGGTTATAAAAGTGAAAAAGAGCTGAAGTTTTCTTACTTAAACTATCGATTGAAGGAAAATGGGGATTTTCTGCTGGAAGTCTAAATTTTCGCTCAACTTACGGTATAAACAAGTTTGATATTTATTCATTTTTCTTGTCCAAAAATTGCTCCAAAGTGCATCTATGAGTGATTAAATTTGCAACACTTTCTGAAGGGAGGACCGCTAGACCCTACTTTAGAGGGGGCTCCCCCCACACACCCAGTCTCCTTCCTCAATTTTTTGGGGGGGGGCCCGAAATGCATCTTGCCCCGGGGCCCCCAGAGGTGTAGCTACGCCCCTGATTGTACACAAAGCACACAATTGAACAAAAAACAGAGCCAAAAGCCATGCAATTCTTCCTGGAACTCTAAAAAACAAGTTTCAGTCATCTAGCGAACAATTTGATCAACTAAATGAGGAAAATTACGTTTCGAAGACAGTCGGTCAGCGTTTTCGTTTACTCCGCCATGCGTGTGGTCGAAATATGCGAGGTGGCACAGTGACACACTCAATCCCGTTTCCGATCGGGACGAACTGACCTGTTTACTTCGTAACTTAGATCATGACTTCGCGTTGTGCGAAGTCTCAAGCCTCTCCGTAAACTCCCCTCCCATCCGCTTTCCCATTCCTCAAGCTTAGTGCCGGCCCGAGGGATTTAGGCGCCCAGTGCGAGAAAGATTTGGCGCCTTTTGGTGGTTATTCCTAGGGGGGTCGAGTCCGGAGGATCTTCTCCGGGAAATTTTTAATTTGAAACATCTGAAAAAATCAGACAATTTTTCGCCACGAAATTCTCATTTTTTACATCCATCATTTGGAACATGAATTTTAAACCGAAACTTTTCAAGAATTTCTTTTACATTTTTGGACTAAACTTTCCTTTCCCCTTCGTCCCATTTGGATTCACGAGACAAACGCATATAGCTAGTATTGTGACTCAGCAAATTCACAAGGCGAGAAAAAGCGAGGGCAAAATTAGCCCCTTTTGGGGTACTCATGGATCTTTTTGAAACATGTCTCACATAGTATTTTATGAAGACCTTATACTTTGACGAAAATATGAGCTCGAATTCTCACATGGTCCCCGAGATACATGCCCCCTCTCATAAGTTCCCCCTAAAATTCGAATTTCTCCTATATTTCGGAGGCATTAGCACTGATTCCCATGAATCGTGGTTTTCAAGTACCTTACACGTAGATACACCTACATTTCGAGCTGAGGTCAAAAATTGGTTGGGATGAATTTTAAGGGAGGTGGGGGTCGTTTTTTTAAAACTTTTTGAGCCCAAAAGTCATGAAAAATGTGGCAATCAGTTAAAATTGGACAAAGATATGAAAAGAACGTCTAAAATGAAGAACCTTGATGAGATTGTTTTTTTCCCGTTCGATTAATAAATGTCGAAAAAATCGATCTCCAAGTTTTATTTATTCGTTCTTGTACCGATATCTTGGATGGATTTGCATCGATTTTCTTCAAAATTGGTTTCTTCCAGTGGCCTGTCGTGGCTTAAAAGTAAGGGGAAGCTGCTCGGGAAACTCCAACCGGGGGAAGGCCTAGGCCTTAGGGGCCCCACGGTCCACCCCCTCCCCCAGTAAGGGGGTGCGGAGGTCTCCCCTGGACAAATTTGGTCTTTAAACTCACCTGAAACGTAATGTTCTGCACTCCCAAAGTCGAAATATAAACTCCAAGTTCGGTATTTTAACTCTGAAAATGAGGCCTTCGTACAATCGTACACGCTCAATTATTAGGGTCGTCAAACTGGCATCGATTTGTCCGAACTCCATGACAAACGGCAGGTGAGCCAACCGTTGCATGTTCCGTTGGTCAAACTTTGGTGGCGTTCTAGAATGGAGCTGTTGCAAACTTCTGCTACAGGCTTATTATTAATAGACGGTTTTAGTGCAAAGTCAACGGTTAGCCAACAACCACAACAATGCGCTCATCGGTAGCAATCGGTTGTGATAAAACTCACGTAGCGTTCCAAACCAAACTATCTCACTCATTCTCCCGTGACCCCCATGTATATATCCATCTCTTTCTAGTTTCGAAATTCGTATATAGGGCTTTGTTTTACGACATATTATTATCAAAATCGCATAATAATCCTTCGAGGAATTCAAATCTGCCATAAAATTTCACAAAATAAGTCTCTACGTACGATTTTTGAAATCAGAGTGAGATGGCGATATATGAGGGTCACATGAGAGCGAGTGAGACAAACTGGCTTTGTTTGGAACGCTCATCACCGGCAGTCGCCATTACTAAAACCCTCTGTGGCGGCCGTTGCCACCTAACTCTTATGGCAATTGTTTGCTTCTTCTTCTTCCTCTCCTTCCTCTCCTTCCTCTCATTCCTCTCCTCCCTCTCCTCCCTCTCCTTCCCCTCCTCCTCCTCCTCCTTTTCTTCTTCTTCTTCTTCTTCTTGTGTGGTGTCACGAGAACACCTCGTGAGGATGGAGCTGATTGGGATAGAGAAACCCAATGTAAACGGCGGCAACGGCCGCCATTACGGTCTCGCGATGGAAAGCATTTTATGAGTTTGTGAGTGTTTCGTGATATTTTAGTGCTCTAATCGTTATTTTTACAGGGTTTTACCCCGTAATCAACTAATAATAAGCCTATAGCAAAAGTTTGCAACAGCTCCATTCATCCCTTCAATGTCTCGATGCAGGAAAGATTATGAAGAGCAGCCAATCAAACAAGGTAAAACAAGGCTGACATTAGAAATAAATAGCCACCAAGTTGAAATTACAGCATTCGTTTCTACATCAACGGCGGTTCGTGCAATCTGGCAACTGTGCTCTTTTGCCATTTAAATCTATGCAAAAATATCGATACTAGGTGAGGCACAACGCCTCACCAAAGAATCGATAATTTTACACAGTTTTAAATGGAGAGAATCCAATGTTGCGAAATCGCACGAGCCGCCAATGTTCTACATGCACCATTAATTCACTTTTGACAGGCAACAGTTTTAATCAGAAATATATCGATTCAATTGACTACGGGAAAAGTGAAATTAACTTTAATTTTCCTGTGGAAAATATTACATTTTCGGTGAGAGCATTGACGAAAAATCCTACAGCCATAATCATCCATGAAAAAGATCGAGGCGAAGTAGCTTCCGTGCATTGTGCAAGTAATGGAAGTTACGAGATCAACACTGTGTCAACAACATTATCCGTGACCAAAATTCTTCAGCAAAAAAGTTTCAGCGAAAAGCAGCACGCCGACTCGCCGCAGAAAAGGAAGAAAGTAATGTTCGTCGAAGCCCGAAACAGTCTCGATAATGAACACCTGCAGTGATCAAAGGAAGCCGCCACATCGACGCGAGAAAGAAAACCAAACACACAGAAATGATGAACACACACTCAGGAGAGGAAGGAGAGGAAGAAGAAGAAGCAAACAATTGCCATAAGAGTTAGGTGGCAACGGCCGCCACAGAGGGTTTTTGTAATGGCGACTGCCGGTGATGAGCGTTCCAAACAAAGCCAGTTTGTCTCACTCGCTCTCATGTGACCCTCATATATCGCCATCTCACTCTGATTTCAAAAATCGTACGTAGAGACTTATTTTGTGAAATTTTATGGCAGATTTGAATTCCTCGAAGGATTATTATGCGATTTTGATAATAATATGTCGTAAAACAAAGCCCTATATACGAATTTCGAAACTAGAAAGAGATGGATATATACATGGGGGTCACGGGAGAATGAGTGAGATAGTTTGGTTTGGAACGCTACGTGAGTTTTATCACAACCGATTGCTACCGATGAGCGCATTGTTGTGGTTGTTGGCTAACCGTTGACTTTGCACTAAAACCGTCTATTAATAATAAGCCTGTAGCAGAAGTTTGCAACAGCTCCATTCTAGAACGCCACCAAAGTTTGACCAACGGAACATGGTCATGGTTTTAATATTCATTAAACTTAATTGAGTCATGCTTGAATTACTTATTCCAAATATTATTTTTGTCTTTATATTGGCTTAGTTTAAAAGATTTCTGCTCGATCGCACCTATATTGCACCTTGAAACGGTCTTAAAGGTTTTTTATGATGACTGTATGAGAGAAATATTTTAGTGGGTCGGTAACATGTTATGTTTGTGCAAAGTTTCATCAAAATTCATCCCATTAATGATTGACTCCAAGTTTTAGCATTAATTCCTCACTTTATTTGATTCTTTTTTTTGGGTCGAACTTCCTATTTTGATTTTTAAACTCTCTTAAGGGTTGTATATTGTAACTGCAAGGGATACTTTCTTTTGTAGACTAATTGTAGATTGTATTTTCCAGTTTTCATCAAAATTCATTGGACCAAACCTGAACTATCCCAATTAATAGGAATATGTTTTTGTTTGCTTATATTCCCATATTTTTTTCTCAATCGCACCTATATTGCCACTCAAAAAGGTTTCAGCGGTTGTGTATGGTGACTAAGAAAGCAAAATATGTTAGTATTTTGATAGTGGATTGTGTGTACAAAAGTATTATCAAAATTCATCGAGATATAATTGATTGATTCCAAGTAAAAAGATTAATTTCTCACGATAATTCCATTTTTTGGCTCGAGCGCACTTATTTTGATTTTTTAAACGGTTTTAAGGGTTGAATCTTGTAACTATGTGTAGTTTATTTTATAGTAGGCTGAATGTAGATTTTTTTTGCTAACTTTCATCAAAATTGATTGAGCCAAACTTGAGTTATTCCAGTTTTACCCATTTTTACCCATTTTACCATTGATTTCAATGGAAATCATTTTTTCCCTATAACTAACCTAAAAGTTGAAATTTCAAAAAAACAAAACAAGTGCCTCTGGGGAATCTAAAAAGTAACAGCTGTGCAAAATCTGGAAGCATAAGGACCAATGTTTCAAAAGTTATGGGAAGGTACACACGGACTGACGGACTGATGGACTGACGGACAGACGCCACAGAATTTTTTTTGCATAAATATCTCTAAGTTAGAAAGGGTTAAGAAATATGCTAATATGATTGAAGTATATTCTTTCTGATGGTATTAGACATGATGAGAGGCCATTATTTTGTAAAAATCATGATTATGACTGAGTCGTGAGAGGCCAACTATCGAAACAAAATACTTTGAAAATCTCTGCGCTATCGCAATACTTTCTAAATTTTTCTAATTTCATTAGAGTGAGAAAGTAAAAATTAGGTGTATTTCGTTAAATTAAAATTTTGGGCAGTCCATGTCTCAGACCACGGAATCGGTCCGATTCTGCCATTGAAGTCCCAACATTTTAATTTGACAAAATACACCTTATTTTTTCTCCTCAAGGTAACATGTTGCACATCGATCAGAAGGTTTCTATATATTTTCTCAGAATCTGTCAAGATTTGTGAGAAATTCTCAAGAGGATAAGCACAAGGGTTGATTCAAAAATCTTATAAGTCCCGATAGCTAAAAAAATCTGGGTATTTTGGTAAATGTCTATGGGAGCAAAAATGTTGGCAATTGCCTCTGATATGAGGATATGAACTCTTTTCGTACTTTTAGAAGATGCTTTATTGCAAAAAACTTGATAGATGTGTGTGAGCTTCTTCTAATATGAACGAGGAGCTGTTGAGGGCTTTTGAAAAACATATCAAAAATGAAAAAAATTGTTTCAATTCCGTAACCAATTTCAAAACATTTTTAATCAGCCGTTCTTGAGAAAAATGCTCTGTGCTGGTTCCTTTTATCTATAGTTATCATCTCTGTATTATGTTCTGTATAATTTCATTGGGTATGCAGAGTAAGTGAGAGTGTTGGAGTGAGAATTTCTTTTCTATGTGAAACTTCTGAGCGCTAGTGTTTTTGTTCATTTTCTTTTTTAATTTCTATTAATTTCATGTCTCAAATTATTTTGGATAAATTTATTTCACCAAAACTATCAGTAAACCTCAAGTACCTAAACTCGTGTCGGTCATGATCCAAAAATTTCTCCAAACCTCTCCCTTTTACTACCTTCCTCTTTCCTACCTCCATCTCCTCTCTTTAAAAACTTTTCTTTCAAAATCAGTTTTTTTAACCTTACCTGAGAGATGCATGATTGTGCATGAGATCTCTCAGATTCAACTTACAAACTAGCTGATATCAAAGCAACCAACTCTCCTCCCCTCCCCTCTTCACACCCTTTCTACTCTTGTGTTTCTTCTAGCCCCCTATCCCTTCAGATTTTAGCCTGAGATTTTATCTGATCTTCATTATTCCGAATTATTATTACAATCTGTTGGCTGCGCTCAACGCAAACCATTGCATAACTCATAAATTGCAGGCGCATGAAAGTGCGAAAGATTTAATGCCCAAAGGCGCTGATATCCGAAGGACCAAGTCTAATTTTTTGTACCTACCGCACCTTTCTTCTGCTTCCCCTTCTACTTCATCCTCTCGCTATAGTTCACCCACCAAAAAGAAAAACAAATTAAAAAAAAAGTCAGAAAAATAACTTGGCGTTGAAATTAAAGGGACAATATTTGAAATTCAGCAGGCACGGAGTTTAAAGAGTTTAAAATGTTTCCGGTACCCTGAATAGAACAAGGATCAGTATTGCGTGATTTTAAAAATGAAAAAAATGTAAGTACTCAGCGAGCTGAGTACACGGATGTCTTTGCGCTACCAAGTTTATGGGATTCACAAAATACTGCAATGTGGCAACATTGTACTGTGCACATTTAAATCCATGAAAAATATGAAGCTACTGGGTGAGTAGTGGGCTCAGGAGTTTGATCTATTGAAAGGTTTTAAATGAACAAAATGCAATAATGCCTCACTACACGCTACACCACTGGTAACAACTTTTAGTACTAGCTGCTGCATACAAAATTTATCAGCCGAGTTATGTCAAAATAGATTTGCTTACATTTCTGATCATCTTGATAGCGTTTATTTAAGAAAATATTGCCAATGACAGCTTTGCAAAGCACACTCCATTTGTATGCAACTACGCAGATAAATGAACTCCCAGCTGTGAACATTATCCACAAAGTTCTGTGCATAAGACAGAAATGCGTCCATCCGCACATGTAAATAAAGAGCTGTCATCAGCAATCTTTCCTGAAATGACCTAGCTATTTTATCACCAAAATTGTTGAAGATAAATATACACAAATCCATTGAAAGGCAGAGTTAATGGTAGAGTTTGAAGTGAAAATTGATGTGACTTACTTGAAAGACTTGAGTTTTAATGATACCCCAACTGGCATTTCTTACACTCTGAATTTTTTCATTTGACGCAGAATACAGCTGACTACTAATAAATTTTCTAAAAGGAGACTCTCGTTTCAAAAGCCCAATTCTAGAATACATTGCTAGCAGCAGTTAAATAAGGATACTGACAGCGTTACTACTGCTGTAAAGGCACGAGACAGTTAAAGTGAGATGCAACATGATAAAATCACTCCTCGAAGAACACACCTTTGAAAACCACCAAGGATTTTAATCATCCTAACCCATTGAAACCAATCAGTATTAACTAGTTGCCATCAGTTATAAAAACCACAACTTTGACAGTGGCTCTGACGTCTGGTTCAAAACCTTGCAATTAAAAACATTAAAATTCATTCTCTTCGATCGGAAGGGACAAGATAGCAACAAACTGATTCGTGACAGAATTCACTACACACCCGAAAACAAGAATTCTTGGCTTAAAGAAGTGGGTGAGCGTTTGTAAAGCAAATAATAAAATCTAGATTGAGTTACAGAACTGAAAGATGGGTTGAGCACTGAGAAATAAGTTGATTGTTCAGATTGCTTATTTCATAAAATGATCCACAACCACGGCCGTGGCCACAACATTTCACGAGCAAACATCTGGATTTTGGAAGTTAATAGGAAGCAAGTGGGTGGGTTATGGTTGATTGAAATAATCCTTTAATGCACCACTAATAAAAAATAAAGGACATGAGTAATGATTAAAAAAAGAACAAACGTTTGGGAACACTGCTCATCAATTAACCTCAAACGTAAACACTAAACATCTTGCGACAGTCTCAGTCCTGTCTCGGCAAGAATTGCCGAGCAAAGTCAGAATTTAAGAAAAAACTAATCGAAGAGTATTTAGAGGGAAAGTAGAAAACTGTTTACTGGCAAATCGTTGAAACCTCCGATACGATCATATCATAACATTGAAATTAAAGACGAGATATATGAATATTAGAAAACAAACAAATAATTACTCTTACGACCATGGACGAAGATATAACTAGTTTGGTTATTTACTTAACTATTATTCAACACATAATCAGCCTGGAATTCTCCCAAAGGCAGTACAGTACCTAAAGGCTCCTGAAAGAGTTCCTGATAAAGTTGTCTCGAGACATGGAAAATTAAGAATAGGTAATGGAGCTTACAAATGACGAATGAGAATTACAACTGACAAACTAAATGAAAGCTATGAAGAACTTGAGTGTTTCAATTAGTAGAAACTGAGATTAAGGCTATGATTGACAGAAAACACGCACAGTTCAAAAAGAAATCCTAATTTGAAAGTCACTTGGTCACTGATAGAGTTCGAAAACACGCGAAGAAATTCGATTTGTTTACTCATTGATTTTCACAAATCTGTAACCTTAAAATCTCCGAGGCGGTTACACATGTTTACCAAAGCTTCCGAACTAGATATAGCTCGTTGGTAATCACAGACAAAATAATGAAACTACCAAATTTATTCATAACGGAGACAAATCCTTATGAAAAACTTAGGGCCAATACTCTGTCAAAACCTCACTCGAACATTCAAACATTTCAAACGGCGCACTATGGATCCAAATCGAGTCCTAAGTGGTCAAAAATACAAAGACATGAGATGTCACAAGAATTGTCGATCCATCAAATGATATTCTCCGATAAATATGGGACAAGCCAGGATAGAAAAACCGAGCCAAATAAACCCCTTAAAATCACTTATAGTGCCCAGCGAAAATACTAATTTCCCAACTTTGAAAGGATCGAATTTGGACCGCCAAAGATTTGATTTCTGTCCATTGTGCGGCGAACCGAAGAATATCGAGAATCCGATATAGCGCGCGATTCGTTTTTTTCCACGTTAAAGGATAGGGAGACTTTTGGCGTTGCCGCTCCGCAATATATCGAACGAAGGGAATCCACCAGAGATCTCTGGAATCCACCGTAAAACGAGACGCGATCATTACTTGCGGAAATCTGACAACGCACGTTTGCGACCAAGCCGAAAATTGTCGATTATTATGCAGGAAGTTTATGGCCAAAATCGATACGAAACCATAACAAAAACATGCAGTACTTACTGCATGTTAAAAAAACTGTTTATTATTTAGAGTCACGGCTTTTCCGAATATGACACTTTTTGACTTCAAAAGAACGCAACCTCATGTTTGATCCCTGAACAAGCCGTTTAATAGGTGGAGGGATTTAGAAATATCTATTGTCTATAGTTTATGTGGGTAAAAAAGATCGAGCCTTATCAAATAATTTTCTCTTTTCAGCTTTCAATGGGTTTGTTGCAAACTGTTGCTACAGTGCTATAGAGTTTTGATTCTGATGTAAAATTGTCTGAAAATTACATTGGCGGCATCAAACAGTCATAAAATCCACTAATAAACCCAAAAAACGCATTATAAAGAAAGCCAAAATTGACGTCGTAAAGCCGAACAATCTGTGCACGCGCACGACGAACATCAGAGATAGGTGACCCATTCTCCCCTTTTTCGTTAGGGGGGGGGGGAGAAAATATCTCTACAGTCAAACTGTAGAAAACAGCTTCAAATACTACATAAATCTACTGCAGTATTTATAACCGACCTATTGGGCACATGGGCATTTGCAAACCAACGTTATCATGGTGATACACTCATAGAAGACTGGAAGAAACTCCCGCCAATATTTCATAAGAATGTACTAGAAAGTTTTGAGTACGTGACGAAACTATTGACCGAAACCTATGAAATTCTTGAAAAAACGAACCTAAAAAGACCAGGAAAAAATTGCCTAAATTGTGAATGAGCTCAAAAGCATAAAAAGACGATTATGAATAATAAAATTAACTTTTTATAACACCATCTTTTATTGTTTAATGAAATGAACACTGTCTAATTTTTTGCAAATATCTTAACTTGGTCACACGATAATTTACTCTCTACGTATCTTTTTAAAAAAAAAAACTCAGATATTTCCATATACTTAATACGAGTTGAGTATTTGTTTTTACGCAGCATCTGTGTATTACATTTGACACGTTGGTTTTTTATTACCAGTTTACGGAGATGAAATACAGCAGTGTGTGTAATTCTTGTACATAAGATTGAATGAATGTAAGTAAATTTTATCAATTATTCAATCCGTGAAAAATATCAGTTTTGACTAAATTGATCTTGTTGATGTATTTGCAGAAAATTGAGTATTTTAACCAGACTTTTCCCGTTTTTAGATTTATTTGTTTACGTTTTTAGTTATTTATTTTCATTAAAAAATTAAGAGCCAAAATATTGGTGATATTGGTATGAAATTTGAATAAAATTCGGAATTTCATGGATAGGGTGGATGTACTCATTCGAAAAAATTAAATGTTTGATCAGATATTCAGAAAAAAAGTAGTATGAAAAGTGTGTAGAAATCTTGATGTTTTTCTGATCAAATTTTCCTGAAATTTTAGAAGTTACCGCGTGTATCCTTCGTAAAAATACTAAAAAAAAAAAAAATACATGAAATAAATATGAAGATAATGTGAAATCAAATGTTTATTTTAAAGAATATTTTAAACGTTATTATTAGGTTTTTTTTTATTAAATTTATATTGATTTTCGAGTTTGGTATCAATAGGGTGGGTGTATTCACACATAATGGATTCCAGTAACATATCAATTAAATATATAAAAACAGATACAAATTAATTTTTTTTTTTAAAAAAAGGTTGTAGTCTTTCGCCTTTTACCTAAATAAAATTGATATCAGTTAAAAAAAAAAAAAAAAAAAAAAAAAAAAAAAGAGGTGAAAAGCAAATTTAAAAATTACTGAAAAATACTTGAAATAAGACTAATAATAATGTAGAAAATTTTTCAAGGAATTTGGGTTAAATTGATATTAGTTTGGGACTAAAGATGGACTGTGCTCAAAATACTATGGATTCTAGAAATCGACTTAAAAATAATAAAAAACTTGTAAATTTTAACTTTAAGAATTTCTATCTTGCCTGAACACTTGTGCGCAATGAAAGAATACAGCAAAAATACTTGACATAAGTCTGAAAGTAATGGAAAAGTAATGGAAAAGTAAAGGTTTATTTTAAGATTTATTTTCAAGAAATTAGGGCTATAGTTTTTTTTGGGTTAAATTGATATTATTTTTGGACAAATTTGACAGTTGGGTCGGACTGGGGTTTGTTCTAAAATAAAAAATATATAATAAAACAAGCTCTAAAAAGAATAAAAAACTTGTAAATTTTAACTTTAAAAATTTCTGTAATGCCTGAACACTTGTGCGCATCTTAAAATACTTGGTAAAATGAATCACTTTTCCGAGTTATTATGTAGTTTTCAGAGTAAAATTTAAAGCCTAAAATATTGGAAGTTCAAATTTTGATGAAATTGGTTGATTTATTGAACAAATTTTCAAATTGACTGGAGTGTCCTCAACGTACCCTTATACTACTTGTATCTGATATTGATAAGAGCTCAGTGGATATGTCAGTGTGTGGGTTTTTTGCGTTTTTGGCTCCGTCTCCGATGACAACAATAAAACCCTCCTTTTTGGCCAAAAATGAGCCCAAAAGGGCCTTAATACCATCCCTCCTTCTTACGATTTCCTTTTCTTCAAGTTTATGACACAAATCTAACCCAAACAATACTTGTCGGATAGGCTGGGAGAGAAAAAAAACGTTTTTCGGTAAAAGGGCGTATAACGCTTCAACTTTGAACTTTCACTGCTCAACTAATTTTCACTCTAAAAACTTGAAATTAAGTAGAGTTCTTTTTGAATGTTTGTTCTACAAGTCAGTCTTTCAAATTTTGAAAAATCTGCAGTAGTCTCTAAGTTATAACGTTTTAAACTTTCAAACGCGTTTTTCTCGAAAGTCGTTTTTGCGCCATACGCCCATTTACCGAAAAATGCCTCAATTTATTTTTTTCATAATTTCTCACCAAACAAGCTCAATTGGACAGCACTTGTCACAAAAGAACCGAGTGACATTTTTGATAAAATTGAGTTATTGATTGATAGAGCTAGCAATACTGAATCTCGAAGCAACAAGTGCTTCTTCTGTAATAACAACTATTTCCCGTCAAAATTCCAGGTAAAAGTGAGCTGGTGAGCCTCATTGATGTCATTGTCCATATGATGAAATAAAATGAGAACTTGGTTCCTTTGGCTGATTAGGTTAAACCTTAATCCGAGTCACGTAAGGAACCAACTCCGACTTGGTTCCTTTTATAGAATTGGGAACGGACTTAAGTCCGGATTAACGGATTTTAAAATAATCAACAGTGTAAACCAACTCTGCCGTTTGGTTTCTCTTAGAGTTTCGTTTTTCGTGATTATGCAAAAAAAAAAGAAGAAAGGAACCAAGTCACTTTAACGCTAAAAATTAAGTACCTTTCCTACATAGTAAATTCCACTTTCCGGTGTTGAAATGCAAAAACACAACACGGTAGTTGAATGAAATCAAAACGTAAGTAATTCCAGGTTTTTTGTTTAAATGCTAGCTCTTCAACTTTGGACTCAATTTTCTCGAGATCAGCTCCATGTTGAATGCTGTCTAATTATTATCATTGCTAGCAAAAGCATTAAAGCTGTTCAGACTTTAGTGGCACGCTTTCCAACACCTGCGTGTTGGAATTTTCCCTGCTTGTTTTATGTTGCAAATAAATGTGAGCCTGATAACGTTAGTTGGTTGAGTCATAAGTCACGTGTTTTTAACGTTATTTAATCGTAACCAGGT
Source organism: Trialeurodes vaporariorum (assembly GCA_011764245.1). Lineage (NCBI taxonomy): Eukaryota > Metazoa > Arthropoda > Insecta > Hemiptera > Aleyrodidae > Trialeurodes > Trialeurodes vaporariorum. Next base: position 22,154,039 of record VMOF01000002.1, read on the forward strand.
ATTGAAGGTTCTAAGCATGCGTCAAATTAACGCCTTTTTGCTGAATAAGATCAATCTATGACTATTATTCCCGAATTGTTTGATGTTGTGCTTCATTGATTTGAATACTCTGTTTTTAAAATTGTTATGTAGGATGTCACAATGAACGAGTCTTGATTAGTTACTTTGTTAGACTTTACTCGTGAGCATGATTGTTCTGAACATGTTTTTTCTTTTGTCTTCGTATTTCTTTTTCTACAAATTTTCAAGACAATGGTTTTTCTTTTTTCACGAATGTTCACAGGTAATTTTGGAAAAAAAGTTGTCACAAGTTAAAGCACGGGGCGCGATTGAGAGCTTCGAGGACCATTATGCTGGAAGTGTGAACATAAATGTGACAGAAATTGAGAAGCAGTACAGAAACAATGAAACAAAGTATGAGCCAACAACAGATGTACCAAACGAGACAACAGAGGTACCAAACGAGACAACAGACTCGAAAACTGACAACCAAAAAGAAATGGGAATACAGAAAAAAAACAAACATTCCAAGAAAAAAAAGATCAAAGAATAAAGGAAAACCAGAAAAAGAAACAACAAAAAGGAAAACCTCTTGATCAGAAAACACGAATGAGACTTTACCGTGAAGCAAAATGGTTATGGATCTTCAAAAATTGTGCCGCAGAGCCTGATGTAATGCGGTTGCGAAATAAAATTGAAAGTAGACATTCAGAACCGAACACTGTACCCCAATTTTGCTCTTGTATTGCGGAAGCATTTGTCGATTTATCAGATAAGGTAGTGCATCAACTTTTAACCGATGACTGGGCTGGTGACTTTTATGATGGAGGTTTAACAAGTAAACCTGCTTCAGGTGAGGCTGTGGCTATGCTTTTGTCACTTTGGCATCTTACAGGACCTTTTAAAACGAATTCAACATTGTCTCTATAATCCTATGTACCACAATGTTACCTGTGATTACAATACCTATTATGAAAATAAGTTTCAACATATTGAAAAAATATTCATTATTGAGAATTCACAATTTTTGTTTCAAATGTATACCGCAGAACACAAGATTGGTTTTTTTCATAACTTCCGCTTATTTTGTTCATGTTAAATTCATTCATTCATTTTCTTCATTTTTTCTTCATCAGATGTTTATTTCAAAATGACTAATTATGTTTACCCTGATGTTCAGTCATAATACCTCAATTTAAGATAATAATTATGGTTTTTTCTTTGCTAAAATAGCAACGGAAAAACAAGAAAGTTGGTTTGACAAATCCGTGAGACGTTGAACCAACATCCTGGTGTTTGGTTAAAGTAACTGTGTCGTGTCTGTTAAATCAACAAAATTTGCATGTTCAATTTACATCTCACGAGGAAGTCAATTTGAATGCCTTCCTGAAATTTAAATAAACAATTTGCAAGTTAATTGTTTCAACTAAAAGTAAATGTTCGACTGACTTTCATCGTTAAAGGTTGATTGGACAGGTTGATTTAACTTTTACTGAGGGTGTTGTTTTAACCTTCCAAACTTAACACATTTTCTTTACTTTCCGTGACTGTTGATTCAACAGCCTGGTATGTCGATTTAACTTCTCTGTTTTTTTCGGTGAACCACAAATTACAAGATTTTTTTTCTCAATCGTACTCTTACCTCATGACATGAATTATTTTATGTCAATCTAAATTTATGTTTATTTAAGTTTTTAACAATTTTTTTAACTAAATCATTAACTTAATAATTATTCAGTGATAAAAATAAAATTAAATGTATGTAACATACCAAGATGCGCTTTGCTACCATTTTTTTTTTTACATAATTAAGTACAAATCGTACAGCCGTTTCATTCAATATTCATTTCATTTTATTTTATTTTTATCTCTTAATATTTATAAATTTAATGATTTATTTGCATTTAATAGATGCAATATGCAAGGATTTCGGCGATTTATTTTTTGAAATGTCCTCCTTAAAAAGGGCGTTAAATTTATGAAAAAACGTAATGAGAGTGGTCTAGTTCTTTCCACAATCTACCAAATGTAGTTTTATCAAAATCACTAAAAAAGAAATAATTAATGTAGATTTAAATAAAAATAATATATTTGCTTTTTCCTCTTTGCCTATTTTTAATCTTCCAAATGTTAATAGTTGTTTACCTTTCATTCATTTTTTTTTGCATAAATACCACCACACTTTTACATTACCATTTCCAACGCATCCTCGAAGTTTACAGTTATCAAACAGGGTGAGAGTATAGGAGAGATATCTCTAATCGTTTGACTTGTTTCTCAGATTCGATTAGTCATAGCATGTTGATAACTATGTGCTTCAAATTTCGACCGTGTATAATCAACAGGGCCTTTGAAATACGGTATTATATTTTCAAAATCAAACTCATCCTCACTGATGAAAGAATCTTTGAAGACTTTTTAAAAGAAAAAATTATATTAATAAAAACGAGTTCTAAAAAGCAAGCAAAAAATGTGAAAAAACTTGTAAATTTTAACTTTAAAAAATTTCTATCTTGCCTGAACAATTGCGTGTAATGAAAAAATACGGGGAGAATACTTGAAATAAGTCTAAAAAAAATGGAAAAGTGAAGGTTTATTTTAAGATTTATTTTTCAAGAAATTAAGACTTTAGTTTTTTTGGGTAAAATTGATGCTAATTTGAGAGTTAGATGGACTGGGGTGGATGTACCCATATAAAATAATTCTAAAAAAAGTGGTCAAAAGCAAAAAAGAGTAAATTTTAACTTTAAAAAATTTATATCATGGCTGCACGCTTATGTGCATCAAAAAAAATACTGGAAAATTAGTGAAAAAAGGTTATTAACAATAGAAAAGTAAAGGTTTATTTGAAGATTATTTTAGCAAGAAATTTTGGCTTCGGTTTTTTCGGTTAAATTGTTATTAATTTTGGATTAATTTGACAGTTTGGTGGATTGGGGTGGACGCACCCTTATACTACTAATGCCCATCGTCTATATATAAGTACAGATTAAAAACTAAAGCGTAAAAATTACATAAAGAGGTCCAGTCTGGCCACGCATGCGCATATCGCATATTCATAATACAGAATCACGAAGAATGAAATTCCAAAAACGAGTCCTTTCTCCGTCTCGTGGATAAAGAAAAAGTTTACTTGCAAAGAGTATTTTTTTCTCTTTTGCGTGACGTCTTATCGGTATGCCATAAATCTGCATTAAGATGGCGTGGAAAACTTTAAGCATACCAGTCGTAATTAGACTGCCTCAAGCTCAAAGTTTGATCAGGAAATATAGCACGGCATGATTTTAATAAATTATTTCAGAATTTGCTTGGTAATCCTAAAAAAGTGAGCAATATTCTTCCAGAAAGTCTTAGAGAGATTTTGGTTGTCACACAATTTCGACAAACGGTAATAATACGGGTTTGTATTCAAAATATGGTGACTTAATGGGAAAATGGACAGTTATAAGCACACCGAAAGCTACTGATTTAATACCGCGGAGAAAATATGATTGGAGTAGAATTAAAATACGTTGGATTTTCGTTGAACTGGTAATACAATAATTGTAAGTACATACGTATGTCGTGTTATTACCTCCAATATATTGGACCTCAACTCCAATGGTTGATTATCGATCAGTTGGACTTGAGATCTAATACATTTTACTGCAAGTCCAAATATTGTGATACCAGTCCAACATTGACAGTCGTAAATCCTACAGTCATGTTGACGATCGTTACAACTCTGACGTTTCTGATCAAATGACGTCGTTTGATTGGCGTAATCATGACTGAGTCACTTCTGATTGGCAGAGAGCACACGCACAATGAAAGCCCTCTAAACTAATCTCTGTGACCAGTGTTGCCAGATTTTTCTACAAAAGACCAACTTTCACAAGGAGTCAAATGGGAAAAATTGGACAGCTAATATATACGAGAAATGGCGAAACATACTATCTCCACGCTATTTCCTACCCACTTACTTCTTTAGTTACCGCGGTCGAGCTGCGCCATAATGTCTCAATAAAAAAGTCAATCGATGGATAAGAAGATTGGTAAACCGAAGCTAACAAGTGCAATGAAGATAAGCGTTCTGCAGAAGTCTAGATGCGATAAAGATACTAACCCTTTAATGACCAGGTTAGTTCAAGAGAACACCCTCTTCCGTTTAAACAGGGAAGTTAGCTAAATGTTCGTACTTGATGGAGTTGGAATTGCCTATCCTACGAATTGAAGGTTCCCGACGAGACCTTATCTTGTAGAGTTTTCATCTATTTCACTCGGGCTTGGCCCACAAAAGGATAAGAAAAGATAGGCAATACGCGAAGTATATGATAGGTTGTCAAGTCGAAAATTCGAAATTAGCACTCTCAAAAATGTCTTCCTCTTCAGAAAAACCCAGTAAAACAGGAAATATGGGTCTGCAGTGGGAGAAATTGGACGGTATCTCATTCATCAATTTTTTTACGACACTTTCGACGTGTGGTTTACCTTTCCGTTAACTGATCTAAAGTACAATAGAAATTAAAATAAACGGCGGTAACCCACTTTCAGTCAAGCATGCTAAAGGGTATGTTGCATACTTTTTCTACAGCAATATGGAGGAATGATTCTGAAGTAAAATTGCGTAAAAATCACATTGAGAGCATAAATTAATCTCAAAATTCACTCATAAACCTTTGATGCTTTCAATGTGATTTTCACGCGATTTTACACCAGAATCAACCCTCTATGACGTTGTAGTAAAAGTATGCAGCAGACAAATGATGAACGTTCAGCCAACAAGACGGAGCGTACATCGATTTATTCTATAGATTTAAATGTGACAAAGTCACGCGTTAAAGCTGACACAGGCCAGACACTATAGTCGATCATCATTCATGCTCGTGCCGGACTGAAGTTGACGTTTTCATGCCGCATTACGCCATTTAAATCAATAGAATTAATCGATTGCGGTGCTTGTCGACGTTATGAACGCCTCTTTTTTTATCGTCGACGATATGAACGTCGACGATATGAACCTTTTACTTTTCTTTAGTCGACGCTCTGGTCGTCGACGATATGACCGTCGACGTTATGAACGCCTCTTTTTTTTATCGTCGACGATGTGAACGTCGACGATAAAAAACTGCCCTTTATAAAAAAAAAAATTAATCAGTATAATTAGAGTCGGTGCTTTGCGAGTTGACGTTATAAGCGTTGACGATATGACCGTCGGCGATGTAAGCGTCGACGATATGCTCGTCGGCGTTTTAAGCGTCGACGATATGACCGTCGACGTTAAAAAACCGTTCTTTTAATTCGTCGTTACGCGCGTCGACGATGTGAACGCTTTTTTATTTGTCGACGATATGAACGTCGACGTTATATGTACCCCCCCTTTTTTCGAGCGCAACTCTCACAAAAATGTCTAACTGCGGCCGCGAGGGGTCCCGTAAGGTCATTAAATAAACTCGGATGGATCAGAAATTTGATCTGATCTGAAATTTTCAAAGTTAGCAGTCACAAGCAGGAGCTTCCGACCAACCGAAACCGGATTGCAATACGTCGATTCATTTTCGAGATATCGATTTTACAAAGGCACGCAAGTCAGATCGACCTTAGAAGGGGATTTAAGAATGGAAATACAGCGATTTTCATCCCTCGCGGACCAATCGTGTGCTGTATCATGTCAGTTGTGTTTTTTTCGGGTCTCGATGATGTCTCGAGAGAGCTCAATGCCGTTTCGACCCAAAAAACTTCATCTTAGGGGGGAACGGCCCCCCGTTTCAGCGTAACTCTGACAAAAAATGTCTAACTGCGACAGCGAGACGTCCCGTGAGGTCATTAATATCAATCGGATGGATCTGAAATTTTCACCGTTCTCAGTCACAACCATTAGCTTTCGACTAGTTCAAACCAAATTGCAATACGTCGATTCATTTTCAAGATATCTACTTTACAAAGGTGCGCATTCTTAAGTCAGATCAACCTTAGAAGGGGATTGAAAAATGGAAATACAGCGATTTTCGTCCCTTACGGACCAATCGTGTGCTGTATCATGTCCATTGTGATTTTTTTCCGGGTCTCAATGATGTCCCAAGAGGCCCAATGCCGTTTCGACCCAAAAAATATCCTCTTCAGGAGAAAACGACCCCCCGTTTCAGCGTAGCTCTGACAAAAAGTGTCTACCTGCGGCCGCGATAGGTCCCTTAAGGTCATTAATATTACTCGGATGGATCTGACATTTTCAGAGTTCTCAGTCACAAGCATTATAACACTCTAACTCTCTCTCTATCATCTTTCCTTCTTCTTCTCTCTTCCATTTCGTCTGTTGGGCCCTAGTTGAGTAGTTGGCGAAAGAGGACACTTAAACTTCCAAAAAAAAAAAAAATTAGCGGCTTGCGCTTTGCCTGATATTGCAATTTGCCTGCGACATATACACCATAAAATGTAATTAAGGACTGATCACAAGGGTGGATGTTGAACATCCGCCCTTTTTGGTAGCAAACATTTTTTTTATTTTATTACGTTTAACTTCAATGTTCTACATACCATATAGCGTCATGAGATCCGCAAATTTTAGTTCATGGTATGTAAAATTGTACGATCAAGCGTGGTGCAAAGAAGGGATAACATTCAATGAGATTTTCTCAAAAACTAAATTTTCGTCACATCCGCCTCTTTGAGGGACTATAGACTAATACATACAGCATCGCATCGCTGGAATCGCATATTTTGATCAAAAACAGCGGCAACGCAGCTGGCAAAAGAAAAAAAAATAGTACTTTTGGAAGGCGTAAGGCCCCCGAAACGAATTACATATCGTTCGTTATCAGTCCATACATAAACCGATGGGATGACCAAGTGTGCAAGTGACATGAGTTTTGAACAGGAGCAAGAACGAGATGGTGGGGGAGTAAGAACGGTAAATGAATAAAAGGAAAAAAGGGGGGCAGGTTTTCGAGATGACAAGGAAAGGACGTGTGAGCCCCACGACGACGCGACTGCCGCGTTCAAGTGGGAAATACGCGCAGGAGAGAGATGGAAATATACTAGTATAGATAGTAAAGGCTCAAAATATGTCATAAACCGAGAAAGGGAAAGGATGCAAGGCGCGTGGTGCGTGGTCTTCTTATCAACTCAAATTCTTTTCACTTTATTCACTCGATCTTATCTCTCTCTCTCCCTCTCTCTCTCTCTCCCTCTCTCTCTCTCTCTCCCTCTCTCTCTCTGTCTTTCTCTCTCTCTCTCTCTCTCTCCCTCTCTCTCTCTCTCTCTCTCTCTCTCTCTCTCTCCCGGATTCCCCCTTCCAGCCGTCTCATTTTATTCACTGACGCCAGAGCCGGAGGATATTTCCTTTTTCTTTCTTTTTATCCTTTGAGTCTTGAGCTCCTCGTTCCGCTCCGAAAATGGTCTGTTCTTCCCTTAAAGTTTCAACCTAACCGCTGAATGATGGAAAAGCTCTACTTTCGTCTCGTTTATCATCATCCATCCGTCTGAGAGTTTAGGATGCACTTTTTGTTGACGGCGACTTTGATCAGGGTTTTTTTTTTTTCGTTGTCACGGGCACGAAAAAAATATGCTTTTCTCTCCTTGGGAGTTGGGGATGAGCGGGATAGTAGAAATTAGGAAATTTAACATCCTAATTGTGGTTAATTTTAACCTTAATTAAACAAACGGCATGATAAATGATGAACGACTCTAAACATCTGGTTACCGTCAATAAGCGATCGAAATTATACCTAATTTTTAGGAGGAAGTTAAGCCAGATGTATAATAGAAGATACCTCTTGGTCATAGTGCCAATACCTAATGGTTAGCAACAGCGGTTTTCATTCATGTAAACCTATGAGGAAAACAATCAATTTTCCCTGAAGCAATTAAGAATCGATTATTCTATACATAGGTTTAAATGCGGAGAGAAATCGTTGTTGACAAATAGCAAGCTTTGCCGCTGATTATGGAGTGCAGTTTTCTATTTTAAAAATTGGGATAGTTGTTTTCACGTTCATACATTGTTGAAACTGAATATCTTTTTGAAGGAAAACAACATTCAACCAGTTTCTGAAACCTGAAACCAAAGCCCGGGTCGTTAATAATGGTTGGGAATCATTTCACTTAAACGTTCATTAGGATATTTCCAAGTTTCAACCTCCACTTTTACCAGGAAGAACTTGCTAAACCATTGAACTCGCGCGGGGAAATCGGTATCTTTAAACAATTGACAACGTCCTGCCACCATTTCTCTCAAAACACCGCGGTTTGAGTCTTCGACATTGTTTTGAGAGGACCCTCCACTCCACAGCACTTTAAAGTGACAACCGTCCGCTCGAAAAGCTAGAATCTGAAATCGAATCTTAGCAATTAATCGAGCAAGTAAACTTCAGAACGGGTGCGTGCACGGAGAAGAGAACCTAACCGCGCGAGACGGACTTGACGATTTTCACGGGATATCCCCTCGGAACGCGGAAGATAATCGCTTTTCGATTCCCGGTCTCAATTGCTCGACAAACACTAAATTTAACACCCTATAACACTCCCTCTACTTCGTCGCAAGATGAAAGACTCCTCGACGGAGCCGATAACTGTTGAAAAGGGGGAGCTGAAAGGATCAGTTGTTTGCATGAAAAGTTTCAGATTTCGTATTGTTGAGTGAATGAGTGAAGCAAGAAGTATTTTTATATCACTTAAAAACCAGTTCCGTTAATTAACCCGTTGTCCCTCTCTGACTAAATTCATTTGTGTTTGCAAGGAGGTCGTTTTGACCCCAACGTTTACGCCAAGTGGGGCTCTTGCAAGCTTTTAATGTAAGGTCATGAATAATCCATTCTGATGTAAAAACCAGAGAAGGTCACGAAAATCACACTGAAAAAGTACAATTCAGTAATAAACGCACAAAACCGCTCTAACGGCAAGATCGTAATGGCACTTAAACGCAGGTATCATGGGAGATTCCTGTCTAATTTGTCACTTTCTCTACGGAAACACAGAGGTTTGTCTCAATTTAGATAGGAATCTCCCATGATACCTGTGTCGAACCGCCATTACGCCTGATTCTGAGAGTGCATTTCGTGATTTTTCAGTGCGCTCATCGTCATTTTTATAGGTTTTTGTTGCAATAATCAACTCTTCAATCCCTTGTAGCAAAAGTTCGCAAAAGCCCCATTGCACCGAAAATAGTTGAGGGCAAAATGTAGTCGTTAGCTTTAAGGAACTTTATACCAACAGTTGGGGAAATATTCAACAACTTTGGAGTCTTCTCAAATGTTCAGTCTAGATTTCCGAATAATGACAGTGAATCCCTAATTATTGTCGGTCAATAGGACGTAAATTTAAGCCCTAACTTTTTTTTATTAGACGCATATCCATATGGATTGCGAATTCATACAAATCTATACTGAAAAAAGCGGGGGGTGATGGACTGCCTTACTACTTCTTTCAGTGGCGCCATTTGGGGCAGGGCAGGGCAGGGCCGGGGGGGCAATTACCCCTCCAAGGAATGTGGCCGAAAAATCAAGTCAGAGAGACTTTTTTGAAGCTGCACGGAAAAAAAGAGAAAAAAAGGTCATCCAAACTTTTGGAGCCCCCCCCCCTCAACACGTCAGAGAGATAGAGAGATTTTTTAAGATGCGCGGAAAAAAAAGTCATCCAAATTTTGGAGGACCTTGCCCCTCTCCCCCTTCAAGGAAAATCTGAAATGGCGCCCGGATTCCTTTGCCTGCATCAAAGCCGCCACTCAACGAGACGAGAAAAAATTCACAAATGATGAAGATGGTTTACTTAAAAATTTCAATAAAAGAGGTTGAGTCGAGAATAGCATTCAAGGTTAAGAAACCATCTTTACTGATGGATCACGGTCATCATCACCTCACTAATTAAGTGTCCATCGCGCATTCCATTGGCTCAATATTGGATTCGATTAAGTCAGAAAAAGATACAGCAAAAATTCATCATGAAAATGGCAACGCTGACACAGAACATGAAAATGCATCACGGAGGAATAATTACGATATTTTGTCTACACGCCGGATAAACATAAACGCTCCGAGCCCTGTGAAGATTTACGAGGAGCAGTTTAGTGAAGAAGCTTTCGCCCCGGCCCCAACCACAATCCTCGTTGCACGCCCACTTGTAATTTAAATTTATCGCCTCAAATGAAATCTGGAAGAAAATTTGCAACGTAATAAAGTCGAGATTATGCTGCACTTTTAAAAAGAAAGAAAAAAAATATATGTATTATGAATCAGTTGCTTGTTGCACATTGACTCCGAGATCCCATACTTGTATATACCGTATGATCGAATTTTAAAAGTACACTAAGATAAACCACTTCTTTAAAACAATGAAACTCGTTTACTTGTGACAGTTTTCCTTGCGCGAAGTAAAGTTCTGTTGCATGAAGGAGAATCACATGCCACAACAAGGAATTTTGTACTTGTAACGGCTGATATTTTCCTTGGGTTAAAGGGATTTACCCTTAGTCAATATTTCACTGTGCAGTTTCTTTGACACAAACGAAATACACCTTGGATTAAAAAAATAATTTTCTCAGTGTATAAAACCAAAACGTAGCATACCAAAAATAATGATGAATTTAAATTTGAATTGTTTATTTTTATTTAAAACTACCAATTTATGACATGGAAACGGGAGACAACTCTTTGAGTCTCTAACCATATGAACTGAGTCGAATATTGTGACGGTCAAAGATAGTTGGGGAATTTCCGATCTACGTGAGGTAGGGACGTACCAGATGATTAGGCTGCGTAAGTTTGCTAGATGAACGGTGGCATGGTGCAGAACGAAACTAACTTTTTCGGCATTTAATGCGTTATTGGTTCCTTTTCGCAAAAACTGATGCAGACAACATAGGTGGTAATCGGGCGGCGCCAAACTGGAGATTTCCTTTGGAAGACTTCTTCCGGATCACTAATGAGCTTATACGACCAAATCCACGAATAAGTATAAACGTATTTATTTCCAATAACGGCGCAATCGTATGAATACAATGTTTCAGCGACGGGCAGGACGTATAATATCCAGAAATCTGATTGGATTACATACTTTTTTTAGACGCGAAACCGACTTCTGATTGGTCAAGTTTGACTTATCTGCATCTCACTAAAACATACTATAATCTGAAGAAACGGCAGGCCCCACCCTTAACCCTATAATGACCAGGTTTGTTAAAAGAACGCCCCTCTTCCATTTACATAGGGACGGTTGTTAACTTTTCGTACCCGGGGGAGTTGGAATTGCCTATACGACAAATTGAAGGCACTCAACGACATCTTATCTTGTTACTGTTTTCATCAATAGTTGCGTTTATCCGGAATGAAGACTGAATTAATGTGAAATAGACTAGAGGAGAAAAAAGAGTATACTCGGGCTTGGACCATAAGGGGTTAAACACATTCGATCACTGTGCCCACCATCAGTGGTGGCTCGTGCAATCTGGCAACAACGTATTCTCTCCATTTAAACCCATGTAAAACAATCGATCTTCAGGAGGTGCAATTGCACCCCGAAGATATCAATAATTTTGCATAGGTTTAAATGGAAAAATAGCATGGTTGCCAAATTGCAGGAGCCGCAACTGGTGTCCATATACGTCAACAAGTTTTAAACTTGTAGCATTTCAAGAAGAATTGACATTCACATTGCTTAAATAGTTGGCATGTGTACGCAGAGATTACTAAGCCTAAGAGAAATGGCACTTCCTATCTCTGTCGTGTTGAAAAACCGTTGGCCGGGCTCCGTAAAAAACGCCTGCAGAATGGCCGTGATACAACGTGCAGTACGCTGGTGACCGTAAACATTATTGTTATTCATGTTGTTGGAAATGAAGTTAGATTCTCTGCAGCATCTAAATGTTTGTCATTTAATGGCCGATGGGATGATTAAAGTGACTTAGATTTTCAGATTCACGTACAAAATATACTCGGAGCTCATTAAACTTCCCAAATACTTTGTTAAACCTCTTAATTTAGTTAGTGGCGTTGCTGTCAAATCTCATTCAAACAACAACAGTAGTAACAATGTTTACGGTCACCAGCGTACGCCACATTGCATACTTCGTAGGAGTCGAATAACACTTTTGAATCGTTATGCCATATCTCTTAGGCTTAGTAATCTCTGTGTGTACGTCGGTCGTCAACTTTTAACCTCTTGATGGGTGACAAAATTAAATTTTGAGTGAATTACTTGTTGCTGTTGATTCATTTTAATTCCGTTCCACCTTCAGAATTAACCGGTTCGTCCCAGGGCATATCAAGAAAGGGGCAACGGCTTTTGAGTCATACTATGCACCTCGTAAGGGGGATAAATAGCATTACGACTCGGAATCTGGGCCACGAGCCAAGTCAAACACGCACCTCCCCAACCCCCTTCATGTTCCGACCGTTTACCGAGAGATCACGAAGTCGCAACGAATTAGTGCAACATTATCTGAAAATTACTTATGATCGCATCTCCTTGGTCCCCCCCTTTCATTCTGCTTTCTGCATTCTGCACTATACCCCCCTCCCACCTCCTCCTCCACTCATAACTTGCCTCCGTATAACCACTTTTCGGCCGTGTTTTGTTTTTGTATTAGATCCATCATCGCCACCCTCTGGTCCTTCTAGCCCCAGAAATTAGTCTCAAAATACTTTGAATCTCGCAGTCGGCTAGCGTCCACAGTTGCCGTCTCCTATTTACGATGAGCCACGTTCATGAATGAAAGTTTTGTCAGGCAAAGAAAAAATAATGAATCGGAAAGTTCTCATCCGGAGATGTTGGATCCAAGGGCCGCTTGGAGGGAGGGGAGGTGGCAAAATCAATGTGAACTGTGAGCCCCTCGCTAGTTTCAAACCAGCATAATTCCATCATGACGAACGTTTCAAAATTTATTTTCGCATTTCAATGTTCTGACTAACGAATGAGAGCCAATGAAGACAGTTTCGGAAACGTTTTAAAAGTAATTATTTTTATCATAAAAATATTGATTATTTTGAAAATTTTACTCAATTTACTCAATTGAATCCATTCGTTCGTAGTACAGAACAATTAAGAAACGAGAAGAAATTTTGAAACGTTACGATTAAGGTAGGGCCGTTTGAAACTGGAGGGCTCAACTTTTGTTCCCTCTTCCACGCGCAGCTGTTATGCTCTTTTTATCATTTTAAAATTGGCAGTTTAAAAAAATATTTGTCGCCATGAGTATAGAATGAGGGGTGAGAAACACCTAGATATTTGACAACGATTTGAATTGATTCCAAGGTTTTTACACGTAAATTCCACGTAATCTTTTTTCGAGAAAAACCACACAGAAAAGAATGTGAATCTTACAAATGCAAAGAAGAAGCTAAAATGTGTGAATGCATTTCATAGTTCAAAAATTGCAGTTTATGCTGATTTACCATTAAATATTGCTGATTTAGTGTTGCTGCATTTATTGCTGCTTTATCTGATTTTTGCTGTCTTAATTGGTATTTTCAAAATGAAATTTTTGAGCTGTAAATCGTGTTCCCGATTTTTAACATTTTGTACGTGCAATTTTACCATAATTTCTTGCTGTGCTCTGAAGCAAAAGTTCACAATTCAACCATTGGATTTAAACTGTTTCCACTAAAAAAAGTTATAAAATAAACAAAAAAATAAAAAAATAGAATGAAAGGTCTTAAAAAAATTTGTGAAATCGTTACCCTACATTGCACTTTCAAACTGGAGCTGAACCAACGCAACGGCTTACTGATGTGAAGACGATCGAATCTTGAAAACCAGAATCAAAAGCTTCCTTTTTTACAACAATTCTCACTGCACGAGTGCAAGAATCAGGAGAGTACGAAATCAACCCTCGGTTGAAATCCAGTTGCGCTAACTACCGAACCACAAGGGGCCGTCTAGTACTAACAATCTGGACTTCTATCACTGAATAAAGATGCAGCAACGAGGATCACACAGTACGATCACACGTCCATTTAAGGAAGGGTGCAATTACTTGAAGCCCACCCTGTAATCTACTGTCAGTGTAGAACCTACCGCAGACACACATATCTTGTAACTAAGCATCGAATCTACACCGTCAAGCCTCGTCGTATTGAATAACAAATAATCCCATCACCACTTTTAATCCTAGAAAAGGCAAATTTTTACAATTACATATAATGCTTATGGCTGTCTGCATCCGTTTCACTTGACAGTTGTGAATTGGTCATATTCCCAAGTTGCGTGTTTGAGAGGAGAGAGGAAGTAAAAAAGTCTCCTCTTCCACCCCCCCCCCCCCCCCAAAATCCACCAGGTGAAATCACTGAGGTGAAAAAGGAAAGATAAACGACAGAGTTTATGACGAGCTGGTAAAGATTTGATGGTTTAGGTCAAAAACTACGTATCCCATTTCCACCAACAACAGGTATGCTCACTAGCTGACAGAAAACGGTGTTACTAGTATGAATCAATGACAATTTTTGCTTGGCTAGACTCAAAGAAAGCAGATCTGTTGGTTATGAAAATGAAATGCGTGTTTTTTGACTTAGACCATCGTCGATTCTGGCTTTGGGCGGCATTTACACGCTCAAAAAGGGAAAAACAAGGTTAGAGTCACTAGCGCATTGACATGACGCTGCGATGTGTGATGCGGTGTCGGTGTATCGATGGAAAATGAGAGATAAACGTTTTCGATTGATCTGCGAGATCGGAAGATAACCGGACGATGACGAGCGCGACGTTCGAAAGGGAATTTACTCAGACAACATGATCATAAAGTATTGACCACAAGAGGAGGAGAGAGGGGGGGGAGAGACAATAATGCGGAGCTAGAGATGATATTTTCTCGACAAGTGAGGATGGCGACTTTTGTTATGGGGATGACCGCATTTGAGAAGGTGAACTGGATGGAATGAGAGGGCCCGTGAAACATCAGGTGGGCTCTACACAATGAATCTAGATCTATAACTATAATGCTTTTTGTTTCATCGAGCACACGTGATGTATTGCAGGCCCTTATTCCTCATGATACCTTGACGGCCAATTGATGCTCCTATATGCTTCAAGTCTCGATGAAAACGAGGAATCTGAGACAAGGATTGGATCTTGACGATGACCAGAGATGTTTTTGGTAGATCAAGGATAGGATCTGACAGATGAAACTGCGGTTTATTGACACTTCAGGGGCAGCAGGTGTGGTTGCAATTTTTTTCTTTTTTCAAATTTTTTTAATTTTTTTTTCCATGTATTTACACGCTTGAAATTTTAGATTTTCTTTCTTACAGAAAGAATGACGGCTATTTTTGGGACTTTGATTGCATCGCGATATAGATTTAATTTCTAATAAAATCAAATGATTGAGTAATTTGGTTCAACTTTCATATAATTTTGAGTAAGTCAAACTTTAAGCTTGAATGGTGAAGTGTACAAAATACTATTTTTTAAGTATAATTATTTTACTCGTCTCTCCGCATAAAGTGACTTCTTTGAAGGGTAAAAAAGGCATCAATAATTACTAAATCACAACTCATTTTTTTAACATTATAACCACCCTACACTCATGTTAAAGTTTTAACCAATACTACAATTCACGAGTTTTAGAGTGCTGGGTTTAGACACAAAAAGTTAAAGAAAGTCTTCAGTAAAAAAAAAAAAAAAAAAAAAAAAAAAAAAATTGCGACAATTCATGGTATGACCGAAACTTTTGGAAAATGCACTATACATACAAGTGCATATCCTTAGTATTACGAATAATATTGCAATATTTAAATCGGATATAGATTCAAGTTTTTAAAAATGTGTCAAAACTTCAAAAATTAGTGTGCACTTAACGATAAACACCCTTGGCCTTGGGGTCGATTTAGTTGATGAAAAAAGCAAAAAACTATAAGTTTACGATTTGCATCGTATGGAAACTACGCTGAGGTCTGAAATGACCCCGCATAGTATCTAGAGTCCCTTAAGGGAAAATATATTGTATAGGGAGTACCAACACGAGCTCAACGAGTGCTGATTGGTCGTTGGTTTTAGGCTCTCACGGAGTCGAGCAGGAGTCGACGACATCGAAGGCTCCACGCGAAAGGAGTCGATTCGTAGAGGAACGTATGGAAACGGACCGGAATGCCGGAAAATCCGCCTGTCCACCACTGGTCCACGGTCGATTTTAACCTTCGAATTCGTTCAGGCGTTCGACTAAATCGACTCCTGTCAAAATGCATAAAGCGTCGTGTCGGTACTCCCTATACAATATTTCCATCAAAAGACTCTGATATTATCTAAAAGGGTGAAAAATAACAACGAAAATCCATGGTCACGGCCAAAGGCGGATCCAGCAATCTGGCAACAGTGGATTCTTCCCATTTGGATGTGTGAAAAATAATCGATTGGCAAAAGGGCCATGGTCCCCTCAAGAATCGATTGTTTCTGATGCGTTCAAATGGAAAGAAAACAAGGTTGCCAAATTGCTAGATCCGCCCATGGTCACGGCTCTTGCTCTGGTTAAATGGTTTCGAATTGAAGCTGCCATCCTTTTGCTGAGTCCAGTCTATTACGGTCTCCTTCCTCTCACACCCAATCTCATTTTAGAATGTGTTTACAAGCGCTGCAAGAGAACTCGAACTGAAGCGATTACAATCGATCGATCCCTTTCACGGCCGATAAACCCGATTGCCCGCCCGTGCTTTAGTCGCTCGCATGGTTGACAGGTTTCACGTTAAAATTTTTTTTTTTTTTACAATGGTTCAAAATATAAATATACATTTGGGAAGTAATACATCTGACAACAGTGACTGCCTGTCTTGTGAAAGGTTTAGATAGTAATTAATTCATTTTAGATCCCTTAATCGCACCTTTTTTTCTGACGCTCATTCAAATACGCTGAGCGTTCCAGATCTTTTGGACCAGGCTTTTTTTTTTTTTCGAGAAAGGCTAGGATATACCACTGCTTAAAATTAAGAAAATGGCAGAGACACGGCCGGTGCGCAGCGGCTCGTGCAGTAAGACAACAGACAACAACGGACGCATTCCATTTAACCCTACGTAAAACAATCGATCTTCAGGGTATTCAAGCCCTGAGAAACGGAGCATACTTTTAAATAGGTTCAAATCAAGGTTATAAGTGAAAGAGGTATGACCATCTGACTTTGCGCCAAAAATTCAGCGGCGCGCAGTTCAAAATCACTGCAAGCAAGATGGCTGACAAAAGCAGGAAACGTATACTCTTTGCAGAAAACATTGGGCTGGCCTCTGCAGGAAAGCAGAAAACAGCCCAATGTTTTCTGCAAAGAGTATACGTTTCCTGCTTTTGTCGGCCATCTTGCCTGCAGTGATTTTAAACTGCGTGCCGCTGAATTTGTGGCGCAAAGTCAGATGAGCAGACCTTAATCTATAACTTTGAGTTTAAATGGCAAAAAACATGGTTGCCAAATGGCACAAGCCTCCACTATAGATAATGGTTAAGAATTTTCAAAAAAAAAAAAAAAAAAAAAAAAAAATCCGTTCATCAGATGCATGGGGAAAAATTCAAGGTAGCTATATCATAACTTTCATCAAGAATAAGAAAATTTTGGTTGAATAAATTTCATCACGGGTCGATAGCAGCAATTGATCCGTGATAAATTGTTTTCCATAACGCAAGTGGTTATTTATTTGCATAAAAACAGTTATATTCTAACTGACTTACACTGAGAGATTTCTTTTTTAATCCAAGGTATTAAAGAAACTGCATAGTGAAATATTGACTATAAGGGGACATTCCTACAAACCAAGGAAAATGCCTGCTGCTACAATAGTAAAAGATTCCTTGTTGTGACAGCGATTCTCCTTCATGCGCAACCAGACCTTACTTCGCGCAAGGAAAACTGTCACAGGTAAACGTGTTTCCTTGTTTTAATGAAGTGATTTTTCTTTCAGTGCAGGGCGCAAGGGGACGAAACTTTTAAAATTTGGCGCTAGAAAATTTCTGGGGGTTACGGTCCATCGCCGCATCGTTCCTCGAGCGGAACTAAAAACGGAAGGAAATGCAAATGGGCGCAAGGAAAGGGGAAAAGGTCGGAAAGGAAAAGCGGTAATAAAGAACCACTCAGTTGATTAAAATCCTCGGATGAACTCGGGACGCAACAAAAAGCAACAGAGCACGCGGAGGTTAACGATTGGTGAAGGGGGGGAGGGGGTAGAAAAAATTATGAAATCTGTGCTAATATTAAAAATGAAATACCCGCAGTTAGAGGGGAAGGGAGGGAAAGGGGACGTATAGCTAGGAATAAAACAAAAGTTAGTGGCTGCGGGGAAGATAAAGTCTGAGAATTAGGATGGACAGCGATGTGCGGGTTGCGTTTTGTGTTACCGTCGGCGTCGCATCCTCGGTGATGACTGTTGGGGTCTCCCGTCTATCCGTTCATTCGTTCGTCCGTCCGTCTTCCCGCGACCGGATCACCGGGCAATAAAATGCAATTCGTTTACTCTGACCCCTTATGACTCTCCGCGACAGTCATGCGAGTAGTAGACAGCAATCCCCTCGCGTTTGAGCTGCAGGGGAGCGGTGGAGGTCAAATTGAGGTGACATAAAACGTTATCCACTATGCGGATTCGGCTACCAAAGTTGCCGCCACGCTTTTTTTATGATAAACTCTTTAAGCAATGAATAAAAATTCGCGTCTTGAAATTTCCGAACGTATAAAATTACATTACGTAAGTTTTACGAGTCGGAAAAGTTTCACGGATTCGTTCTAAATTGAAAATTCCACATGAGAAATAGAAAAAGAGATTCAACCTAAGAACTTTCCTGGCCCATATTTGGATCGTGGCGAAGCTTTGCGGAATCGTCCGAAATTGTTATTCAATAGAAATCTGTAAGACAGTCCCCTGCCTCCTACCCCCCCCTCACAATAAAGGAAAAATAAAAATCGTGTGCTCTGTTGCTGTTTGCTGTGTAGTATGTATCTTAGATGTTTGTATGTCTTGGGTGCCAAATTATAAAAATTTTTGCGCCGGAGCGCGCTTAAGCAGCCAATAGGTCTGTTGCAAACTTTTGCTACAACGATAAAAAGAGTTTCATCGAATGTAAAATCGCCCGAAATGTCCGTTGGTGGCATCAGAAAGTCATGAAATGCGATAATAAACTCACAAGAGACGTTTAATGAAATCCAAGATGGCGGTAAAATATCGAGCAATCTGTATGCATGCGCCTTTAACATCCAAGGATTGCCAACGTTGACGACCTCACAGCTTCAGAGGTTATGTGTTTATTTACGTTGTGATTGATATTGTGAGGTTGGCTATTCTTGGATGTTTGTGGTGCATGCATAGAGGTTGCTCGATATTTTACCGCCATCTTGGATTTCATTAAACGTCTCTCGTGAGTTTTATATACTGCATTTTATGACTTTCTGATGCCACCAATGGACTTTTCACGCGATTTTACATGAGAGTGAACATTCTATAGCGCTTTAGCAAAAGTTTGTAACAGACCCATTAAGGGGCATTAAGTATTTGGGTTGTTAAATGAATAACTAAAGATATTTTGGTTTTAACTATATAAATACTTGTAATGATATTTTGCATAAAGAATAATAACACACAGAAGAATTCATTTAACGTGAGAGGCAGAGAGTATGCGCAGTCGTGTGTGTTTAGACGAATGTAGATGTGCGACTGATCCTTTTTGAAAACCCAAAAAAGGCGAAGGCTAGAACCAAAGACAAAACCATAGGGAAATAGCTTGAATGAGGGGGTGCGTTTTATAGGTACCAGATGTAGCCAAGTGACCGAACGAACGCTGGTCCTTCGAGATGCTCAAAAGACAAAAATCAGTTGAAATAGAGAGAGTAAATAAAGACACTAAGAAAGAAAGAGACATACGCTGAACAAAAATCTAAGGGAAAAAATGAACGTGTTTACAGAAAATAATCACACATCTAATGCTAAAAAGTTTCGGTCGGGGACGAAAAGAATCTCGTTGTTTTTGGGAGAAAAATTTTGAGTTGATTTTTACGACAGTTTAAATTTAAGTATTTGAGTCCCCTGTTTTTTCTGCGTTGTTTTGAACCCAAAAAAAACCTTTTTCTAGCGATTTATTCCAGGTTCCCACATTGTTTTCTTTTTTTTCCCCAGACTAACAGTGGACCGTCGGAGCAGAGTCACTGGGAGTGGTTATACGAAAGGGGTCAGTTTACTTTACATCAACCCTGTGTTGCCAGCTTCACGATTCAAACCATTTTTAGACGGGGGTCAGTATACACTTTTTTTTTTGAACGTGGGAGTCAGTTCACAACCGCCCTAGATTATGAAAAGAAGGTGCAACAATGAAATTTCATGATACTGCCAGGATCTCACAGTAGGAGGATCCTGAAGGGTGGAATGTATATGACAAACTTCAAAGGGGCTTCAAAAAGTAGACGGAGGGAAAGAGAGAGGGTTGCGTCGCGTCGGAAGCGGGCGCAAGATAATGAATTGGTCCGTCCCTCCTTGAGTCGTTAGCGAAGTTGCTCAAACCTCAAACGCATCGCTACTGCTGCTAACAGAGTAAACTTCCTTGTCACCGGGGGGATGAGAAGTAGAAAGGGTTGAGGCACACAATCTAACTCTCATCCCCTGCGATCTCCGCTGGTGTCAAGCTCGCCTGATTAAACGCTCGCAATAAAACGCTCCACTATTTTCACCTCTCTCGTCCCTTTTTCGCCTTTCCTCCAATTGCCCGCGTAGCCCCTTACATGGCTGCAGAAGGAGATCTATCAAAATAGAAAAAATTTAAAAAAAGAAAAAAGGGGAGAAAAGAGAGAGAGAGAGAAAAGAGAGAGGGGAAAGGGGGAGAGAGAGAGAGAGAGAGAGAGAGAAGGGGAGGGGGAGGGGAAAAGGGAGGGGGAGAGAGAAGAGAGAAGGGGGGAGAGAGAGAGAGAAGAAGAGAGAAAAGAGAGAGAGAGAGAGAGAGAGAGAAGACAAAAAGGAGAGAGAAAGAGGAGAGGAGAGAAAAGGAGGGGAGAGAAGAGGGGAGAGAGAGGAGAAGAGGAGAGAGAGAGGGGAGAGAGGGAGGGGGAGAGGAGAGAGAGAGAAAAAAAGGGAAAGACCCTCTATCTTACTCTAACTTAAAAAAACTAAAACAAACTAACTTAACACTAGAACCGCTGGAACTCCCTCACTACCTAAAACCCGCTAAGTGGCGCTAAGTGGCCCACATCGATTGATGCGTTATTTTTGAGCTATTATTTATTTTATTCTTTTTTGGTGCAAAATAAAAAAAATTAAATAGTAATAAAAATGAATTACAAAGAAAATTCTACAAACAAAAGAAAAAATAAAAAAATATAATAATTACAAGATATAAACGAACAACAAATAAAAAAAAATGAGAAACTAAGAAAAAAAAAGAATGTTAACGAAATAAGAAAACTGAAATGTTATTAAATATATAAAAGACTAATGACTGAAACCAAATTTAAAACCCAAAATTAAGATAAAAACAAAGAAGAAAAAAACGAGAAAGAGGAGAAGGGGGGGGGGGAAGGGGAGAGAGGGAGAGAAGGAGAGAGAGGAGAGAGAGAGAGGAAAGGAGGAGAGAGGAGAGGAGGAAAAGAAGAGAAGAGAAGAGAGAAAGAGGAGAGAGGAGAAGAGAGGAGAGAGAGAGAGAGAGAGGAGAGAGAGAGAAGAGAGAGAGAAAAGAGAGAGAGAGGAGAGAGAGAGGAGAGAAAAGAGAAAAGGAAAAAAAAAAGAAAAAAAAGGGGGAAAAAAAAGGGGGGGGAGGAAGAGGAGAAGAGAGAAAGGGGGAAAGAAGGAAAAAAAAAAAAAAAAGGGGGGGGAAAAAAAGGGGGGGAAAAAAAAGATGGAAAAAAAAAAAGAAAAAGGGAAATTTTTGAAATTTAAGCAAAAAATTTTTAATTTTTTATTTTTATTTTTTTTTTAAAATTTTAAAAAAAGGAAAATTGAAAATTTTAATTTTGGCCCCCTTTTTATTTAAAACAGTTTTTAATTTTAACAAATTAAAAGGGGGGGGGAAAAAAAAAAAAATTGAACCCCAAAAAAATTTTTCAAAACCCAAAGGGGGGGGCCCCGTATTTAATTTTTTTTTTTTAATAAGAAGGGAAAAAGGGGAAAAAATTTGGGGTTAAAAAACCCCTTTTTTAAAAAACCCTTTTGGGAAATAAAAAAATTTAAAAGGGGAACCCCCCGGGTTTTTTTAAAATTCCGGGGAAGCCCCAAATTTTTTAGGTTTTTCCCGGGGGGAGGGAACCCCTTTTAGTTTTTAAAAAAAGGGTTTTGGGAAAAAAATTCCTAAAAGGGGGGGGGGGGTGGGGGGAAATAAAGGAAAAGGGAAAAATTTTTTTTGATTTTAAAAAGTATTTTTTTTTAAAAAAAAAATTTTAAAATTCATTCGATTTGGGGGGGGGGGGGGGGTTTTAAAAATTAAAAAAAAAAAAGGTATTTTTTTATTTAAAAATTTTTTAAAAAAAAAAAGGGAAAATACCCTTTTTGTTTTCATCATTTATGGTTTAAATTTAACCCAAAATTTTTTTTGGGGAAAAACCCCCGGAAAATTTACCTTCGGGGAAAAACCCCCCCCTTTAAAAAATTTTTCAAAAAAGGGAAAAAGGTAGAGGGAAAAATAAAAGGGGGGGCCCAAAAAAAGGGGGGAAAAAAGACAAAAGGGGGTTTTAAAACCCGGGTTGATTGGGTAAAGGAAAAGGGAATTCTTTCAATCCTTAAGGTCAATGTAGACATATGTATTTGGCAAAAAAAAAAATACACTTTTTACAATGAACCAACCAGGATAAACCCTTTTTTTGCTAAATCTGGCAGCACTGCTGACGGTACCACGCTTGCACACATTCGTTTACTTTAATATATGTTTCACGTGGTTTTAATTAATTACACTGAATGTAAAACGACGTTACGGATAATGGCTAGAAATAGAATGCTTCGTCAAGCGCCTTCAATTAATGATATAGACAAAAAACATGTACCGTGGAGTAGGAATAGTTATCGACACGCGTGATTTGAAGGGGTGCGCTGTTCTGGCTTACTAACTTGGGAAGTTGGAACCGAATGACCAAATAATTCTGAGGCTTCACGGTACCCAAAATAAATTGGATAGAGCAAGCTCTCAAGTGAGGCTTTAACCTTCTTTACCGTTCTTTACATAAACGAAAGGGACTATAGCCGCGAGGAAGCGTCCTCTGTCTTAAAAGGGTGAGTCCATGGTGAACGCTCTCAAATTCGACCTTTGGAATGGTTTAAATGGACCAAATGCAACGCTGAGTATAGTCTTGAGCTCACCGAGTTTTGATTGGTAGTTAGTTTTATGCTTTCACGGAAGCGTAAGGAAGTCAAACTTAAATGTTCAGTGGCGTCATTTGCGGGGGGGGGGGGGGGGGGGGGGGGGGGAGGCAGAGCCCCCTAAGAGTTGGCAAAAAGTTAGAAAGTGCTGACCTTTTTTGAGTATAGGAAAAAAATGTCGAACTAAAATATGGTGCACGGAAAAAAAAAACTAGGGTGAAAATAACCATATACGGATACCTGATTTTGGCACCTGCTAGATGTTATGGTAATGTTAACCAGAAGTATACTATGTGTTGACTAGGTAATAGGTGATGTTACCTGATTGCATGTCGAATTTACACAAAGTATCGGTAAATGTACCATACTTCTGGTCAAGTTTACCATAACATCTGGAAGGTGCCAAAATCAGGTATCCGTATGGTTATTTTCACTAATCTTTTTTTTTCCGTGTGGTCACCAATAAACCCTTGAAAAAGATCAAACTATCGGGTGTTCGGTGAACACCTTCGCATTCGACCTTTTATATGGGTTTAAATGAACACAATGCAACGTTGCCAAAATGCAGGCTATGCCACTGCCAGAACGAGCTTATTCACATCACTCTCGAAAACGGCTGAGGAAAAGCCGCGGAAAACTGGACCAAGAGGATGATGTGACAAAAACAAAGCGTGAGATGGAGTTAGGGGAGGGATAAAGGAGGAGGATGATGAGGAGGAGGAGGAGGTACACAAAAAAAGGGGGAGGAAAAAAAAGACGAGATAACAAACGGTTTTTAATGCGACGGTGTCCCTAGCACTCTGCGCCGTCATCTCTCGGTATCAGGAGACGTCACTTCTCTCTCATGTTGGTAGTAATTAATCGATAGCATATTTTGAGAGCTTATCGTCTCTCCACGCACCGCTTTTTTTTTGTTTTCCCGCCGCGTTAACGCTCATCGTTTTCTAGCCCCCGTCCGCGGCCTTCGCGCGTCGTCGTCGCCGTGTCGTCGTCACCAGCGTGGAACGGATGGAAACGACGCGACGGAGAGGGAACATCATTCATTAGCTGCGAATAACGTCGTCGGACCGGGGCCACATCTGCCAGATATTGTAGAAAAACATCGGCGCACAGGCACATCAAGAGCCAAACCAAGGTGGCAAAAAAGCTCAAGGTTATAGATTAAAGAGGTACGCTCATCTGACTTGGCGCCACAAATTCAGTGGCGCGCAATGAGCTATAACTTTAGAGTGGCAGCGGGCTGGTCCACCTCGTGCCACACAGGGTGGAAGGAACCCCCAGAAAAAAACGGAATTTTGGGCGGCAGATTCCAAGGTTTTAGGTTAAATTTTGTAGGTCGTTTCTAAGTTGTTTCCAGCGATGCCCGAGTTTGTTTACGGAGCGACCGGAAACGACCTACAAAACTTAACCTCAAAATCGATTTTTACGGCAAGATGGCGGCGCCCTAGGTGACAACAATGAACCAGCGGAACGTTCCTTGATGTGCCACTCTAAAGTTATAGCTCATTGGTGGCGCGCAGTTCAAAATTACTGCAGGCAAGATGTCCGACAAAAGCAGAAAACGTATCCTTTTTGCAGAAAACATTGGGCTGCACTCTGCAGGAAAGTAGAGTACCTATATGTATAAGATAGAGTATAGCGGCCTGCGAATCCTACGCTGATTGGCTGCGACATTATAGGTGTTCAAGGAGCTCTTTGGTCCCAATTTCAAGACGGCCGACCGAGTTGATCGTGTAACCGGTGTATGCATATAACCGTTGAGGTTATCTTCATACATTTTCTAGCGGGAAACGGTCATCAAACTCACCGTTCACCGATTCCGTTCCTGCATCGATAAACAGTCGCTTACTGTTGAGTGGTGAGCTTGACAAAAGGCTGTGATTGGTCCGTGGTCCCGGAAACGGAAAAGCTGGCTTGCTCGACGAATGCAAACCACGCGCTCATCAGTCAACAGTAGGCGACTGTTGACAGTGTTGGCGGCCGTTGTTTTGATGACCGAAATTGAGGTGGAAAAGTGGACACCTGTAGTGAGCTTTGTGCTGGGTCTCTATTTGTCTCTGCTTCTGATTGGGCGGCGTGGAGGTGCAGATTTGAGGCACAGGTTGAACTTAAGTATGGCTTAGAATTTTTTCAACTTGACTCAGACCCTGGCTTTATGGAGCTTCTCGTAGAGCTGTGCGAGTGTGCGATAAGGGCTCATACTGCAATAATCAGTCGGTTATCAACATGATTTGTTTGTATTTTTTCGGTATGGTGGCATTTTTCGTTGTCTCGGTGTTTTTACTTTCTCACTCTATTTTAGTATAATTTCCGGTACATCAGTACTTTTCGGTTGAGCAATATATTTCAATTTATCAGATTTTCGGTATAAAATGGTATTTTTCGTTATTTAGTTATTCCAGTATTTTTGGACGGATTTCGGTATTTTGGTAGTTTTTCGGTATTTGATTTTTACCGACATTCTAGCATACCAAATATGTATATCAAAAAAGACAACCACGGAATAGCTCAAATTAATTTTTCAATGTTTGGGATGGCTCCAACTTGAGCCTATGCATTTTTTATTTTTGACTCATTAATTTCAATTTTCTCAAGTGATTAATGAATTTTGTTCATACATTTTCAAAGAAAGCAGGATGATTTTAAACTTATAGTTGATACTCTCTCGCGCTATGTAACTTATAGTGCACCTTTTATTTCAATTTTGCTAAATAATATAATAGTCATGGATAAGTTGGAGCTGGATTTTGTTGTTTACTTTTTGTTTCTGCTTTTTTGTTTGTTTTTGTTTTTTGTTTTTTTTGTGTGTGTGTGTTGTTGTTGAACTCTTATTTAAAGGCACCAAACTCGTGTTTATTCGTTAACTTTCATTCATTTACATAGTTCTCCACTGTAATGTACAATAGGGAAGAGAAAACGCGTGGTACAGTCCCCATTAAAATAAGATAACATCAAGCGCCTTCAAATAATGGTGTAGGCAAAAACAGGTACCGCTGAGTAGGAACAATGTTGTATTATTTTCACTCATTTGATTTGAACGAGTTGAATGGCCGGTGAGTTGACGCCGAGCAGAGCGGCCGGCCGTGCAGTAACTTAAATTTGTTCTGAATGATTTCACTAGCATAGCGTTTTTACACGGTATAAACTGGATGCCAATCGGCTTTCAAATAATAATTACTTTTTGTGTTATGATGGATATAATGTAGTACGTAAACATCAACATTAGCTGTATAGTACTTACGAATCGAAATTTATGCGATTTTAAGAGATCTTACATTCTTACGTTAAGGGAATGGGGGCTATACTACTGTTTGAGTTTTTGGCCTAAAAAAAAAAAAAAAAAAAATTCTGTACGGTATTTGCTGAAGCAAATACATTTATTAGTAAATTTTAATTTACTGTTGCCGTTTTTTTTTTGTGTTGTTGATGTATTTTGAATGTCGGATGATTTGCCATATGGTAGGAAAAATTTTGACGCTTTTGGTAACTGGTCAAATTGAACTGTAATTTTTGATTGATTAACCGGTCAGTGTTGAATATATTTCTCAAATATTAATATGGTCGCTTCTGTTTGATCGATGCATCCTCTAATCTACCCTCCCCTTATTTGGCCCCTTCCTGCTTCCATTCTACCCATATTTATCCTCCACAATCCACTATTTTAACCGTATTTGGCCCCTTGTTTCCTCCATCTCTCCCATATTTGGCCCTTTATGCCCCTATTTCCAGTATTTCCCCTTTTCAACTCCTATTTCCCAGAATTTGCTCATATTTGCACTTATTAATACCTATATGCGCCTTCATTCACCTCAATATGTTCCCATTCGCCCAAAATATTCCTTACTTGCTCCTTTTCTGCTTCATTTCACTCATGTTTTCCGTTTCCTAACCTCAATGCAACCCAAAATAAATTGGGAAATCCTCCAGTGAAGTCTTTAAAATCTGGGAAATGGGCGTTTCTGATTGGTCAATAGATGAACCAATCAGCATCGAGTATTCTCCAACTTTGAAATTGATGATTCTGATTGGTCAAAGGATGAACCAACCAGAAGGGAGTATTCCCATTTATTGAAATGGACGCATCTTAATGGTCAATGGATGAACCAATCAGCATCAAGTATTACCTAATTTTGAAATGGACACTTCTGATTGGTCAATGGACTTACCAATCAGGATCGAGTATTCTCCATTTATTGAAATGGACGCTTCTGATTGGTCAATGGACCGACCAATCAGGATCGAGTATTCCCCATTGCTTGAAATGGACGCTTCTGATTGGTCAATGGATCGACCAATCAGGATCGAGTATATACCATTGATTGGAATGGACGCTTCTGATTGGTCAATGGACTGACCAATCAGGATTGAGTATTCCCCATTGATTGAAATGGACGCTTCTGATTGGTCAATGGACCGACCTTTGTGATCGCATTTTCCTTTATTGACACCTACTTGCCTGAATGCGCCCATATTTCCACTTATTCATTGCTATAAGCGCCCTCAATTAACCTTATTTTTCTCGTTTGCCCCTGATTCCCCTCATTTGGCCCCTTCATGTCCCTATTTCACCCATATTTGGCCCCTACTAACCCCTTTCTCACCCATATTTGACATTACTCCCCTGCATTGTACCCATTTTTGGCCTTTTTTGCCCCTTTGAATTCTCTAAATTCTGGGGAATTCCGTAAATTCTGGGGAATTCCCTAAAATCTGGGGAATTCCCTAAAATCTGGGGAATTCCCTAAATTCTGGGGAATTCTCTAAATTCTGGGGAATTCCCTAAAATACTGGGGAATTCCCTCAAATTCTCCCCTGCATTTCACCCATTTTTGACCCACTTTTGGCCCTTTCCCCCTCTGTGTGCTCGAATTTTCCCTTATTGACAAAAAATTTTCCCTAAATTCTGGGGAATTCCCTAAATTCTGGGGCATTCCCTAAAATACTGGAGAATTCTCTCGAATTCTCCCCTACATTTCACCCATTTTTGGCCCCTTTTTGGCCCTTTCCCCCTCTGTGTGCTCGTATTTTCCCTTATCGACACTTATCTGCCTGAATTCGCCCATATTTCCATTTATATATAGCTATAAGCGCCCTCATTTAACTTTATTTTTCTCATTTACCCCTAATTCCCCTTATTTGGCCCTATTTTGCACTAATTTCAACTTATTTATAGCTATATGCGGCTCCATTTACCTTTATTTACCTGGTTGCCCCTAATTCCCTTATTCGGCCTCTTCATGCCCCTATTTCACCCATATTTAACCTTTACTTAACCCTCTCTTACCCATATTTGGCCTTTTCGCCCCTGCATTTCACCCATTTTTGGCCCCTTTTTTGGCCCTTTCTTCCCCTTTGTGCTCGTAATTCTCTTATTGACACGTATTTGCCTAAATTCGCACATATTTCCACTCATTTAAAGCTGTATGCGGCTCCATTAACCTTTATTTACCTGGTTTGCCCCTCATTCCCCTTATTTGGCCTCTTCATTCCCCTATTTCACCCATATTTAACCTTTACCTAACCTCTCTCTAACCCATATTTGGCCTTTTCGTCCCTGCATTTCACCCATTTTTGGCCCTTTCCGTCTTTTTGTGCTTGTATTTTCTCTGATTGACACCTATTTGCTTGAATTTGCCCATATTTCCACCTAATTATTCATATAAGCGTCCTTATTTCACTTTATTTTTCTCCTTTGCTCCCAATTCCTTTTATTTTTCCCCTTTATGACCCTATTTCGCCCATATTTGCCCCTACTTAACCCCTATCTATATATATAATTTCCAAGCTTAATGGAAATTCCCGTCGATCCTTTGGACCGTTCCGGACAAGTGCGGTATCGATCAATGCGGCTCAGTACCAGGATTGTGGGAAAAATACCAGCGGTGCTGTTAAGAGCCATCTTCTCTCTCGGAAATCCAAAAAACTATGAATACTATGGGCGTAATGAGTGGGAGGGAGACAGTCGCTGTACCTCTGTAATGTGCGCGAGAGAGAGAGAGGTATACCATTTGTTTTTAAGCCCTGGTCGGTCACCTAGCGACGCTAAATTTTTTTTACGTCGACAGCTGATATTTTGCTTTTTGGGTGCATCGACACTATATGTACGTAGAGAGGTGACTCCGTGGACTGTAGATCTGTATGCATGATCTTCATTTTTAAGGTTATTTTTTTTTACCCTTGATCATTACTTGACATGCGTTTGTTGATACTCTCAGCTGATGCTTGTGATTTTGTGCGGTGTAGGTCGGTCTGTGATATTTATGTCGATGATAAGTTTTTAATATTTTTTACAGAGACAAATAAAGAGCTCCAGCAACAGAGACAAATGAGACCCTGCACAAAGCATGCGACAGGTGTCCACTTTTCTGGCTCAATTTTTGTCGGAACTCATCGGAACAACAGCCAACATTCACCTATTGTTGACTGATGAGCGCGTACTTTGCATTCGCCAAGCAAAACCTGTTTCCGTTTCCTTCAACATTAGGCGAAGGTTGATTGTTGATGCCGATGAGTCCCGACTAAAGTAGTTCAGGAAAAGAGGACACCGCGCGCAACCACGGGAAAAATAGGGAATGCACGGTCTCTATTTGTCTCTGCCCAGCACACGCACACCGTATGCTTCCCGTCTTAAAAAAGTGAAGCAAGTTTAGCGGTCACAGTTTTGTTCGGGAGTCACCGGCTGCAACGATAAGCAGTCGCAAACTGTTGAACTGTTGTTATAATTAAATTATTAACAAAAACAGGTAACAATGGCCGCGAAGCGGCCACGAGCCTCTAGTATTACCATATTTGGCCTTTTCTCCTTTGCATATCACCCATATTTTACTCCTTTTTTTGGCCCTTTCCTCCCCTTTGTGCTCGTAATTCTCTTATTGACACTAATTTGCCTGAGTTCGCACTAATTTCCACTTATTTACAGCTATATGCGGCTCCATTTACCTTTAATTACCTGGTTTTCCCCTAATTCCCCTTATTTGGCCTCTTTATGCCCCTATTTCACCCATATTTAACCTTTACCTAACCCCTCTCTAACCAATATTTGGCCTTTTCGTCCTTGCATTTCACCCATTTTTGGCCCTTTCCGTCTTTTTTCGTGCTCGTATTTTCTCTGATTAACACCTATTTGCTTGAATTTGCCCATATTTTCACCTAATTATTCATATAAGCGCCCTTATTATACTTTATTTTTCTCGTTTGCTCCCAATTCTTTTTATTTTTCCCCCTTTTTGACCCTATTTCGCCCATATTCGCCCCTACTTAACCCCTATCTTACCCATATTTGGCCTTTTCTTCCCTGCATTTCACCCGTATTTTACCCCTTTTTTTTGGGCCCCTTTTCCCCCCCTTTGTGCTCGTAATTCTCTTATTGACACTAATTTGCCTAAATTCGCACTTATTTCCACTTATTTTTAGCTGTATGCGGCTCCATTTACCTTCATTTACCTGGTTTGCCCCTAATTCCCCTTATTCGGCCTCTTCATGCCCCTATTTCACCCATATTTAACCATTACCTAACCCTCTCTTACCCATATTTGGCCTTTTCGCCCCTGCATTTCACTTATTTTGTGGACCTTTTCGCCAGCCGGGGGGGGGGAGAGGGGGGGAAACCCCCAAAACCCCCCTATAAAAAAATAAAAAAATTGTTTATATAATGCATGTAATGCATATAATGCATAAAGTACATATATTACATTTACTATATAATAACTATTTCAGTGCTATACACATATCTACTACAATACGTGATTTATATGCTAAATACATGTTATACCTCCAAAATATAGTACGTACAATAGTACAGTACGTATAAACATAATATAAAGTCTATATACAGTACGTACTTTATAGAGTCCATCCGGGGGGGGGAGAGGGGGGGGAAACAAAAGCAGCTATATAAGTAAATTAAAATTTACTAAAAAAAAAAAAAAAAAAAAAATGGTTTGTTTTGCACTGCGTAAATTTATACGCTTGACATTTTCTGCCGAACCAAATGATAAAGGAAGTTGATATATGAAAAAAAAGAAGAAAAATCGACTAAAGAAAATTGCATATATTCTATTATAGTGCTAAGAAAAATATACCTATTTTCCGTCGGGAAACCTGGGTCCTTGTATAAAATCTCGAATACTTTGACGGTTTGACCTTACCTTAAAGTTGTCCCCATACTTTCAGATGGTATTGGATAAATGATTAAGTTTTTGATGGGTAAAGAATAAGATTTTATTTTCATCAGCCTCTAGAGTGCATTTGGATGAGCAGTTCAAGAAATGTACTTTTTATCTATTTTTCTTTCCTTGCTTGCGACCTATTTTTGTTTTGATAAGTTAGCGATGCAGGGTAACAAGATGCTCCTAAAAATCTAAAAAAAGAGGAAAACATTTTTCGATTTTTTCTACAGGGCGCGAGAGACATTCAGCCCTCCACCGAATTAGGAAGAGAAAGAAAGAAACGTGCAGGAAATTGAAAAAGTAAGTGGATTCCCTGAATAAATAATCGCATAAATAATATAAAGGGTATCCAGTTTGATCAGAGGCCTCGCCGTAGGTAAACAATTTATCTATGATAACCTAAATCGGAATTACTCGAAACATTTTCTACTGTGCTTTATCATTTAGAATGAGCGTTGCGATTTTGCGATGTTTGATTTCGATTCATCGAATTTAAATACCTCAAATTCTGAAAACTAAACTGACCTTCATTTTATGCCAGAACTCACGGCTTTATACTCTTTCAAACTTTATATCGCAAGCTAAAGTAAGGGCTCCTTCGATTCCTAATTGCATTTTTTCTGTATACTGCTTCATATAGTAAAATGCTTTTTCACTTATTGGTGGTTTTTTGCTCTTCGACCTTTTGAATAGTAGAAATTTTAAACGTTTACTGGAAATGACCCGTCAAAGAACAAACGTCTGCGGTCGATGCGCTCTCTTATTTGATGATCAATTCGATCGTGTAAGCGGCGCTTACGGCCGCGGCGCGGCGCACGCTGGATCAAAACATTAATTTTGCAGGACATGAAAATTTGAATTTTTGGCTTTAAAAACATCATAGATGTGATATTTTCTTGAAAAAATCAGGTTGTTTGAGTCATTTGTAAGCTTTTGAAGCCTTGAAATGAATTTTTTCACACATTTTTAAGTGAGCTCACTATTTAATGTTTATAATTTTGAGTTATATTTGAGTATAAAATTATGCCCGGGTAACTTCATGATTCGAACCACAGTGCGGCGCTCGGCGACTGGACCGGGTGATGACTTTAGTTGATTAATGGGTCGATTGAGTCAATAGTTGACTAATTGAAGACTTCTTCGGTAAAAGGAGGTATAAAACAGTGGGTGTGCTCGTTCTTTAAAAACCTGATTTCAAAAAGTTATTTTTGTGAGTAAGAAGTGTTGGATTGAGTTCTCTCAGTCATCTGAAGATTCGACGATACGCTCTAATAGGGCTCTTGCAAACTTTTGCTATTGGGGATGGAAGAGTTGATTATTGCATAAAAACCTGTAAAAGTGACGATGAGTACACTAAAAAATTACAAAGTCCAGTCTCAGAATCGGGTTTAATGGCGGAGAAACGCAGGTATCATGGGGGATTCCTATCTAAATTGAGACATATCTCTATGTCTTTCCGTAGAGAAAGTGACAGAGTAGACAGGAATCTTCCATGATATACCTGCGTTGAGCCGTCATTACGAACTTGCCGTTATAGCAGTTACGTGAGTTCGTTACTCAGAGTGATTTTCGCGATTTTTGCTGGTTTCTACATCATGTTGGACTTCTCATTATTTTCAATGGCGCATACCGATCTCTCGGTGCCAGGGTGACGCTAGCCATTGAAAATATTTTAATATATATAATAATTTTGTAGGTGCGCAACTTTACTTTAAGCGCTTATAACTTTTGAACAAATCATTTTCCCGGATTGCGGTCTACACCATTCAAAAGAACATAACTTTGAATTTTATACCCATAGTTTTTTATTCTCCTCCGTGCTTTGAGCGTATTTTTTAGACTCAAAAAACCAAATTTCTTGTTCCAAAACTTACAAAAATTGAAAAAAATTGGTTTAATATTTTTTTAATTAGACTTTCATGCAAATCAATCAAAAATTCTTTTAGAGAGGAATCTCTTGGCGTAAAGTACAAGACAAAATAATAATTTTGGCAAGAGTTCTGGGACTTTGAAAATTTAACTTTGAGCCCCCCTCCCCCTTTCCAGTTGACCAAAATTGAACGCGTCTCGACGAGCTCTATCGACCCTGAAATTATTAACTTTTTTTTGACGATAGCCTATTCCTTATGAGAGCTGGATCAACCCCTTTCCGATAAATTATGATAGTTCACCTTCTCTTTCAAAAATCAAGTATTTCGGATTATCAGGTAACGTGCAGCGTTGCAAAATTTATTTCAGAGTCGCGTGTATTTCGCCGTGTTCATATATTTTTGCAAGAATACAAACACCAAAAAGCATTGCTTCAAAGCTAACACTAACTAATTTTTAAGAGGTTTTCAAAGGTTTTCATATGTTGTTTTAAGGTGAAGTATATACAATGAGAGAAATCACTTCTTTAAAAACAAGGAAACACGTTTAGTCGTTTACTTGTGACGGATTTCCCTTGCTCGAAGTATAAGTTCTGATTGCACAAAGGAGAACCACTGTCACAACAAGGAATATTTTACTTGTAGCAGCAGACATTTTCCTTGGGTTAAAGGAATTTCCCCTTAGTCAATATTTCACGGTGCAATTTCTTTAACACAAACGAAATACACCTTGGATTAAAAAAAAGAATTCCTCAGTGTAGACATAGGAGTAAATAATCCAAAGTCCATATTGTTGTTGGTGGCTGTTGCAAACTTGTGAAAAAGACCCATTGATTCACATTGATATGTACGTGCATAACTTGTGAGTAAGCACGCAGTAATGATAGCAGGTTTAACTTAAGAAGATCGTATTTGGAAATAAATGTGTTTCGAAAAAAGATGTGTGAACTGTGCACCATTCCAGCAAGCAAAACGACGACGAGTGTTGATAACTCTTAGAGCCATCTCGCGGAGATTCCAGAAACTCCGTTACCGATGAAAGGATCTTCGACGTGACGAGTGGAGCAGCTTTGCGGTTTCCTAAGGAACTAACATCGCCGACACAACAACCCAGTAAGAATTTAACCGGCGCGGCGGCAAGCAGTCCTTGTTAGTTTAACGAGGAAATTCTAAGGAGCAAACCTGATGTGTGAGCCCGTCATAGCTCCATTCGAGATTTTCTAAAATCTAAAACAAGATTTTTTTTAAAAAAAGATATTTAAAAAGCAAAGGTCTAGGAAGTGCTCTTCCTCTAACATCTTTGATTGTAAAGTGATTTCCTTTAAAAATGCACGCTTGCAAAAGTGAAATAAAAACGAAAGTTTGAATGATGATGGTTATGAAAATATTAATAAATTCTAGCCAGGTGTTTGGCTACACTTCTTGATGTTTACATTTTTGAATCTCAATGGATGACCTAGGGGACACCACCGAGTGACAGGCCGGTCTAGGGGACTCCCCCCCCCCCCCAATAAAAATTAAGCTCTTGTGGTTGTTTCAATCAATAATGATACTTTTGACGTGTTTGATATTATGAATAAAGTGACAAAATATATGATAATGATAGTCAAAAGTGCTTACGACAAACTGTTCCTTCCAAAAATTGACTTGAAATTGTAAAGTAAACGAATATGCGAAAAAGATTCATCATCCTTTTAATTAATATGCCATCTTCTTTTGTTTTTTTTTATTTTTTATAGCGAAGTTTTGATTGTTCTGAATTCCAGGGGGGGCACCCCCTAGCCCCCTGCTGCGGGCGCCCATAATACCTTTGGGGCTCCTAAGTCCTAAGGCATTGTAAATTTCATCAATGATTTTTTTTCCGTGTTCGAATTTTGATTGTTTTTGATTGTTTAGCATCAATTTGTGAGGGTGCATATCAGAGATCAAAACAAAAACCTCTTTGAGTTGCTGCCTTGACACGAGAATTCTACAGATTTTCCCACAGTTTAACTGTGCTTCATGACTGAGGAGGATCCTCACCATTTGGAACATTTTTTTTTTTTTTGGACGGACCAACGATCTTCGACCTAAATGGCTAAAATTACGATGAAGTGTTACAAATTACGATGATATGTTTACAAAATATCGAGTCTATCACCCTTGAAATACATGTTTCATAGTCGCACCGAGGGATATGGAGATCAAACAGCGAAAGTACTACATCTTCCAACGCTCTTATTTTACGCGTTGAAGACTTGATAGAACGCTGGGTGAACATTAAATATTCCAAGATACACTATAACGATGAAGTGAATTTCACAAGTATGTGACAAAAATTCTTTAATATGCCCTAGAACGATCGATAAATCAAAGTTAAGCACCTGTAGGAATCACGTTCGCTAATTTATTTTTTATTTCAAGCGTCAATAGGTCGATTGATCACGCACATGCCGGTAAGTGTCAAATAGTTAGCAAGGCTGCCATTTTGCGCTGAACGATACGCATTTTTACATTTAATTTAATGTTAAATGTTTTAAATGTTCCACCAAGTTTGGCAGCACTGGAAAGAAGGTAAGTATGTAAAGAGAGGAAGTTGAGCATTCATACATGATCGGATGCATAGTAGGGCTGCTAATTTGCGTGAAACTAAGAAAATCATCCCCGAATTGAACGATGCTTTCACCCGATATACTCAGACCCATGCATTCCCTTGATTAAAACGAAAATTGGCAGCCCTGGGGAGCATTGCCGATTTTTGCAGCCAAACGTCAAACACATGGTGGAGGCTCTTATGCGACGAATGATATCTGGGTGGGGTGATGCTCGATATAAAGACGAAGCAAAACGATAAAATGCAGGGAAAATTGCCAGTTATTTCAATCATCGATACAGTTAAAAAGATCGTGGTTGGATCTATACTTCACGGTTATGGTGTCATTTTTATTTCGAGAAAACGGCTCTAAGTTACGCCTGAAAGTTCAAACGCTCCATTTAAATTCTCTACGGATACGCGTTTTACGTTTGATATTTCAGCAAACCTCAGATGTGTGTAGGCGTACCTCAGTAATGTGAGGACAGAGCTACTATGGGATTGGGTGATGCTACACGCACCAACTCTCAATAACATATACTCTAAGTATGTGCAACTTTTATCAGATGTGACATGCGTTGAATGTTGCATACTCCCCTCCAGTACTTGTCCCAGTGTCCCATCATAGGAGTGTCTTTAGACGTTTGTCCTTCTCTTTCTCTCGAATGCGAAACCTTTAAACGAAAAAACTCAGCTGGAAAAAAAACCTCAGAAAATTTTCCAAATGGGGCTCTTGCAAACTTTTGCTATAGGAGATTGAAGAGTCGATTCTTGCATAAAAACCTGTAAAAATGACGATGAGTACACTAAAAAATCACGAAATTCACTCTCAGAATCGGGCTTAATGGCGGTTTAACGCAGGTATCATGGGAGATTTCTTTTGAGACATATCTCTGTGTTTCCGTAGAGAAAGTGACAAATTAGACAAGGATCTCCCATGATACCTGCGTTGAAGCGCCACTACGATCATGCCGGTTAGAGCAGTTTTGTGAGTTTGCTACTGAATTTTAGATTTTTTCAGTGTGATTTTTGTGACTTTCACTGGGTTTTACATCAGATTATTCAGATTGGACTATTTCATTTCCTTACAGCAAAAGTTTGCAAGAGCCCCATTTAAACCTGTGTAAAATATTCGACTCTAGAATCGATTATTACATAGGTTTTAATGGCAAAAGAGTGCGGTTGTTAGATTGCACGAGACGCTTTTTCCAACAACATCGATGTCGTGAAATATTAGTATCCTGACCCAGTGTGTTGTGTTAGGTGGGCACGAGGAGGAGCGTCTCTCCGCATTGATTTCAAATCGAAGTTAATCGCCATTAATGCACCAATCGCGAATACGTGACACTCTCTCGAGCTGAGAGATTTGCGTAATTGAAATTTGATGTCAGCTTTTTGAGCCATCCCTTAAGGTCAAACTTCGCTAGCAGAGATAGACTGGGGAAACATAATAAGTTAGAATAAAGAAGGAGCAGGGTTGGGAGAAGTAGCGTCGCCCGAAACACTATGAAAACCAGATTTGGTAAAAATCGTCAGCGAATATTCTTTCTTGAAAATTGGCACCAACTTCAGCTGCAAAAAATGATCGATCACCGATTGATTTTACTTTTGAAGTTTCCAGCAGGCTGATCGTTTATACTTTTTCATTAAACCTATAGTTCAGAGTCTATAAGTGAAGATATTGGTCGAGACTCGTAAGATTTGACTGTTTTTTCGGTATCCATGCATCGTTAAATTACTCGTTTTTAACAGCTATACACTTACGAAGCTGTATAGCTTACAGCAAATTATCGGTGGTTTCGATGGTTATCGGTCTAACGTAAAAGTAAGCTATCGCATCCAGTAGAGAACACTTACAATTCTCGTGGTTTTTTTCTCATGATACTATAGACGCAAGCTGTTTCGGCACGTAAGGATTAGAGTTTTTTTATTTTGTTTTTTTATTTTTAATTTTTGAGGTCACAATAGAAGCATCTAACAATTAATTATTCACGGGCAAGTTAATAATGATTACCATAGCAAGAACCAAGTCTTGTAATTCTCGACCAATAACTCCACTCAAAAACAGTCGTTTTAAAGAAAATGTAAATAATCGGTTTGCTCGAGCTGGTAACTATAGGCTGATACAACTATAAATAATTGAGGGACGGAATGATAAATACACACTAAAAGACTCAACGTTCGGAACAAAACATGCTTTAAAAAATACCTGAAAAAGTGCGAGGAAGGGTAGTTTGGAGGTGGAGGTCAATTGGGAAAAAACTCATGCCTGACATTTCCTGACTCCAATTTTTCATTAGTCAGTCTGCAATAAACTGAAATATGAGACTAGATCAACGAGCCAGACCGTTGTCTACTCTAAGCCCGCAAAAGTTCAATCAAATTAATGGAGGAAAACAGACAGACCCATGATTCAGCGCAGTAAATATGCGCCGACTATTGATTCGACGAGAGAGAAAAACGATGGGCGATCAAAATTACCGGACATCAAAACGAATACGTTCGCTATCAGATTTGAGTCACAATAAAGATATATGAGCTGGATCATAAAAAAAGAGGAAAAAAATAACGTGGGGGTGGGAGAAGAGGGGTGGAAAGAGATGTACGTTACAAATCACTGAAGTTTATTTTTTAAGCGTTTTATTGTCCGCCGTCGCGTCGGTACCCGCGGCTATAATTTCCGGTAGACTTGTTCCGATGTTGATCTTTGCATCTTATCTAAGTCGGATGATAGTTACAGCAATGAAGAATACGGTAGCACAGATGCAGGGACGAGACGTCACAATTAATCAGTACCTACTTACCTATACACATACACTCACATATGCTTGCCTTGCAAAGTGCACTGACTATTTAAAGCCAGGGCTGCCGTTTTGCGTATAATCAATGCTATTTTTCAATTCATCGATGATTCCACCAGTTGAGAAAAGACTACACAGTTCAGTTCAGTGTATGACTATAATGCACGAAAATACTCGCATCTGTAATCTTTTCTCAACCGGTGGAGTCGTCGATGACTTTAAAAAACTTGCGGATATTTTAATTAATCAACAGAGTCTCCGCCGATCAAGGAAAGATTATAGATCAGAGTAGTTTCGTGCATTACAGTCATGCACTGAACTGAACTGTGTAATCTTTCCTCAACCGGTGGAATCATCGGTGAATAGAAAAATAGCATTTATTATACGCAAAACGGCAGCCCTGTTTAAAGCTGCGAACCGAACGTATTTTAGTTTCGAAGTTTGGAACGGAATTGATGGCTCTGGTTCCAGTTCAGGTTCCTATTCAGTTTCCGGTTCAGCTTCAACGTTCATTTTTAATTTCGGTTCCGGTTTCCAAAAGATTCCATTTTGGTTTAAGAGAGAGGAGGGGTTAATGGGACCTGAAAAGTGCCTCATTTTAGAAATTTGTCAAATTGATGAAAGAAAATTTACAGAAAGAAAGCTAATGATTGATTATGATATAGTTCTGTGGAGCCGCAAGGGACCAAAAATGGTTCCATCTTGGGACCGTTTTTAGTCTATAATTGATTTTAACTCATGGCTCGTTGGTTTATGTTCCGGTTTCATTTCCGTTCGAGTCTTTCTTCCCCGTTAATTTGGGCTCTGGTTCCGGTTTCGATTCCCAAAAACCTGCCGTTTTTAACGGTGAAGGTCGCGTTGTCGGTCTCGGTTTGAAGCCCTGCTGACTGTAGAGAGTGTTTATAGAAAACCGATATTTAAAATGAATTGGCATTCATGAGCCTCTGACTCAGATCAAACTCACATTATTAAATTGATGAGATTTTCCAGTGAGAACAGTTTTCAACCGTACAGAGCTATTTTGTTATTTTTCCGATTTAGAATTTCACGCCCTCTAAGAAAACTATTTCAAGCGTGGTTCAAACACCAAGACCGAAATCAATCAAATGCATGGGTGCAGTTAACGAATTAAATGATGGCAGTCAGCTCCTTATATTTTGGTTCAGGTCGGCAATCTGCAATGCTTTAATTCATTGTGGTAAGTATTGCAGGTTGCCTACCTGAACCAACATTTAAGGAGTCGATTTACGTGTAATTCGTTGACTGTAGGTCTTTTGTTATTCGATGATTTTTTAATCCGATTATTTGAGACATCCATTTTTTAAGTAAATTCTTAAATCGAGTCCAGCAATTTTGGGGCGGAGGGTGTTTTTTACAGCAACTTTTCTTTATTTTCAGGGGAAGAATTAGATTTTGAAGAAGAAAAAAACCAACACACCATTCTTTTTCAACTGTTTGAAATTTGCCATAATTTCCATATCGGCGACAAAACGTTACATCAGATTGTAGTTTCTTGAAACACTTTTGTTGAGTATAACTGTTGTTGAGTATGATAATAATATTGGTTCGATAAGACGGTTTTTTTAATTTTTTTTTAACTGATGTCCTCCACCACTCAAAATGTAATAATTGTTGTTGTTCAACACCCCCACCCCCTCTACAACTCTATAGAAGCAAAACACCCTGGTGTCATAAGGGTTAAGCAACAGAGTCAGCTCTTTTTTTTTCTTCTTTTTTTTCTTTTTTAGCGACAATAGTGCAGAAAGAATGAGGATATCGAATTAACGTTGAACGAGGAGCAGATACAGTCACAAAAGTTGTAATTGTGAGATGAATTTCTATTAATATCCTCGTTAGTTTCGTGATCATAACAAGGCGAGAGCGGGTGATAAGGAGATTCGCCGCATTTTCACGCCATCAAAACAGCTCGAAAAGGGTGTAGCAATAATGATAAAAAAAGCAAAGATCTGAGGAGAGTACTTGCGGAGTTGTCGTTTTGCGAATGAAAAGCGTCTATTTTGATCAAATTGTCGATTTCTCAAGAAAATTTCACGCGTATTGATTCGGAGGTACAGAGAGTTAATAATGAAAGCTAATGATATTTAGTAATGATCAGAAAACCGTATACTATACTATGATTAACCCTTCAGGTTCCACGCCCGTATTTATTTGTTTTCTTTATTAAACTTTTCTCAACTTCTTTTCATTACATCGACAAGAAAAGCAGAGCTGCCGTTTTGCGTATAATTAATGGAATTTTTCAATTCATCGATGATTTCACCGGTTGAGAAAAGATTACGCAGTTCAGTTCAGTGCATGACTGAAATGCACGAAAAATACTCACATCTGTAATATTTTCTCAACTGGAGGAGTCGTCTATGACTTTAAAAAAACTTGTGGATATTTTAATTAATCTACGGAGTTTCCACCGATTGAGGAAAGATTACAGATCAGAGCATTTTCGTGCAGTACAGTCATACACTGAACTGAACTGTATAATCTTTTCTCAACCGGTGGTTTCAGTTAATTGAAAAATACCATTGACTATGCGCAAGACGGTAGCTCTGAAGAAACGATAGCTGGATTGTGTACGTTTTCAGTGTTTGCACAACGATGCACCGTTGAGTGCCTTCAATTAATTAAGTAGGCAAAAAGAAGGACCAAACGTAAGAATATTCATCCAGACCCGCACTTGAGTTGAATGAGTGCAAGGTGATTTGACATATTAACTTGCTAATCATAAACTACAAAGGCAGCTGCATGGATACATATACAGGGTGTTTCAGACCACCCGTCCACTATCTTTTTAGCGAAAACGGCGCAAGATAATGAAATTCTGACGAAACTTTTCCAATGTATATCGACCCCAAAGAATTCAGGGAAAATATTGCCGACCCCAAAAAACGGCCCCTAAGGGCCTATTTGGGCCCCTAAAAAGGGCCAAATTGCTGTTTCTCAATGTTTTCTTATGGGGCGGGTGTTTTTTTATTTCAGAAACGAATTGTACGCCTGAAAATAAGCATATTTTGTTCAGGGCATTATTTTCAAAAAATGGCCCTTTCTCAAGTTAGGGGCCGTTTTAAAAAAAAATAGGGGCCATTTTGAATCGCTCGCTGTGACCTTGAAAATTGACGGATTTCAAAAAACTAAAAATATTCTGAATCAGCAGATCAAGGGCTTTCATTTGATGTATCACAACCTTATTTTCTGCGAAAAGATATTTGGGGCCCCCTCCTCTCTAAATTTTGGGGCTTTGGGGGCAGCTACGAAAAAAATTTCAAATAGCAAGGTATAGGTTGTGATACATCATTGGAAAGCTCTTGAAAAGACGAAAAAAATGGTCCAAACCGGAAGTCAATCCGATCATTTTAACGAGAGTTACGGCCTGGCCTCTCCCCCTCAATTTTGGGGCTTTGGGGGCGGGGCCCCTTTGAGTAAAATTGGAAATGACAGGGTACAAATTTTTAAAATCATTCGAAAGCCTTTAAAAAGACAAAGAAAATAGTCCAAACCGGGTCTCAATCCGATAATTTTAACGGGAGTTACAGCCATTCAAAGATTTGAAGTATTTTTCTCGTATTGCGGAGGATTCATCGAGGAGGCCATAGAAAACACAAAATCCCGCGAATACGAGAAAAATACTTCAAATCTTTGAATGGCTGTAACTCCCGTTAAAATTATCGGATTGAGACCCGGTTTGGACTATTTTCTTTGTCTTTTTAAGGGCTTTCGAATGATTTTAAAAATTTGTACCCTGTCATTTCCAATTTTACTCAAAGGGGCCCCGCCCCCAAAGCCCCAAAATTGAGGGGGAGAGGCCAGGCCGTAACTCTCGTTAAAATGATCGGATTGACTTCCGGTTTGGACCATTTTTTTCGTCTTTTCAAGAGCTTTCCAATGATGTATCACAACCTATACCTTGCTATTTGAAATTTTTTTCGTAGCTGCCCCCAAAGCCCCAAAATTTAGGGAGGAGGGGGCCCCAAATATCTTTTCGCAGAAAATAAGGTTGTGATACATCAAATGAAAGCCCTTGATCTGCTGATTCAGAATATTTTTAGTTTTTTGAAATCCGTCAATTTTCAAGGTCACAGCGAGCGATTCAAAATGGCCCCTATTTTTTTTTAAAACGGCCCCTAACTTGAGAAAGGGCCATTTTTTGAAAATAATGCCCTGAACAAAATATGCTTATTTTCAGGCGTACAATTCGTTTCTGAAATAAAAAAACACCCGCCCCATAAGAAAACATTGAGAAACAGCAATTTGGCCCTTTTTAGGGGCCCAAATAGGCCCTTAGGGGCCGTTTTTTGGGGTCGGCAATATTTTCCCTGAATTCTTTGGGGTCGATATACATTGGAAAAGTTTCGTCAGAATTTCATTATCTTGCGCCGTTTTCGCTAAAAAGATAGTGGACGGGTGGTCTGAAACACCCTGTAGAAAGAGGATCAAAGCCTCTAAGTTTGAGTCATACATATTACATAATATAGCCATGATTTCCTGTACATGTCATTATCATCAGTGTAGGCAATCTGTTAATTGATCAATCGGAAATGAGAGGACCCCGAAAAATTATTTATAAAATATGTTACTGACACGATTGCATAGTTTTAAAATTCCATTTAAAAGATGTTCTGAATTTAAAATCGTGACTCCATTTTTCAAACACGCCATGTGTGCAAGGATCATATTCTGCGTATTTTTCCTCGTCGTTGTTTTTTTGATTGATCGGGTCATTAAAAAGTAGTCAGAGCATATATTTCCCTATTGAGGTCATGCTTTTAGAGCCCTAAAGCATGCCCTTCGAGCATCACGGAATAAGAAGAAGAAGAAAAAATTTCTTCTTCAAAATCTTTAAATTGGGTGTTTCGCGTTCATCCCAAGGACCACTTCAAGCGGGGAACTCCTCGAACTTTGCCGTTTTAAAAAATAAACAACACCCAACGAAACCCTCTCGAAACCTCAAATATTATCTTAACTTCTTCGACAGGAAATTGTCCGAAACTGCTTCTTGAGGGACGCTCCTAATTCCACATTTCAGAGACATTGATCCAGCCTCCCTATTCGAAAAAACCTGTCTGGATCCGCCCCTGCGGAGCACATCTATGCGAACTTAGCATGTCTACACAGACAAAGTAGAAGGGCTAATTATTGCGGTTTGTGTGATAAAGAAATAATCATATAATTTTGAATATTTGCAGCATGACTTTAAAGAATACTGAAACTCCGGTATTATATTACCATTATGCTGTGAGTTTTAACTACTTATCTGAAAATTGCTACACATTATATAGGAATCATTTAAGGGTAAAATTTGCCCTTCCACTTTTTTTCAGTATGTCTCAAGTTTTTATGGCGGCCGAAAGTTTCAACGCAGAGAGAAAATCATCAGGGAAGAAGTGGCAACGGGATGTATTCTGATGCTTATCACCGTTTGGAACCAACTGCTGTAGTATGTGCACGAGGGTGAAATCCAATCAACGATCAAGATTATGTCTCCCACGGGTCTGCAAATAAATCTTAATATTCAATTTCGTTTTATTTTCTTTCCGTATTTCCGCCCCCGTATCAATATTTTTCCCTCTACTCAAATGTCTCGTAACAAGACGCACTTTCCATTCACCCACTATAAGACGGGGCTTAGACCTTTATGGAGGGGGACGAGGCCGAGAGTGATTGAAAATAGCGAAACTATTC
The DNA here is from genome assembly GCA_011764245.1 of Trialeurodes vaporariorum. Taxonomy (NCBI): domain Eukaryota; kingdom Metazoa; phylum Arthropoda; class Insecta; order Hemiptera; family Aleyrodidae; genus Trialeurodes; species Trialeurodes vaporariorum. The sequence continues at coordinate 22,198,335 of VMOF01000002.1, forward strand.
ATCATACTCTTGAATTTTCCTAGGTTTGATAAATTGCTTGTTTACGTCAAGTTTACTTTTGAGTTTCCTCCTACTGAGAGAATGTACTATACTTTTACCGTTGAGCAAGGCTTAAATCTGTCGAAACTCAAAATTTAGAATGTCTCTGAGAGGTACAGAGTCTCATCAATGGGGCTCTTACAAACTTTTGCTATAGGAGATTGAAGAGTTAATTCTTGCATAAAAACCTGTACAAATGACGATGAGTGCACTAAAAAATCACAAAATCCACTCTCAGATTCAGGCTTAGTGGCGGAGAGACGCAGGCATCATGGAAGATTACCATAGGCGGCGCGTATAAGGGGCTATTGGGGCTATAGCCCCCCCCCCCCACTTTTTTGGGAACGAGGGGCTAACAAAAGTTTTGAACGAGAGAAGAAAAGGAAACCAGGGAAAAAGGAAAAAGAAAGAAAAAGAGGAAAAGAAGAAAAAAGGTTCTTTATCCCCCCCCCGCCTGCGTCAAACGTTAGTGCAAAAAATGTGAAGAAAGAAAGAAAGAAAGAAAGAAAGAAAGAAAAAAAAAAAAAAGGCTGTTGATTTTTAGCCCCCCCCCCCACTTTCTGACCCCACGCGCCGCCCATGGAGATTACTATCTAAATTGAGACATATCTCTGTGTTTCCGTGACATTATAGACAGGAATCGCCCATGATACCTGCGTTGAATCGTCATTACAAACCTGCCGTTATAGCAGTTATGCGAGTTTATTACTGAATTTTAGACTTTCTTATTACGATTTTAGTGATTTTCGCTGGTTTTTTACATCAAATTGGACTATTATAGTTTGCTCACGGTAAAAGTTTGCTTGAGCCCCATTCACCGGTGGTTTTCACCTCCGGTTCTATTCATGACGTGTTGAAAATTGTACTATTTTAAGGTATACTATGACCTTCAAAAGTTTGAAACTAGTCGAAGAATAGAGGAATGACAATTTCAACCAGGATACTTTCTTTTGAAAGTCAGTGTACTATATTTGCAACGCGGCGAGCACGGAGCCTCTGACGGACTCGATCCCCTCCACTGGTTGAAGCAATACCGAAAGTCGGCTGACTATAAGATCCACTTTTATAACTGGGCAAATTTCAAATTAGAAATGGTTACAGATATGACACAAAAGATGCAATTTTACTTCTAAAAGAGCCATAACTCGTCAAAATTAGTGGAAAATAACGCCTCAAATTAGTCGAGAATTTTTTTTGTTTTTCATAAAATTCAATTACGGTTGCATTTTAAAATACTTTTTTTTAAAAAAGTAAATCTATGAGATGTTGTTGAGTCAACTTTAACTAATTTGGACGAGTTACAGCTCTTTTGAAGCAAAATTTCAGCTATCGTGTAGTATCTGTAACCATTTCCAATTTGAATTTTGCCTCTTACCAAGAGGAACCATCTTATTGTTGGTCAGCCAATAATTCTCCGCACGCATTGCTTCAAACGGTGGAGGGTCGAGTCAGACTAAAGGCTCCATGGGCGCCGCGTTACAAATTAGTGCTTCCGTACCTGAATCGCCAAGTTTCTTCTAATCCTGAACAAATATACATTGAAAGAATTCATTCTTCAAACCAATATGTATTTCGTTTGTGTCAAAGAAACTGGACAGTAAAATATTGACTAAGGGAGAATTTCTTTAACCCAAGGAAAATGCCTACTGCTACAATAAAAGTAAAAGATTCCTTGCTGTGACAGTGATTCTCCTTCTTGGAATCAGAACATTACTTCGCGCAAGGACAATTGTCACAAGAAAACGTGTTTCCTTGTTTATGAAGAAGTGATTCCTCTCAGGGTAACTGTGCAGTGGCGGATCCACCGGGGGGGGGGGGCACGGGGCGTACCCCCTCCAGAAGCCTCAAATGTTGCCTTTTTTCAATAGAAAATAGCCCGAAATTGCTGCCACCGACGCAACGCTTAAAATTTCACAGGCGTGCCCCCCCCCCCCCCCCCCCATTTTTCTGGATATGCCACTGTCTATACACATAGGAACTCCACGAAAAATCGCCATGCTTTTGAACGAAAAAACAGTAGGTAATGTATTAAAGGGTTAGATTAACAAATTACAGGGAGTTCCTACATTTGCGGTTCTAAAATCTAATTTCCTCTCATGCGTTGAAAACCCACTGCGTTGAGCGTTGAGCAATCAATAAGCCGAGGACGCGCTCCGACTAACCAAGCGGAAAGAAAGGACGGTGGAAGACGGAAGACGACGGAAGACTGTATCTCGTAAAAATTTATTCTGTAAAGTTAAGGTTTTAATTGTTTGCGTTAGGACGCGCATTACCAGAGAAATGCTGGAAAGGAACTCGCGGTGAAGTAACGTTTCATGCAACGCGAGGCTTGCCGCTTGCAGTCTTAACAAATGTTTTTAATTTTATATATTTTCCGTTTTCATTACGTTTGTCCCGACGACTTTTTATCTGCTGGGCATTAAATGGGGCCGACAAAAATCGCTGATGAATAGGAAAATGACGGGTTGACACGATAATTTTTTTTTGTTACAATAAATTAAAACTTTTGCTGAGCCAAAAGCGGTTTGTGAGGATGCGGGTGTAGACTTTTCAATGAGACACGTTTCAATTGGTCCGTTGCAAACTTTTGCTACAAATGGAGGGTGGATTCCTAAGTAAAACTGCGTTAAAAACATGTTTAAGTATCAAAAAGTCTCAAAATTCACCTATGAACCCACAATCTGATCGGCGAGACTTTCTGGAGATGGATTCCTCCTAGTGCTGCGTAATCCGTTTCACTTATTTAAAAAAAAATAAGCGGTATTGGATGTCGAATGAAGTTTGAGCTTCAGCATTTCTGCTCAAGAAAAAGCACTGAGGTAGGATCCTCTTATCCTATAATGCCTCCAAGGGTTGGATAGCGGTGAGGACTGAGTGCGGGGGGGGGGGGGGGTTCTAGAGAAATATATCTCACCACGAGTGACCTTCCGATTACCGCGACATCTGTTCGTGAGATCGAGTGACAAAACACCGCTCCGTGGCAATGGCGGTGATGTATCTTCTTGCGTCCCTAATCCCTTTGCATGCCCCCTAGATAGAGAGTGAGAGAGGGAGAGAGAAAGAGAAGAAGAGAGTCCAATAGAGCGAACCAAGCGAAGGAAACGTAGTCGAATTTTCAATAACATCAAGCGTGCCACTCAATTTCGCCGCGCGTGCAATCGATGTGAAAATGAATAAAAAATAGAATCTACGGCACCGTTGCCAGGAGAAAAGAAAAGAATCTCCCAATTGCTTCCAGTAGATTATTTCTCAACCACTCTGGATCGTCCCAGTCCATCCATAAAGCAGTGGCGGCTCGTGCTACTCGGCAACATTTTCTTCATTCCATTTGATTGCATGTAAAACAATCGATTCGAAAGTGAAGCAGCGCTTCACCGGCAATCGATTGTTGGACATAGATTCAAATGGAGCGAAGACAATGTTGCCAAGTAGCCGCCACTGCTATACAGGCAGTTTTAGTGATGACTTCATCCGTTGAAAAAGATCGTTCTAAGAGCTCAAAACCATCTCTCTCCCCTTTGTTATATACACACAGTATCTCGGTCTCATCACTGAAATCGTATGCAAAGAGCTTTGCTGAGTCATTTTTGGGCAGAAATGAATTTTTCGGACAATTTTGAGAAGAAATTACCCTAAACAATCCCCGTATACCAAATCTGGCTATCTGGGCACAGAACTCTGATACAACTTTCCAAAACTATCCAAGTGCGAAAATTTTGCTTTTCCCTGCCATGTGCCAGTGCCATAGTGGTATTCTAAGTGAAATTTTCCCTAAATATCACAGACCAAAACGACCAGATTGACACAAGGATTTCCGTTTTTTGGTCTATTTAGACATTGGTCACAATTCAACTTTCATTTGCTCTCAAATCCTATACTCAGAAATAATTGTACTTAAAAAAAAAAAAAATAACAATAATAATAATAAAAAAAATTATTGTTAACCTTTGAGCTCCATTATTATTTATTTATTTATTTATTTCTTTATTTATTTAGTCAATTACAGACAGTATTTTTTCCCCGTCCCGTTCCCCTTAAATTTTCTTCTCCTTTGCCTTCTTCTCCTCTACATCTCCCCTTCTTTTTCTCTCTCTTTTTCTTTCATTTTCTTTCTCTTATTTTCTTTCCTTTTCTTTTCCTTCACTATTTCACACGTTTCCTCTCTTCACCTTTGGGGGGGGGGGGGGGGGGGGGGGACTGTCCCTCGCGCCTCCCCGAAATGACGCCGCTGTTTAACTTTTTACTAACTTTGTATGCTGCTATAATTAGTCGAGAATTGTAAAACTTGGCTGTTAGTATGGTAACCATCGTTAATGTGCCTATTTTTTTAAAGTCACTCATATGAATTGCCTTTAACTGACGAGAATCTTAAAATATTATCTACCATAGCAACGAACGAAATTTTGACAACTCTTGACCAATAGCGTCAGTGGAAGTCTTAACGATAGGGGTTTAACGATGAAGTAAATGATCAGCTCCGCGCTAGGCTCATAGAGTTAAACTATTATCCTTAATCATAAACAGTGATATATGGCAAACCAAGGTGCCAATAAACGAGGTATTTGCAATTTGCATTCGCTCATGCAATCACAGATATTCAGGAAAATTCCTTTGGGGGGGGGGTGGAGGTGAAATCAACCAAAGAGGAGGTTAAAGTGTAATTTGTGCCCATTTTTTGTTAATTAATTTTTTCTGCATTTTCTAAGGACTAATAGAGGGCAAGTGCCCCGCACTTTCAGTACTTTCTTGAATGTGCCATTGGCGGATACAGGGGGGGGGGCGAAGGGGGCGATCGCCCCCCCCCGTTTGGCCAAAAAAGGGGGAAAAGAGGGGAAGGAAAGGGCAAGGAAGAGAGAAAAAAGGAAAAGGGGGTCTTCGGGGGGCGAAAATCCCAAGTTTGCCCTCCCCGCTCGCGAGGGCTGAATCCGTATGTGTGAGGCTAAACTATCTTACTTCTAAAAGTATATCTGTATATCATATTAAGCTGTTTGCAAGGCAATTCTCCACTTTCATCTTGAGTCAAAAGTAATCGAAGGAAGAATGGATAAAATGAAAGAATTAGCACTAAGATGGGGTGCATTTGAGGCAAATAGCTGCGAGTGGGAGGATTTAAAGAATATAGAAAACAAAATCAGCAGTATATGACTTTTCCCACCACCACCAAAAATTTGATTTATAGCGTATGACAAATTTATGTATATAAACATTTTTAAACACTTTTTGTAAACTTCACATAACGGTTGAAATTATTTAATCATTATGAAAAGTTTAATCTAGGTGTTTGGTTATTTAAATGGCGTTTTTGAAGGGGGAGAAAAAAATCGCATATAAAATGAAGGCTGAAAAATTAATTTCCGTGCATTCAAATTTGGCAACAACGAAGTAGACCTCGTTCCGTTCGTGCGGCGTATGTTAACTAGAGAGGACACAAAAAAGCAGAGCTTCAGGAAATTTCCCTCGATTGCTTTGGCACGGTGCGGGCGTGACGGCGGCTGTATGCGCGCGGCGCGGCGAGACGACGCGGCATCGCACTGCGAGCTTCGCGCTTATTGTTCGCAAATTGCCGCACTGCCAATCTATCAACGTTGAACGGATGATTGTTACCGCAACCACATCGGTATTTTCCTCCAAGAAACTTGGCGAGAGCAACGGAACGGACGGTGAGCGCGGCAAAAGAGAGCTAAAGTGTGGGAGAAGGGTGGTTGTTAGTGGGGGGGGGGGGGGGGTAGGGAGGTTAAGAAGAGCGAAGAAGTGTGCGATTGAAACCAAACAGAAACGTTTGTCATTCTGGGAAAAATAAACAATAATTTTTTTTTTTTCTTCCCCGAAACGACACCGCTTTCGTCGTCATCGACATTGTCGCTTGTTCAAATTTACTCAACATTTGCGATGTGGGCACACTGGCAAATAGCGACCCGCTCATCTTACGCCTAGCCTCGCGAGAAAGAAAGAGAGCGCCGTTTTAGCTATTTTTCGCTCTCCGATATTTTCTCTTCGTCTTGGGTCCCAGGGATAAAACGAAGGTAAACCTCTCAGGTAAGCTTAACTGGACCCGTGAAACATCAGATATAATCCAACGGATGTGATTTCTGAGGAGACGGTGCACTATGGTCAAAGATTGTCAAAATTTGGCCAAAAAACAGAAAGTAAATCAGTAGCGGCTCGTGCAATGCGGCAGCACTTTTTGCCCTCCATTTGAATCAATGTTCAGCTATCGATTGTTGGTGAAGCAGCGCTTCACTATCAAATCGATTGTTTAACATAGAATCAAATGGAGGCTGTTTTAGCGTTTTCTCATAGACATGTAATTTTACGGATAATTGAAATGAATAGAATAACTAAGCGTTAGATATAATATTTTACCTGTATTGAGACAGATTTATAATAAGATGAAATGATAGAACAATAAAATGATGATAAGAGGAATCCAATCGATTCCTTTGACATAGTGATTCTCTAATAGTGAATGGAGAGAGGAACAGAAAATAGGTTTCTTTAACACGGGTAGAAACTGAAAGAAGGAACAAAACATAGATTCCTTCGGCACAAATACGTATGAATAAACAAGGAATAGAAAATAGATTCCCTTTAGTTTAGATGAACCCTTGAGGATATGATATTAATGGCTGCGCAGCGTTCTACGTCACTCGAGTAACTGTCACTTCTTTTCCAGAGATTGAGAGAAGAAGACTATCCAATTGGACCTCCAAAACGTCTCATTAGGCCGAGCTAAAGGAGTGACTTCGTCCGTCACTATGGTTACTGTATTTGTCGTAACATACCGGCGCCCATTGAAATCCCTGATTTCAATTAACTTCATCGAACCTAGTCTGTAAATAAAATCTGTTAAAATGACATTATGATGATGATCATACTTACCGGCATTATGAACATGGATGACTGACCAGTGCTGTAGGAAAATTAGTCATCTTCTTAAAAAATACCAAAATGAATAAATGATGGTTGTCTCAGACGTAAATATCTGATATTTTTCATTCCGATGAATGGTGAAGTGGTGTAAATGTCATTTCCTTCGACTCCTTTGAGACAACCCGGAAACACCGATGAAAGGTTTAAGTGATTTCAACTTGCTTTAATCACAACATGACTGGGCTAGAGCTGAATTTGTCGAAGTCCTTTGCTCATTTATAATTAGATGACATCAGACTTGATAGACATATTTTGCTGAGAAAAGAGAGTTCACTAACCGCTTGAAGATATCTCAGCTTCGTGTTGTTAAAATATTGATGTACGTAAATTAACTAGTTGTTTAGTTGTGTCCTTGAAGAAATTTAGTGAGAAGTGCTAAAGTAGGTGGCAGAGAACGTCACAGGAATAAGATCCAATATTTCTTCACTTGACAAATGATTTGGAGGTAGCGAAAGACTTTCGTGATTATTTTCAATCAAATCGAAAGATTAAAGTTAGGCTGGTTCTTTCCGCTGCGATGAAATGTTGACAGGAGGTTTCGTTGGCACTTGAGTCGACGAAAGACAATAACTATTTTTCGTATGGAGGTATAGGAACTATAGGTACGCTCTATCGAGAAATGTTCGCACCTTTATTATTGAATTATTCAAGACGAACAAAAACGATGTTTTTTGCGTTCAAAAGCTTTGAAGAATAAACTTCTGATACAACAACGACTCCGGCGAGTAATTCTGGATTATATTCTATGGACTTTACATTGTTCTAATGAGCATTGATTGAACAATTGAACGGTCTTGTTCCAATATCTCGTGGTCAATCACAAATGTTTTCTCGTGGTTCGGTTACTTTGGCACTGAATCAAGAATAATTTAGGTCTCTATTCTCAAACGTACAGAAGAAAAAACTGTAAATGAAGGTGCGCTCGTGCTTGGTTCAACTTTGTCAGAGGTGTTATGACCGAGATCGTGGCAATATAATGTCATTATAAGTAATACAAAATGAAAGAAGGATAGGCGCCATCAAGGCCGGTCATCTATACAACAAGAGGTAAATCAGTGAGAATTACACGTAATTCTAGTCTTGAAAAGGAAGTGGAGTACTTTGTGATAACAAAGTGTCTATTCGCAAAGAAATATTTCAATTGAGTTCCGTTGTTTTTATTACCTTGTAAATACTATGCGTATGTTTCGTTGTTTTATTGAATGCGTGTCCAGAGCTTCATACTATTACATTTCAATCATGAATTTTCATAAACATGTAAAAGCTCCGCATTTCATATCATAACAGAATGATAAATTGTGGACGGTTGTAAAACTTAAATGTCAAGCGCCTTCAATGAACGATGTATGCAAAAACAAGTACCTCCAAGTAGACATGATTATTTACACGCTTGATTTAAATAAACGCTCTTTGATTTTTATTCGGTAACTTCATGTCAAAAAGTATCTACTAATAAGAAATAAAGATAAACTCTGTATGCGTCCTTTTGGAAATGTCGTCATCTTTCTTTCATAGCATCAATGACTCATTGTTGGAGAAAGAGTTGTATGAAAATGTTGTTAGCCAATTAAAACACACATCTCTAATTTTCTGTAAAACGATAGGTCCGCTAATTTTAGATTCTTTTGTGGAAAATCGGAGATCAATGAGAGAGATGGTAAACTTTTTGACAGAACCAAAATGAATAAAATGTTTAACGTTATTGCATTTAGATCCATTTGACATTGAAACTGAAAGAGAAACTGAATTTTCTTGAATATCATCGATTCGAAGATTGTGCTTGATATTATTGACGATATAGAACATAGCACAAGTTCGTTCCTATATACAATTTGATTAATTACCTGATTCAAGGAAGCAACGGCACTCTGAACCATTTCAATAGCACGCCCGAGTATACTCGCTTCTGTGACTAGATCTGTCACAGTATCGATTTTTTCATTTACAATTGGTGCGACCCAAAATAGTTAACGTTTGAAAATAATGGTTCGTCGAGCTCCTTCAATAAATTGTGTATGCAAAATCAGCACCGTGATGTACGAATATTTAACTATCGATTTTGCGATCGTGTTTGCACGATTATGGAAAGAATAGAATGCGATGCTTAGTGACAAAAGTGATGACAGTGCCTTTAAGTTTTTTCAACGGAGAAAACCAATCAAAGACAAACCAGTCGGATTTACTTTTGTTAACACTCAACAGTTCGTAAAACTTGAGAATATATTGAAGCAAGAATTCGCTCTTGTATTTTTCAAACGAGGAAGCTCATTAGATGAATGGAGTTTTTTCCCAAGCTCGCCATGTCTGTCTGTACATTTTTGTAAAACAAGGTATGCTTGAGCTGTGTCTGTTGGATGGGCCAATCCTAAAACATCTAACGTATTCACAATTTTCTTGAATTTAGAGGTCAAATTTCTTACCGATGGAGCGACACTAGGGCTTATTTTTGAAGCTCAAAGTGTTGTTGCATAATCTGAAAAACTATCAATTTTTCATTTTCATATTCATTTTTAGACGTACCAAAGGTCAATTATTTATAATAATTGAATTTGAATTTTTTCGTGTTGATTAATGGAGCTGCTCCACCGATCACTGATTCGCGAATGTTGTGAAACTTCTGAATACGCGACAAAGAAGGATCATTATGGATCAGAGCGTCAAACATTTCTATGAAGCTGTCCCAATACTGATAATCACCGCTGAACCTAGAATTATCAGCAGGCCTCAAATGGGATGATGGTATTGACAGTTCTGCGATAGGGTTGATTGGTGTAGCTGAGCGGAGCTGGGCAACCGAATAATCAGAAATAGTGGAATCAGTCTGGCAACAGAGTTGATGCGAGAGATGTGACACCATTGCATGTCAGGAGGTATGATCAATTGACCAAATAATCTGTCGAATAATCCGATTTTTTTTTGTGTTGCCAAACTAGACAATCAATTTTACGAATAATATTTGCCCAATTCTTTGCTGAAGAAAAGGTTGCTGATTGTCGATCTTTTCAAAGAATTTGTGAAAGACATCGTAGAAAATAATTAAATTTAAATCGAACATACCCTGTCCTGTGATTAAAACCCGGAAATATCGAGAATTTCCAATCCTTGTGAAGTTCGAGTGTAAAGTAAGATCAAAGAGAATGCCTTTACCGTTTTTCAAGTTCCTCCCGATAGTGTGGTGGAACCGCTAAAAAGTCCTTGGAGTATTTTAGCTGGACGGATAATGACTTGAAGAGTGTATTTAAAGTCATTTTTCGGAGATCTAGAGACTCTTCGTCTCCTGACGTCATCATGAGAAATAGCTGTAAATGTTAGAAAGTATCTGATAAAAAACATTGTTGACTCAATTACAATGGTAAATTATATTTGCAAAAGAGCAGAATCACTTTAAAAAAGGAATGAAAATGATAGTCACTTGGAAAGCGGCCAAATACACGTCACTCTTGAATGGCAAGAATGGAAATGATAGTCGCTTAGAGAGTGGCTAAATACACGTCACTCTTGAAAGGCAAGAATGGAAACAATAGTCGCTTATAGAGCGGCTAAATACACGATCACTCTTGAATGGCAAGAATGGAAACAATAGTCGCTTATGGGTCATTCCATTTTAAATCAACCAAAATTAATGAAATATGTTGCTGCCTAGTCATGGATTTTGGAAATATTTTGTGGGGTGATTGTAACTACTTTTAGTAGCTCAAAACGTATTTTTTCATATTTTTTTAGCTTATGGCCCCTGAGATATAGGCAACCGGAAATTCAAAAATTGCGATTTTAGGCTTATCTTTGAACGCGCGCCACAGCCTTAATTCTCAACGGAAAGATACGGTTGAGGTCTCATTTTGAAGCATTTTGCGTCCTCTTTTCATTGCTATAGGTCGTTTTTCATTAATTGAAGGTTTTGCAGGTTGCATACCTATTTGATTTTTGGTGACCCTATTGCAATTTTTCCGATCTTTGATAATTTTTTTTAATAGGATAGCGTTGGTAGAAAAAATTCATACTTTCCAAGCTTTAAGTACACTACTAAGAGTACCTGCTCAAAAAAAATTGGATCTCCTGAGCAATTTTTTCTAGTTGAAAAAATTGCTTAAAGTCGGCTGAAATTAAGAAAGACCCAACTTTGAGGTTAAAAAAGTCGATGTGGGGATTCATGAAAAAATCTTAAAAAATAACTAAAATCACCGCTTTTATGTCTACTTTCAATATCTGAAGTCGAAAGTTTGTGTATTTGATCGCTACAGTCGAATTTTTTTTTTTTCAAAATCGATAAAAATACAATTTGCTCGAACACGCGCGATCGAAGCGAATAGAAGAGCCAACTCTTTGAGGTTTAAAAATCTTGCAAAATCTCTAAAATGATCGCTTTTAAGTCCTTTTTCAACGCCTGAAGTCGAACATCTGATTATTGAAGCGCTTCAGTTGAAATGAAAGCTTGTAAAATTGGTAAAATTTCACGCGACGCCCCTATGCCCTGAACTGAGCTCAGATTGTGGCCGTGCTAATTGTGTTTTTACCGATTTTAAGAACTTGTTTTTCAACCGAAGCGCTTCAGTAATCAAATGTTCGACTTCAGGCGTTGAAAAAGGACTTAAAAGCGATCATTTTAGAGATTTTGCAAGATTTTTAAACCTCAAAGAGTTGGCTCTTCTATTCGCTTCGATCGCGCGTGTTCGAGCAAATTGTATTTTTATCGATTTTGAAAAAAAAAAATTCGACTGTAGCGATCAAATACACAAACTTTCGACTTCAGATATTGAAAGTAGACATAAAAGCGGTGATTTTAGTTATTTTTTAAGTTTTTTTCATGAATCCCCACATCGACTTTTTTAACCTCAAAGTTGGGTCTTTCTTAATTTCAGCCGACTTTAAGCAATTTTTTCAACTAGAAAAAATTGCTCAGGAGATCCAAATTTTTTTTTGAGCAGGTACTCTTAGTAGTGTACTTAAAGCTTGGAAAGTATAAATTTTTTTCTACCAACGCTATCCTATTAAAAAAAATTATCAAAGATCGGAAAAATTGCAATAGGGTCACCAAAAATCAAATAGGTATGCAACCTGCAAAACCTTCAATTAATGAAAAACGACCTATAGCAATGAAAAGAAGACGCAAAATGCATCAAAATGAGACCTCAACCGTATCTTTCCGTTGAGAATTAAGGCTGTGGCGCGCGTTCAAAGATAAGCCTAAAATCGCAATTTTTGAATTTCCGGTTGCCTATATCTCAGGGGCCATAAGCTAAAAAAATATGAAAAAATACGTTTTGAGCTACTAAAAGTAGTTACAATCACCCCACAAAATATTTCCAAAATCCATGACTAGGCAGCACAGGCTCTGGTTGATTTAAAATGGAATGACCCTTATAGAGCGGCTAAATACACGATCACTCTTGAATGGCAAGAATGGAAATGATAGTCGCTTAGGGAGCGGCTAAATAATCGATCACTCTTGAATGGCAAGAATGGAAACAATAGTCGCTTATAGAGCGGCTAAATACACGAACACTCTTGAATGGCAAGAATGGAAATGATAGTCGCTTAGGGAGCGGCTAAATAATCGATCACTCTTGAATGGCAAGAATGGAAACAATAGTCGCTTATAGAGCGGCTAAATACACGATCACTCTTGAATGGCAAGAATGGAAATGATAGTCGCTTAGGGAGCGGCTAAATAATCGATCACTCTTGAATGGCAAGAATGGAAATGATAGTCGCTTATAGAGCGGCTAAATACACGATCACTCTTGAATGGCAAGAATGGAAATGACAGTCGCTTATAGAGCGGCTAAATACACGATCACTCTTGAATGGCAAGAATGGAAATGATAGTCGCTTATAGAGCGGCTAAATACACGATCACTCTTGAATGGCAAGAATGGAAATGATAGTCGCTTATAGAGCGGCTAAATACACGATCACTCTTGAATGGCAAGAATGGAAATGATAGTCGCTTAGGGAGCGGCTAAATAATCGTCGCGGTATTAGAACACTGTTATTATCAGTATTCGGTACCATACATTACCTCCATTTGTGCAGGAGGAAAGCTCATCATGATTTAAGAGAGCTTTTATTGAACATTGAAATACAAGTTGCTTTACCTTTTACTTATTGTTAGTATTTACATATGGGTTTATGAAATGTAGGTCAAATCGGAAACAAAACAATAATCAGCTGTTTTTAACAAATCTACAAATAAAAACAAACACTCGTCAGCGTTGTCAAATCGTAAATAAATTAGTCTAAATTAAATCAGCTGTGATTGTTGAACACGCGTCGTTGCCAAACATTGCGGTTGAGAGCGTCACAGCTGAGTAGCAACGCACCGAGGAATGCTTGATGCGCGGCGTAATTCAACGATGCCAAATGTCATAAACAAACGTTGTCTTATCGGAAAAGATTCAAAAATGGCATGTATAATGTATTTTTAATTGATAATACATTGGATAGATTTAAAATGTTGAATTATATTATAGAATAATGTCTAAACATGAATCATGATCAGAATAGAGAAGAATCCTGCGTTGTGTGAATAAGTATCCTGGTCACTTGCACCAAAATGTTTTAGCGTTTTCTCATAGACATGTAATTTTACGGATAATTGAAATGAATAGAATAACTAAGCGTTAGATATAATATTTTACCTGTATTGAGACAGATTTATAATAAGATGAAATGATAGAACAATAAAATGATGATAAGAGGAATCCAATCGATTCCTTTGACATAGTGATTCTCTAATAGTGAATGGAGAGAGGAACAGAAAATAGGTTTCTTTAACACGGGTAGAAACTGAAAGAAGGATCAAAACATAGATTCCTTCGGCACAAATACGTATGAATAAACAAGGAATAGAAAATAGATTCCCTTTAGTTTAGATGAACCCTTGAGGATATGATATTAATGGCTGCGCAGCGTTCTACGTCACTCGAGTAACTGTCACTTCTTTTCCAGAGATTGAGAGAAGAAGACTATCCAATTGGACCTCCAAAACGTCTCATTAGGCCGAGCTAAAGGAGTGACTTCGTCCGTCACTATGGTTACTGTATTTGTCGTAACAGAGGCAAAACACTGTTGCCAAATTGCACGAGCCGCCACTGAAGTAAATTTCTCGTCAATTTATCATTTCCAAACTTTCAAGGCTAATTTTAATCCACAGAGAACACTTTAAACTAGTAACTTAGACCTAGAAATGTCACTGTCCGGTCAATTTGCGCTTAAAGAATTGGAAATGATGATTTTTTGCTTTGTTTCTTGATTTAATCTTAGACTATAATGCGCGGTGTCTAGTCTGCTGGTTGTTTCAGACACGAAAAATGTACATACACTAGTCAAATGATACTAGATTTTTATTATATTTATAATAAGAACAAAATAACACCTTATAGATAGCTCTATACCTCGTTTCGTAAGAAAGGGTACATTAGACATTTATGACATCAACTCCTGTGCGTCCAAAAAGAGGGGATGGAGGGGTCTGAATCGATCAGAAATATCCTCAAGTTTCATCATTTATTTTTTTCAATTTTTTCTGATCAAAACTGTGGATTTGGTGAGGGGCGACTTGGATTTTGGTAAGTTATGATTTTCGTTATTTTTGAGGTTTTTACATCTGAATCGGCCCTTGAATCGTGTGGAGAAAAAAAACTTGCAACAGCCCCGTTGCACAATTGGGGGCAAAACTTGTGTTTTGTAAATGTCTTTGGAGCCAGAACAAGAAGGTTCAGTTGAGCAGTCTATACTAATCATTACCAAGGACCTAGAATGCGTACACAATACGAGGCTCTTGAACCTCACAACTTCTCACCGCCTCTTCCAGAAATCTCATAAATATTTTCTTGCAATCCGAAATAATTGATCTCCCTCTCGAGCGTGATTGCTGTGATGGAAACCACTTAGGGACAAATCGCATAGGGTCGTTTAGGGAAATTAAATTTGCGAAAGTACGGAAAATGGGGAGCACGAAGGCAAAGTAGTTTCGACGTACGATAAACTTTATAGAAGACATCAACTAAAACTTGAAGAAAATAATAAAGCGGATCGACCACGCATTATAAGCGCAGTCATTGGAAGCAGCATGGGTAGTAGATAGGAAGGAGAAGAGGATGGAGACCCAAAACCAGGGAGCCAAAAGCAGATGAAGTTTAAAGCAGAGCAATTACGAATAAAAAATTAAGACAGATTACGCGAGAAAAGCGATTTGATTCGATTAAGGGAGCGTCAGAACTTGAGTCATCTACTTCCGCCAGATATACGTCTCCGCAAACGCGATGAGAAAAATTTCGAATAGATAGAAGAGCTATTCATGACTCCCCCTTCTATATCAAGAACCAAGCAATGTATCTACAGCAGCCGCGAAACTAAGACTTACAATGGGGGATGTTACAAGGTCGGGGGATTTTGGATGTAATGAATGATTCTTACTCAAAATTTCGTGAGAAGAACGATGGTGAGCTTCAAAGTTCCAAAAATCGTAGAGAAAGGCGCGAAAAAGTGTTCGAAAATTCGCGATAAAATAAACGATTTTCATTGGTTGAGCTTCGACGATGTCACAGTTTGGATCGCCGCCATGGCAGTGCTGTTCTCCTATTCATTCGCGTGCACCAACGGTAGGTAGACCACTCTTTTCCGAGGCGAATATGAAAGTTTTAGAGAGGTTTTTATCGTAAAATTCTTATATTAAGAAGGAAGATGCCGATGGCTGCAAATTCAGGATTTCGTAAAGCAGACATAGAAAATTTGCCGACAGCCGATGATGACACCCTCGTGGTTTTTCTAAACTCAACAGTTCTGGATCCCGAGATGCGTAGTGTAAAAACCCAAAAGTAAGCTCATTCAAACCACATTTACCCTTTGTATATTTACTGATGAAGGCCAAAGTCTCAGAATTGATGCTTATTAGAGTTATTAATTCGTTTTACGAATCTTTTTTTTGCCATTTCAACAAAGGAATCTTGGACAGTACTGGTTAACTTTTTTGAGCAACATGAGGTATCAGGAAGTAGGTAAATGAACCCTGCTTCTTTTCCTTTTTATCTTATTTCTGAATCTTATGAATCGAATTCTCACATTCTCTGAGTCTCTATTTTCACTAATTATTTGCAATGTTAACCCACCCTCATGTCCTTTGCTTTGATGGTCTGAACTTCTCCTAAACTATCTATGTCATTGTTTTGATCATTTGAGAGCTCACAGTCAGGGCGTATTTACCGTTTGAATCACGGGCACTTTCCATGATTAATGGCTCTTTATATAGACAAAAAAATTGAAGGAAACTAGGAGTGAACCATATTTGTAAGGATAACATTAATTTATGCACTATAGCAATAGGTTACCTCTTGTGCAAAACCAAGAATTCACGTGTAACCTCATAGTGCCCATTTTTTTATTTTTCTGGCGGATCCATCAGCAAATCTGAAATGGTTCCGAACTGAGCATTTTAAAAAGATATCTATATAATATGTTAAGAATACGTTCGAAACTGAACAAATGAATCACTCACTTACACAATGACCTTTTTCTTTGCAGATCTGCAAGACCCGCTTACGGAGACCCGGCAGTTGGCTATGTCCAAGTTTTCAGTGAAGATACACAGGATAAATTACTCCTGAACATTGGGTGAGAATGAAAAGATATTCCGCTGTTTGAGAAAGAAACGAAAAGTAAGTGGCTATCACAAAAGCACTGTGCAATGACTGTCCAGCAAGTACAGGTAAGTAATACTATTGATAACTTTAGACATTTCTGTCTTCTCTGAGAAAAACATTGATTGCAGATGGTGTCGCTAAAAAAGAAGGTATTTTTTCACTAATGACGTCATCACAACATATATCGGACATAAAAAATATGAAAACACATTGATAACATAATCGTGGAATTTCCTTTTGCTGCAGACATAAATTACTTTGGGGAAACTGAGGCAGAGCTTTAGAAACATGTTGACAACTAGATCAAACAGCGAGAAAGTTTTACGGACCGAATCAAAAAACAAGACCACTATAGAGCGCCATGAACTTTGCAGAACTGTTTCATAGGATGATAAAATATGCCTCGGGCTTGATAGCTTATTGTTTCAAACTGTCCGCACGGTTGAAAAGCTGAAGGATGCAACGACAACTCTCCTTCTGGTGGTTCGACAAAAGAGGGATAATACGGACGAATTGTCGGAAAAGTTTAATGGGAACGATACCATATTTTTTGGAGCTGGATCAAATAAGGCGGTGTTTGGAAAGAGGGCCCACGGAAAGTAAGTAAGTCCCTGATCCTTTGGTTCTGGTTCTTTAGTTTGTCACAAACCTGATAGCTCGACCTTTTACATAGGTTTAAATCGATAAACTGCAACAATGCCAGATTGCACGCTTTGTAACTGTATCTCTCTGCTTCAATCAATTTAACGTAAACATCAAAGTATGCAATAACCCGCAGAGTTGCTATTTTTGGCGGAAAATTCAAACATCTTACATTGAGTCAGTTGGGAAAATGCGTATGATTACACGCGAAATGGCAGCCCTGGAACAAGAGGCTCCACCAGTGCCCACGAAAAGAGCATCAGAGATACTCTTGAGAAGAAGCAAAGTTTATTACGCGACTTGAATCAGAACAGATTACCAGTTCCATAAGTCTTGAATTTTGCGGTATCGCGGTTTATTTTTTTCATATGTAAATGTTCGCGCGGGCAAGGCGAGGGTATATGATGCGATATTAAATTGGTATCGTCCGTATTAGCACACAAATGCGTTCCCTTGTTACATCCAAGCATCCCCCGCGGCCCCGCTCCTCTTTCGCCGTGCTCATAAGACCATTCGACAGGAACGGCAGGAAGAAAGAACGAATCGACTCTCCTCCTCCTTTCCCCAGCACGATCGGATTGCCACAAGTTTTGTTCGATAAAAGTTTCGCGCTGGCTGATTGTTCGCTATGTCAGGTTTGCCATTTTGTAAATAATTATTCGCAGTACTCCATCTAACTCAATGTAAAAAAATGCAAAGTTTTGAACTTCGCGCTTGATGTGGCAACATTGGACAGTATTTGTCGGCAATTCATTTTTGCTTCGGCGTGTCTTCCGATGAAGGCATTGCTAGACACGACCGCAACTTTTAAACCGTGATCAAATGTCTGAAGCCCGGAGTTTTACATTCGTCTCCCTTTCAAAATTTCTCAGTGTTTGCAGTGACGTTTTGTCCGATGATGAAAGTGTTTGTGATGCAACATGGTTTCCCGACCATTTTTCGTACACAACAAGCAAATATTCACTGCGCGTATTGTGTCTGGTGATTCAGACTGCGCGAAGATAACTTTCAATGGTAAATTGTGTATTGTACTTCGTATTCAATACCACAATCTTTTGAGCGGGTGGATTTTTTGGATATATCATTGCGGTTGCTTTGCAGAAAAAAAGCAAAAAAATAGCTATCAGCATGAAAATTAGTGGGTAATACAATGATATGTGTAGCCATCATATCCAAATCGGGGGTATAAGGGCTTAACCCCTAACATTTTTCCTCTTTAAAAAAAAAGTAACTTATCACATTTTATAGAGTATTTTGATCCTTTTTTGTGTTCCTCAAACACCTTCCCCCACCCCTAATCTTGTCTATTCCCAGACCCTAGCTATTATCCCCACCCCCTCGAAAATTGTCTTGCCACAATACACAAATTGCCTCCACATCCAAACGTATACCTCATCTAACCCTCAGTTTTGAGAGTAATACCATGGCACCTCTTCCTCCATATGGAGAAAAGTAGTGTAGGTGGTGTTCTGCGTCTCTCGGAAAGACGCGTTACAATGTTTTGCAGTCTTATTTCTAAACAGCCGATTAATGTTCAAACTTTAAAACGGCGACAAAGTAGCAAAGATGCATAAGACTTCACTTAGCATTTTTAAGGATCGGAACTATGTTGTTGTCGTATACCTGATTGCGCTGCCATAAATCGCGACACTTTGTCGCGGAGTTTAGAACAAGGGCCGCTTAAGGGAAGTGGGAAGGGGAAGAGAATAATAAAAGTATAAAATACGAAGTGCACATGACGAGGCAATAAAAGCAGAGTTAACAACTCAAGGAAGGAAACAGCTTTCAGGCAGAGCGCAGCATCAGCACCGTTCTCGTTCATTCTCAAGAAATGTGTGCATTGCGTTCAACGAGAGATAGTTGGCTCTTAAAAATGTAAAGGACCCCCCCTTTTTCCCACGTGCTTTCCTCCCCCTCGTTCTTCCCTTAGCATACTATAGAAACCATTGCGGTTCGGTCTAATACGCCAATGAAATAGTTTCTTTATTGCACGACGACGCTGCCACCGCCGCAGACGACTACTTCTATTTTTTCGGTCAAATGATCAAATAATTCTGTGGTGATTTCATTCCTCATATTTTTATGTGAGGAAGTAAAAATGGGAATTATTGCGGGTAAGAGTATCGCGTTGACAGAATTCCTGATGCATCCGAACAGTTTTAACTCCAATATATCATCAAATACTGTGCGTCAGCTAAGGATAAGGTAACAAAAGAAAGCAAGAACATAGTATGATCGAATCCTGCAAAATGCGACGTTGGAATTGAAAAAGTGTTCACATAAAATGTGCGAGGAAAAAATGCATCTGAAAAATTGAAGGGAGGAAAAAGGTGCTGTGCACCTGGAAAAAATGGCTTGTTAGTTTTAATTGAAAGTTATACTGTAAGTCTGTATCATACGAGTTGGTTGAATTGAGCCAAAATAATGATACCGAAGAACATAACAAAGTCGGTTTACGAAAGATCATTAACTTGGTAAGATTAATGCCTGTAACTGTGCGTTTTCTTTTTTTTCACCTGTGCATTGCTCCCATATAAAGTAAATAGGATCATGCTAAGGAAGAATATGCGCGGCGCCAAAAGTCCAAAGTCAGACTATGTAGCTCTGAACAATAGACTGGGGCACCGCAGCTACCCCAAACTTAACATAGCTCCATTTGTATTACATTGGATCTGCACCAGTGCTACTCCCATTATGGATAAAAAAAAACCCCGAGGCTTCGCACCAATTTTGAGGAGGGGCCTCAAACACCTAGCCACCCCGGCCTGCGCTCCATACCACGCCGTCATGTTGGTGGTGTAGCTCAAATTGTTACGAATACACTCGCACGCGACTGTCCCGCTTCATGTTTCCATTACTTAACAGCACTTATCATTATACTTATCTTCATGTTTAGTGATTAATGAATCCAAATTCTACCGTGGTTAAATTAAACTTTTGCTATTAGATTGTGTAAAGGTAAGTGGATGTATATTTTTTGCGGCATCAGCAATGAATTTTTTCCGTTGAGGCCTTTGTCAAACAATCGATTTTATGGTGTTTAAACTTGCCTCACCAAGTATCGATCATATTGTATACGGGTCAGAGGTTGTCGGGTTGCAATATTGGTATTGTTGCGCGTAGTTTCATAGAATTGAGGCCACGTTATGCTTATATGAACTGCGGCTTTCAATAAGATTTGGCTTGAATAACAAAAACTTTTAGGAAGTAGAGGTAATTTAAGTGCGTTGAAGAAGTGGAAATAGGGTGAAACAGATTTATTCTTTAAACTTTAGAGTGTCTTTGAAATTAGTACCAAGAACGCTACTCGCGCACACATACGTAATAGTTGTACTTAACCTAACTGAAGACTACCCCAAATTAGTTGACAAAGCCCTGAAAGACTGAGTTTTAGTCGTACGAACTGCATATTCCGTGTTTTTCCCGTCCAATAACTTAAAATGAGCATCTCTGGCACTTCGATCGATTATAGCAGCTAGAGGGCACAATTTATCCATCTGCCTGTATCTGACGTTATACCATTTCCCATACGTCGTCCCGTGGATCCAATAGTTGACATAATGCCTCCCATCGCAGCTTTTTGCATCTTAATGATAAGTTAAACCGCTCATTCTAAGTGCCACTATAATACCAAGTATGAAACCTTTTGTACTTCCATCGGGGGTTTCTTTAAAAAAATTTACGTTTGGCCTCGACGGGTTAAGAGATTTGACCCAGGCCTTAACATTTGGATACTTGGCCAGATCTTCCTGACGCCATTTCGTTACGGTTGCTTGTGCATTATTCGTTTTGATCTGCCGCAGCCCGATGATAGATGACTGATCGACTACGATGAACCAACACGTACGGGAAAGGAAAGGGGCGGCGCAATCATCAAAAACTTCCGTCAGTATGCAGTCACCCTTTTTCAACTCTAGAGCACCTAAATTGGTCGCCTTCGCCCAACAAGAAAGAGAATTGACACGTGATAACGCTACCACTGCTCTTAGAAATAAGGTGAGCCCAACGATCCTAAAAACTATGATTGATGCCAACAGCGGTGCGTTAGGTTTTTCCCATATTCATCCCTGCCTCGGATAAATATCTATATGTAAAGTTCTCGAGACTCATGCAGTTTGTGACGTCAAAACGCAAAATTTGCAACTCAAAATAATTTTCTTTTGCATAGTCTTTCTTTCACGTAGAAATAAACAATCGGTTGGTATATAATAGGTTTCAGCTTACCACGTACTATCAGATCCTGTTTGCAAGAAAACACACACATTTGGACCCTCACCGATGTTCCGCTGTTGGTAAGACTTTCAAAAGAACAAAAACCTGTCATTTTTCCAAAACATTTCAACGTTCAATTTTGCTAAGAGCATATATACCTGCATCATTGCCCCCACCCCGGCCCCTTTTAACTGTAGTCACAGAAGTTATTAGTTATCCTCGCCTGCCATCATATTTTATCAAGTTGTTCCATAACGGGTGCCACTTGTCTGCGTCTTTCTTTTATGTATAGATCAATCACGCGCATAAAGTGTGCGACGAAAAATTATTCTTTATTCATATGCAAATTGGATTTTTAGCAATTATTTCTCAAAATCTGTAACAAGGTGAGTTTTGCTACAGTTGCTTATCTGACTCCCAGCTGAGTACCCAAAATAAAAACCCCATCCCTATATAGGCCCTCAGCAAGTCTCTCTTGGGAAGGGGGATTTGGGGGGAAGTCCCTAAAATCAAGTCTTTGAGCTATAATCAACGACTGAAGCAGAAATCGCTTATTTTGATGTCGCATTTCCACTGAATTTCCTTCAAAAAATGTAGATACAATTTTCTCGTCAGATCCCCCGTTTCCCCCAAAATTTTGATAAACGATTAATTGTCGATTATACCATCTATACGTTACGGGTGACGGTAAAAAAACTAACATTTTTAATAGCGCAAACATAAATGTGATAAAAAAAAATCTCAGAAAAACACGGGAACACGGAGATTCATGAAAACAGCGTGCCATGCGATCACACGGAAGTAAAGTAATATTGAAATTGGAGGCCCTTTGATCCTCAAGGAAAGGGCATATAACTCGCTATTTTTCGGAAAATTCGTGTTTTTTTTTTTTCGTATTTCGTCCAATAGGGAATGATAACGCTGGAGGGACATGAAGTAAACCATGTGAAAATACATGACATTTTACACGACATTGATCGAAATCCGCAAAACTCTCGTCCTTTAGGAATGAGTTCTGTGAAGTTCGAAGAGCCAAATACCATAAAAACTTGGACAATCCAGGAAAATAATATTATTATGACCAAAACTGAACTAAACGACAGTTTTTTTTATTAAAAAAAAAAAAAAAAAAAAAACACCAGCTTGATGCTCAAATTGGACCAAATCCCCCCCCCCCCCCAATCTATTTAGTAAATCAGCTTTCTACACTGCGAAACTCATAAGTAAGAATATTTAATCTTCGTTTACACTTTTTATCTCCATGGTAAAAGCGCAAAACCAAACTAGCTCATCGATGCATATTTTAACATTCAGCACTCATCAGAACCGCGAGAGAAAATGATATATTTTTGCTTTGGATCCCAGCTTTGTCAGCTAAAGTATTCATAAATGATGCTTTACGCCTTCGATTACAACCGCATAAAACTGACAATCATGAAACTGACAACCGCATGAGCATTTCTTACAAATATCGAATTAATTGAGCAAAGTGATAATTAAATGTTGACAAAGCAGCAGCACTTACTTATCTTCGCTATACTCTTCAAAATTTGGAAACATATCCCCATGTATAAGTACAGTGTTATTTAAATATTATCTATGTTGAATGAATGGCAAATCTGTTAGTCCTTCGTTTTGACAACTCAATGACATTTTCGGGTTTTGGCGAAAGAAGTTTTGGGCCAATTTGAGTGGCAAGTTGATTCACAGATTCTTTTGTCCGCGTTTTTTTGGTGCCAAAAATATTGTTTTGAAATTTGGTTTGGTATACATAAAACTCACTTCTGACTTCTGAGGGATGAAAATAAGTTATGTGGGATTCGACTCATTTAAGTTTAGTGCATAATTTTACGTAATCTTGCATGGTTCACTGCATTCTTTTTCCAATTATGTGTTTAATATTAATTTCTTACGACAAAAAACCGACACAAATTTTCCGACAAAATTGCAAACTTTACACTCTGTGATCGAGGGTCAATCTACCTCCAATTTCAAGTTTACTTTAGCCCTTTGATCATCTCACGATTTTTCCGTGAATCTCTCAGGTTTTTCTGTGATGTTTTTATCACGGTTACGTCCGCGGTATCGAAAATGTTGGTTTTTCTACCTTCACTCGTAACAGATATCCATTTTATCAAAATTTGGGGGGAACAGGGATCTAACGAAAAAATTGTGTACGTTTTTAGTGAGAAATGCAGAGAAAATTTCATTGAAATGGTCTATATCTGCTTTTGTTGTTGAATAATGTCCAAAACTCGGCAACCCCCCCCCCCCCCAAGGAATCTTAGAGGGCCTATACAGGGATGGGGAATATTTTTGAGTATTTAGGAGGATCAGACAAGCAACTGTCCCAAAACCAGCTTATTACCAAATTTTTCTTTTATATCGATCGCTTTTTGACGTAAAATGCTCTGACAACGCGCATATTAAAAGGAATTTAAAAACAAACAAAACAAAACAAAAAAAAAAAAAAAACAAAACAAAACAAATTCACGAAAGCCGGAGTGAAAAAAAAAATGGAAAACAAATCATTGAGATGAGATTTCATCATAGTACCAAAGAAAGAGTCTAAATCTATTTTCAAACTGCGAAATGTTTTCAAAAAAAGGTAGACTCAGCTTCACCGTAGGACGGTCATGGGAAGATTGTGTAAAAACGGATACTGTAAAGCACTGTGAATATTACAGTACGTTACATAGTCATGCTAAAAACTTTTGACGGAAGATTTCACCTGAGCTTAAGCTGTGTAATTATATATCACTCAACACTCAATAAAACCACCAATCGTACAAAGATGGTGGCATCTCCCTGCCTCTTTCATTTTTTTATGTATCCATCCTTGATTTTATTGTTAATTCCTTATTAGTGGCGGCCACCCAAGAACGTATTACAAGACTGTCGACCGGTTTTTACGTGTATTTAATCACACTTTGAGTTGGATTATGATTTGTCAAGCGACACGATCGCGTTTACAAGAGATGTAACCAGTAAATATGAGAACTGCAAATTGTAGCGAATACGCGGAATCGACTGGTCAAGAGGGGGGGGGAGGTGGAGTGGATGCACTGTTGCCAATTTCTATAATCACGAGATTTTGAACGTGATCCATTTGCCCAAGTGGTAATGAGAGGTCAGGCATAGCTGTTCAGTAGCTCGCACTCACCTAATATTTTCCAAAGGAGCGGGCTCTATACTTTTCAGGAAAACATTGTATAGGATATATGAAAAATGCACCAATCAATGCAATGTTTTCAGAAACGGCTAAAAAATATCGAAATCGGCAATAATCTAATTGTTATTGAGAGAGACAAATTTCCTGGGGATCACTAAGGGTTCCCTTTCATAATATTAGATAGGTAACTGGCTCATTTTCGGTATCATTAGCTGTTGCTGAAAAAATCCTAGTAGTCCCTTTTTATTTTTTATACACCCTGTATCAAATAAACAAAGTGCTACACATGTATCTCCACCACTTGTGAGGTAATAAGTTCGCAGGACTGAGCCCTCACTTAAAAGAAAGAAATGTGTTAATGGTAAAAGTCGGGGACCTAAAAATGTAAAATTCACAAACATTTTGTCGGTCAAACAATTTCTTTTGTCAGTTGGACAAAAATACTTTTTTGATCAACCATTCCGTTTTGTTAAATTCACAAAGCCATTTTGAGGGCCCCAACTTTTATCTTCTTCAGAATTGTTAACATAATTTTTTATAGAGCTGGGCTACAGGAGCAGCGTTTCAGACTCAATTCCTCTCCCTGTGAAGCCGCATTACTCTAACCGAAAAAACGCGACTCACACGTTCGCTGTAGACATACAAGAAGCTCGCGCGAAATTGAACTCGCGAAAAAAAGAAAATCAAAGGCACTGATTTAGAGGAGCATAACATTTCCCGAGTAACTGCACCGTTTATTTTGCTTCATTCAACAAGTCAACCAAAAGAAGTGACCTCGAAACAATTCAGAAAATTGACGGGTTACGTGAGTTCCTTTTTCAAGGGTTTCCAAGGTTTTTCGTCGAGTTTAACTCCACCACGACTCACAAGTTATTTGAGTCGGTAAAACAGAAATATTACAAGAATCACCAAATTTCCCAAAAGTTTGCTGAAGTCCATTCCTCAACTTGAAAAGAAATATCGACTATCGAAATATGGAAGGGGGCATACAGAAAGGCGACAAAGAGGCTGATACAAACTTTTCATTCTGTAGAAAAATCCAGCGGAAAAAACAACGGTAGCACTGAAAACTCCTGATATGCACTCATTATAAAGGCTCTTTTAAACTTGCAACTTTAGGGGCGAAGAGAATATTGACTTGCACCTACGAATGGAGTTTCCTGCAGATAAAAACCCTGCCCCCCGGCCCCCGGCCTAGAATTCATTGTTCTCGAATAACGTAAATAAAATAACAAAGTTAGTATGCATTATCACCTTCGTAATTTTTTATGGATCATTTGCAGCCACCAACTATTGCAATCAGTTGCCAATTAAATTTACGATCTCAATTGAGTTCGCAACTGAATTAAATAGTCGATGGCTCAGACAATTCTTAAAAGAATTACAAAGGTGCCGATGCATATAGCGACCTTGATATATTTTATTCAAACTACACAAGAATAATGCTGAAGAAAGCTAAAGCGGCAAAGTTTGATTTATCAAAATGGAAAACTCCAAGTCAGTATCTTTCTTCGCCATGAAGGTCGCAAATTTAAGAGCTTTCATTGAATTCATGAGTGAATTGCCACAGTGTTTTTCAGAACCATCGCTGTTTTTTTCTCTGGATTTTAACTCAGAATCGACAGCTCGTTTGGGTATGTAGATGAAGCTGCTGCAAAGGCATCATTCGCGTCCAGTGGCGACTGGCGTAGCGTGCAACTTGGCAAAGTTGTATTGTGTCAATTTATAAACCCACATTTAAAAAGTCGAATGCGAAGGTGTTCACCGAACACCCCATAGTTCGATCTTTTTCATGAGTTTAAATGGACAAACTGCAACGTTGTCACATCTTTCACCACTGCGTTCGTGCCATAATGGGTCTGCTGCAAACTTTTGCTACAGCGTCATGAAACATACACACTCATGTAAAATAGCGTGTAAATCACATTGAAAGCAACTTGCAGTATCAAAATCCACTCATGAACCCACAAAAAACACTTTCAGAGAAATTCAAGATGGCGCGTCAAATGAGTGAGTCACAATGGGGGTGTCCCATCTAATCGCAGATTTCTCTATGATAAATAACTTTCTATTATGGCATAGCATGTTAGATTAGATGGGAGTTTATTGAGAGTTTTCCATATAGTGACTCGCTCATTTGACTACCATCCACAACGGATTCTCTCCATTTAAACTTATGTAAAATAATCGATCTTCAGGAGGTGCAATTGCATCCCCAAGGTAAGTATCGATACTTTTGCATAAGTTTAAATGGAAAATTAGCATGGTTGCCAAATTGCACGAGCCGCAACAGCTGCCATCTTAGAATTTCGTTAAACGAATTTATTGAGTTTGTGAATCACTTTCGGAACCTTCTAATGCTATCCCAACATGATTTTTAAGTGATTTTACATCAGAATAGACCCTATCTACAGATGTAGCAAAAGATTGCAACAGACCCATCCGTTCCCCACGCAATCACGCATCATCATCTTAGGCTAAACCTTGAAGATGCATGGGGTTAAAACTCAAAGGATGCGCAAAATGTCGGAATAGGTCGTGATTAGCGATAGCAAAAAGTGCGAAATTTTGATGGATCTGGCTGAGACTAATTTGTTCGAGGTTACAGGACTTTCCGTCCTGGCTCTTTGTCCGCTGGTGTTTTCGTCCTTTTTTATTCGTCCCATGACATTTAATTGGTTCTCAAAAATTGGCTCAGTCAGCTTTAGTCCCCATTAAAAACGATAGTCAAACTCTTTTTTTCGTCCTTGAAGATAATGGAGTTTACTGTCAAAATGTTATTAGCTCAAGATTTTGTCTAAGTCCAGTAGTTTTGCTCTAAATTCCCTTTGTCCCATAAGTAAATGTTCGCGATTTTGTCCAAAGTTGATTTGTAGGTAAAATTAAAATTAGAAGTAAATATAAAAAAAAAAATGGATCAAAAACTCACTCAAAATGAGCTATCAATGAGAATGCATGCCATCATTTATCATGAGTAACACACATTCGATCAATCGAAGCAGTAATGAACTCACCTTATGCACAGTAGCTCAACGAGAAATTCCCAATCTCTCATATTTCTCCATATGATATAATAGACAACGGTAGGTACAACCATCCTTTTCCAACTTATAAGTTGAAATTGGAAATGGATAAGACAGCAGAGATGAAAATGAGACGATCCAATTTAATGCGGTTTCTGATATTGACCTTTTCCACTCTCTCGTTTTACTAACAAACTAACATTTGACGAAAGGAACATATTTTTGGGACAAAAAAAATGTGGAACATTCGTTGATGCATGATGACTAAAAGCATAATTTGGGCCTGAAATAATTTGGACTAAAAATTCATCGACGTTATATTCAAGGACGAAATTAAGGGTTAATGGACTAATTAAGGACTAAAAATGTCACGGGGAAAAAGGAAACAAACAAAAAAAAACCGACAAAAATATATTGGACGAAAAGTCCTGTAACGTTCTTCGAAACCCTGGTACGAAATTCTGACAACACTGTAGACGAGGACGTGAAATCCGCCACGTATGACCAACCACCTGCGTGTCGACATGTAACTGAATACCGGCAAATGACGATTCCAAGTAAGGTGCAAAAAGAGATGCGAGATGCGGGATGCGGTCGCCGCACTAAGGTCC
The DNA here is from genome assembly GCA_011764245.1 of Trialeurodes vaporariorum. NCBI lineage: Eukaryota > Metazoa > Arthropoda > Insecta > Hemiptera > Aleyrodidae > Trialeurodes > Trialeurodes vaporariorum. The sequence continues at coordinate 22,226,605 of VMOF01000002.1, forward strand.
GAAATCGAAAAACAAGAGGCCACAATCGAAAAAAAAAAAAGAGTCCAAAAATCAGAGAAAAAAATTATCAAAAATCATAGTTTTCAACCTCTTAACCTATATTTTAATTATTTCCGGTGACATTTTTAGGTTTAGGTTGAAATTACTTGTTAAAAATGTTTTCTTCCATTCAAATTAGTTCTGAAAGTTTTTAGATGATAAATTAATGAGGAATTATTTGTCTACTTTTTGGCCACGTTTTGATGATCTTGGACCATAGTGCGCCGCGCTGGACGGACGCGCACGGAGGACAGGACACGGATAAACGCTGTCATGACGCGATGCGACAACACAGAGCACTCAACCGCGCGCATCGTTCAAATAAATACCTTTCTCATTTTGGAATTGTCATCTTGTCATACCCGCTAGATGCCTAAAGTTGCGACTTTTTTTTTTTTAATCTCTTCCACCCCTCTCCCCTCCCCACTCTTTTCCACCCCATCCCTCCTCGCACTTCCACCAACCTCACGTAGCATCATTTCCTTTGTAAAATCCCGTCTAGTTTCCTCCCCCCCCCCCTCCTCCAACTGCTGTCGTCATGCAGCCTATGTGCCAGAAAACGCACGCGGTCCTGTATTGGGATAGGCGGAGGGGAATAGGAAAAAAAAAAGAAATGGTCAATAAAAAACGAGGTGGCTAACAAAGCGATCAATAAGAAAAAATTGAGCGGAAAGAAAACATGAAAATTGAAAGCTGAAGAGATATTTTTCTGAAAAAGAGGTAATAAATAACGGCGGCTCTTACCACTAAACAGTCGGAGTCGAAAGCGAAGCTGACAATAAAAATTACTAATATGATTCATGTTAGCACTTGTGAGAAGAACGTATATTTTGCTCATAAATCCTGTGTTTCTTCATGAATTTCATTAAATAACAGGCAATACCCATCGGCTGGAATCGAGGACGAGTTGATGTTTTCTTTCCTAACTTGATTCTTTTACGAGACCAGAAGCGGCTTCGAGTCATGTTGTTTGTCGTCCATTTATCATTTGACCTCCTCGTGTCTTGAAGATTCGATTTTTTTCAAAGAAAAAAAAAAAGTATAAAATAAAAAATAAAAAAAAATAAAAAAAAAAACTTTTGAACACTTCTAAACTGATTGGTTTTCTACGAGGGAAGGTGCACAGTGATATTTTTTGGGGTGAGATGTAAATTATAGAAAACACATTATTGGCACTCCAAAAATTATATGGTCATGCAGAGCTAAGTTTTGCAAACTGCACAACTATAAGGAGTTATTTTCTAAAATTTAAAACGAGGACTCTTCATTTGTGATTATTGTTCCATAAATTAGTCACGTAAAATGGGTTTTGAAGCACCAAAATGTTTGAGGCCGATCGTAGATTAAGATCAGGAGTCTTTTTTTAAGGACGAGGGAGCCGTTTTGCTCGAAGTCAGATCGGTAGCAATTTTGCTTCACTCTCATTGTCAGTCTATTGTAATTATAGTTTAACTTACTGTCGTGTTTCGTGTCGTTGTTGGCCACTATAGGATTGCTACCGTTCGGTTAAGGTTGAATTACCTTCAAATATAAAGTATACTTATATAAATTATTATGAGATTAAGTAAAATTCATGCACTAAAGATAACTTAACTAAATGCTGCGAGAAGATAAACTTCGTATATGTATAGTTCAACAGTTAGAACTTGTTCGATCCTGATACCTGTCTAAAATTAATATGGTAACTGTTGAGTTGAATCTCTTCACCGTTTTCGATAGTTTTCTGCTACCAGAAAGCTGCCGTTATATTCAAGTTAACTATACCGGTAAATTGGTGGATAGTTTAAATTATTTTGAGGAAAACAAAAGTCAAATGCTAAATAATCATCTCGACAGACTTCCCCGAAATATTTCGTAAGATCGTCAAACAAATAGAGCTTAATCAAAGAAAGAAAAAACGAAATACCAGGAGTAGATTGAAGCATTAAAATGGGATGTTTTAGTTTTTCGTCTTCTCAACTTCCTTATTACGATTTTCGACGAAACATATTTTTGAGACGTCCTTTTCGAGATGATGATTTAGCTTCTCAATTTTCCTCAAAATGATTTAAGCTATTAGGGTCATTCCATTTTAAATCAACCAGAGCCTGTGCTGCCTAGTCATGGATTTTGGAAATATTTGGTGGGGTGATTGTAACTACTTTTAGTAGCTCAAAACGTATTTTTTCATATTTTTTTAGCTTACGGCCCCTGAGATATAGGCAACCGGAAATTCAAAAATTGCGATTTTAGGCTTATCTTTGAACGCGTGCCACAGCCTTAATTTTCAACGGAAAGATACGGTTGAGGTCTCGTTTTGATGCTTTTTGCGTCCTCTTTTCATTGCTTTAGGTCGTTTTTCATTAATTGAAGGTTTAGCAGGTTGCATACCTATTTGAACTTTGGTGACCCTTTTGCAATTTTTCCGATCTTTGATAATTTTTTTAAATAGGATAACGTGTGTAGAAAAAATTCATACTTTCCGAGCTTTAAGTACACTACTAAGAGTACCTGCTCAAAAAAATTGGATCTCCTGAGCAATTTTTTCTAGTTGAAAAAATTGCTCAAAGTTGGCCGAAATTAAGGAAGACCCAACTTTGAGGTTAAAAAAGTCGATGTGGGGATTCACGAAAAAATCTGAAAAAATTGCTAAAATTGCCGCTTTTAAGTCTACTTTCAATATCTGAAATCGAAAGTTTGTGTATTTGACCGCTACAGTCGAAAAAAAAATTCAAAATTGGTAAAAATACAATTTGCTCGAACACACGCGATCGAAGCGAACAAAAGAGCCAATTCTTTGAGGTTAAAAAATCTCGCAAAAACTCTAAAATGATCACTTATAAGTCCTTTTTCAATGTCTGAAGTCGAAAATTTGATTACTGAAGCGCTTCAGTTGAAATACAAGCTTGTAAAATTGGTAAAATTTCACGCGACGCCCCTATGCCCTGAACTGAGCTCAGATTGTGGCCGCGCTACTGGTGTTTTTACCGATTTTACGAACTTATTTTTTCAACTAAAGCGCGTCAGTAATCAAATTTTCGACTTCAGACATTGAAAAAGGACTTATAAGTGATCATTTTAGAGTTTTTGCGAGATTTTTTAACCTCAAAGAATTGGCTCTTTTGTTCGCTTCGATCGCGTGTGTTCGAGCAAATTGTATTTTTACCAATTTTGAATTTTTTTTTTCGACTGTAGCGGTCAAATACACAAACTTTCGATTTCAGATATTGAAAGTAGACTTAAAAGCGGTAATTTTAGCAATTTTTTCAGATTTTTTCGTGAATCCCCACATCGACTTTTTTAACCTCAAAGTTGGGTCTTCCTTAATTTCGGCCAACTTTGAGCAATTTTTTCAACTAGAAAAAATTGCTCAGGAGATCCAATTTTTTTTGAGCAGGTACTCTTAGTAGTGTACTTAAAGCTCGGAAAGTATGAATTTTTTCTACACACGTTATCCTATTTAAAAAAATTATCAAAGATCGGAAAAATTGCAAAAGGGTCACCAAAGTTCAAATAGGTATGCAACCTGCTAAACCTTCAATTAATGAAAAACGACCTAAAGCAATGAAAAGAGGACGCAAAAAGCATCAAAACGAGACCTCAACCGTATCTTTCCGTTGAAAATTAAGGCTGTGGCACGCGTTCAAAGATAAGCCTAAAATCGCAATTTTTGAATTTCCGGTTGCCTATATCTCAGGGGCCGTAAGCTAAAAAAATATGAAAAAATACGTTTTGAGCTACTAAAAGTAGTTACAATCACCCCACCAAATATTTCCAAAATCCATGACTAGGCAGCAACATATTTCATTAATTTTGGTTGATTTAAAATGGAATGACCCATTAACTAGCAGTGGCGTAGCGTACAGTTTGGCAACGTTGAATTTTGTCCATTTAAACGCATGTGAAAGGTCGAATACGAAGGTGTTCGCCGAACAGTTCGATAATTTACGTGGATTGCAATGGACTTCCAGATTGCACGCTACGCCACAGTTAACCAGTGGTTCAACTTAAATCAAACGGCAGCTCTCTGGTGGCAAAACGAGGCCATTAATGCAGAAGATTCACCTTAACGGTCTCAACTATTGTTTTAGACAGTTATCGCCTCCGAATAATTTCAATTTGTTGAACTTTATACAAGATTTGAGGGAATTTAAACGTTATTTACAAGTCATCAAATTGTTGTTCCAACTATTTCACGATTCACTTTAAAACGTATCTTGAAACTTTTTATAATCAAATTACACAGACGCCTCGCGGAGGATCGGAGGACGGTGCGCCCACGCTAAATGCTTCATTCGGATTCTTATTTGAAACTTGTTAGTTAAAAAACATTTCTCCAACTAATTTTAATCTTATATTTTTACTTTGAAGAGTTCCTGCGACTAAGATTAACGTCGCTTATAATTAAAGGAAAAAACAAAAATGGGATCAGAGATGAAAAGATGGGGTCTAATGACGGTGATTAGCTTGGCGCTTGGATGACCGACTTGCCGTGGCGCAACATTTTTTCCAGAGCTGCCAGATTTTACAGGAAAATCACCAAATGCTCCACTGAAATCAACAGACTGTAGAAAGTGATGGCATCAGCAGACGCTTCTGAATATTAGCTTATGTTTGTTATTTATATTATTTATATAAGTTACGATTTCTATCTCTCTCGCTCTTAAGTAATCACCATATGGAGCACTATCTCACTTTTATGACTCTCGTAATTTTTAAAACAAGTCTAATATTTTTTTTAAAGTGTAATTGCTTCACTAATCGCAGGAACCAATGGAGTCCACGACCTAAGTTTTACAAGAGGAACAAAAGTCCTATTATGTAGCCAAATATAGGTTGTTTTAATAATTTCGAAAAAAAATATTTTCCATTTTTCCGGTGGCCTTTACAAATAGAATAAATATGTTTTGATTTTTTTTTTAAACAACCTGTTGGGCTTTAAAACCGTATTTTTGTTCCTCGAGTAAATTCAGTTTTGTGGACTATACGTCCGTATTGAAAAGATTTTTTGTTACATACCGTAACCGTAAATTTGTATAGGTGTACCAGATCACTGAATCGATTCAAAACTCGCTCGATCAAATTAAATACACACATAGTTAGTTAAATAGATAGTCTAACTGTAATAAGCTGTTGTTTTCGTCTACTATGTCATAAATTGAAGGCGCTTGACGAAATATAACTTTGCAAATATATAAATGAGTTGGAGTCGCTTCACTGCAATCGATAAAAAAATACAATATGAAGTTATTAGTGACGAGCACGAATACTTTTGGGCTTTAAGTAGAAAAGGGTTAAACTAATTTTTCTCCATATGAGCTTATACTCCATATTTTAGGGACTCTTTCATTTCTAGTTTACCGAGGCCGAGGACAGCCTCAATACGGTTTCGCATACCGCACTCACATTAGGTTTTTGACGAGCTTGTTTTAAAAATGAAGGCTGGAGATGCGCAGCTCTCGGCAAGGAAGATACTCTCTCTCCCTCTCCACTCAACCCCTCCCCCCCCACAACCACACCGTCAGTTCCTCTGTCGGAGAGGGAGTGGACATGCATCCGTTCGACTCTGCAAGGCTCATCAATTTTGATTATTAAAATGGACTGAACTGACGTGAAAAAAGTCGTGCATTTAGAGAGGAATCCCCTGTGTACTATATTATTACCGTCGCAGCTTTCAGCTCAAAAAACCAAGGGGAAATGGGCCGTAATACAAATTATACTGTTTTACTGAGAAGCGGGAAATTAAAAGTTTACCATTCCTATGCCGATTTCACGTTTGATGAAAGCATTGCAAGTCGATCAGACTCCCTGATTTTAAATTTCCCGCCCGTCACTAAAACAGTCTATGTCGTAGTACAGAAGCTAAGGATCTGAGGGTTATGGGGAGGGAGGGGGGGGGGGGGTTAAACGTTTCATTTTGCCATCGTTTAATCATCTCACTGCAGCGTCAATTCTTGAATGAGACTGATTTTTTTATTTTTTAATATTTCCTATTTTCAAATGGGGCAGTTGCAAGGGTCTGAAATGTTGTGTTTTTTTATGAAGAAAATGAAAATACTTGATGAGCTGAGAACAAAAATGCCTTTGGAATGAAGTCCCATAGTTCTGGAAGTGAGTTTTCGGCCTAAAATACATTGTTTTAGATGGGAATTCCGCGTAGTTACGTCACTACGCACACGAATTTTTACAACTTTACTCGTGTGTTCCTCTAAAACCGGGACAATTATTATGAAAAAACCAAAGGCACCATTGTTCTCAGCTCATCCAGTATTATAATTTTCTTTATAAAAAACACAACGTTTTGGACTCTTGCATCTGCTCCATTACGTTTCCGCTACTCTAAGCGATTTTATCGAATTTTAAGATAGTCTATTCAGAATCTGGCCTTCAAAGAGGCAATCTGACGACACTGTGGTAAGAGGGAGAGAGAGAGAGAGAGAGAGAGAGAGAGAGAGAGAGAGAGAGAGGGAGAGAGAGAGAGAGAGAGAAAAGAGAGAGAGAGAGAGAGAGGGGGAGAGAGAGAGAGAGAGAGAGAGAGAAGAGAGAGAGAGAGAGAGAGGGGAGAGAGAGAGAGGAGAAAGAGAAAGATGTTTGCTTGGTCGTAACATAAATATTGGGCATTTGAGAGCGCCCATGCAATGAGTACAGATGCAGCGCCGCGCCACATAATATACGCGCACGCACCGATTCTCTCGCAGGACCTCGAAATCTTTGAGCGTCCCCCGTTGCGCAGTTCCAGCCATCGCATAGGTCGCGTCGATTTGATGTAAAGTGTTGTTGCGCGTACTTAATCGTTGATCTAAAGGATTCGATTCAAAGAAACGACTCTCCACTCCTTGCTCATTCAACCCTATTATTTTACTCTAGATTATAATGATACGCTGGTATAGAACCTCAGATCCATTGATCCAAAGCACAGACGTTTGAAAAATTAACGTATTTGCTTTCGGCTGACCTCAACATGAGCACATTTGGTCAAAACTTGACGAACTTACCACGATTTGAAAATATGAAAAAATTGGCCGCCTATACGGATTTTTTTGACGAATATTTTCTAGTAATAGCGAAAAGCTAAGCACTAAATATATGTGGCTGTTGCAAACTTTTCCAGCAATCCATTTTAGGGTTGATCTAATTGCAATAACCTCCAAAAATGTCGATGATACTTACAAAGGTAGCGAATGAATAGGATCAATGGTATCAATGGTAAATATTGATGGGAAAACTGGACGGATTTCCTTGGCATCAGTGTCACCATGTGTCGCGGTACCATTTATCAGATGTTAATCACTCCTGTGGTGACAAGTTTTCCTCAGTAAATCTTCATTATAGCATTGTAAAATAGTAACGAAATTAAAATGGGAATCTCCCATTATATTAGTGACCAACACCACTAAATTACGGTTGCGCGTTTAAGCATTTTACGAGCTTACGAGAGAAGGGCGTTCGTAAATATTTAGTGCCATCTGTACTTTTTGGGAGATTTTTACATCTGTAAATCGCCTGCATCAAAATTGTGCAAAAGCTCCATTGTCCGATCGCTCTCAGGACGCGACACCAAAAATGCAACTGATAAACATTACTATCGTCCAGTGGCAAGGCTTGCGATTTGGCAACGTTCCTTTTTCCCATTTTAACACATTAGAAAGGTCGAAATACCTGATCATGGCCGATCACTGAAGCGATCGACTTTTTTGGTGAATTAAAATGGAGAAAATACATTGTTGCCAAATTTCACGCTTCGCCACTGCTATCGTCGTCTAACTCAAGATGAGACTGATAACGCTCTAGCTGATCACACCAACGACAACACGCGCGGAAGCTTAAACTTTGTAATTTTGGTAAGAAGAAATATTCGCCAAAAACCCGCAGGGTATCACTTTTTTCCTTTTTATTAGAAAATATAATGTCTTTGTTCATTTTATCAAATTGGCTCATCTTCAGCTCAATCGAAAGCGTATGAGTTGATCTTTCAAACGCAACCAAGATTAGGATCACGAGCTAGTTTAGTTTCAAAAATGGATCATCAGCCCCTGTTTTTTGGGATAACATATATGTGTATATGAGTTTAGGGGCTCCAGGCTTAACGAGGTGCAAAATGTCACAGTAAAGTCCTGAAATAGAAGTGATCTTTGAGTGAGCACAGTCTTGCACTTTCAACAGTTCCTTAGCGAACGACTCGTTCACATAGCGATCCATTTCTAGTCCGGCAATAAGAGACCAAGCCGTTCAACCCGCTCGCTCCCAACGACTCCAGAGCGAGCTCTGACGAGTAATGGAGACAATTAATTTTGTGCACAATGACTCCTTGCTCGAATTTATGACTTAATTACTGTCCTACCAGTCTCGTGTCACGCTGACTCTTTTTTTTTTCACGAGAGGTTCTCCCTTCGGCTCTGCTGCTCGAAGTCAGCGTCAACGACTTTGCCAATCCAATCCGCACGCAGGCAAGCTCCTGACTGCTGTGATGGTGCAGAGTAAAAGCGACTAGGACCAAGTTATACTCAACTGCAAATTAGTGGTGGCTCATGCAAATTGGCAAAAATGTTTTCCCTCCTTTTGGTCCTATGTGAAACAATCGATTCGATAGTGAAGCAGTGCACCAACAATCGATTATTATACATAGATTTAAACGGAGGGAAAACAGTGTTGACAAATAGCACGACCCGCCTCGCCACTACGTAACCCCTTGCACTGGCTATTAATTAAGGAGTAAACCATTAATTAACTCTGCAGACTGATATGAAAAATCAGCCCTAAACATGAAACAATGCCGCACTTTCGTACTTTCTTCACATTCACAATAAGCAAATTTTCGCGATCGAATAAGATTAACAATACCAACCTAACCTACATAATCAAGGAAACTCAACTGTGTTTTTAGGTGTTTTTGGGGCATCGATGGCATCAATTCGATTTTAATTCCACCTCCAGACTTGAATTCAACATCTAATTGATGCCATCGATGCCTGAAAACACCGAAAAAGTTCAAAAAACACGATCCAGTTTCGTGTCATCCACTGTTGTCATTTGTAGGTTGGCAATGATTTTGTATAATTTCGTTGGATATATTCGTCGCGAATAGTTTATGGTCAAATACTTCACGATCATATCTATGTACCTTGATTAATTGAAATTCTGCCGCACAAAAGTAAAATTTCGAGTATAGATTTCGATTGGAGCAAACTCTGACCACTGAACAGTATATGTTACTAATTGCTGCACTGTTTTGTTGTAAGTCTCCCAACGTAAATAAATTAATTTTACATGCCTCTCTTTCAGAGCACGGGAAGTATTCATGCGCTAAATCTCTATTTTTCGCTGACTTTTTCATTTTACCTAAAGGTTTAATTAATAACTAGGAACTTGTATGTGAATGATACGTAACGGATTCCAAAAGAGCCGATGGCCCGAGTCAGTGGCGGCTCGTGTTACTTGGCAACAATGTCTTCACTCCATTTGAGCACATGAAAAACAATCGATTCGAAACTGAAGCAGCGCTTCACCAGCAATCGATTGTCGGACATAGATTCAATGGAGTGAAGACATTGTTGCCAAGTAGCACGAGCCGCCACTGGCCCGAGTTCAAAATTAACCAGCAGCTAGTAGTTAGTTCAAATAACGGCCTTTTTTGGTGGAGAGCATCAAACACCAGACACCGGACAACGGACATCGTACACCAACCATCAACCATCCGCCGACGCCTGACTAGTAACCAGTCACCAGTCACCAGGACCTAGGCCACCATCACAGCTGATAAGCTCAGTTCAATTGCATCGTGGCGCATTGCTCTCAGACTCATGTCCTACTGCAGAACGGCACCGGAGACTGACGCATACAGAGGATGCAAAGCTAAAAGACAAGTGGACCACCGTGATTGATGAGCAGTCATCAGCGGTTCGCTCTATTCCGTTCTTTTCCTCCTCCGCGCCGTTCCCTCGTCCCGTTCCCTTCTCTCGTTCCGGTCCTCCACAAGCATTGTTCCACCGGTCTCCCACAAGTTCCCGGAGTCATCGTCATCGTCAACCACCCCGATGCACCTCAACGATGCCAGCGGAGGGAAAATTCGTCTCATTCCTATTTTAAAGTCGGCGAATTTTTCTTCGGTAAACTCGGTGACTGGCAACTGCGTTCGCGGCTGCGTCACTCGACGTTGAAGCCCCGGTGACGGATTTAAAGCTCATCTCAAGTCATCTATCTCCATCTCTCCTCTCTACACTACGCCACGCCGCGCGCTCTGCCGGGTCTTGCGCGTCTCTCGCCCCGTGACTGAACGCTTTGAGTATGCATATTTACTGAGTCCTCGGGTTCACCGGCGAGGGACACCGGAAAACGGGAAATGATCCTTCCTGAACGATGGCGTGGCTGTTCTCGACGTAAAACGAACATGATATGTGATGCAACGGAAAGAAAGGAAAATATTCAAATCCCGGATTAAAATTGAGAACATTTCCGGAAGAATAAAGGCCCATAAAACCTCAGATATGTTCTTATTGAGAAATCATGATTCTGATTGAATATAGATGTGTGCCTGTAGAGCTCACTTTTTGTTCTACGGCCCCGTTTCCCGGTATTGGCTTCATGGCTTTTAGCCGCGAGTATTTTATCCTCAGCGGTCACATGATCAAACAATACATAATTCAATCAATTTGTCAATTATGGATGCGTACTATTGACGGGACTCTAATTCAAGCGAAGCAACAATCCTTGTAGTAGTTCATTATAACCGTGGGTCATGGAAAAGGCGTATTAGTTGCGCAGAAGTCTCAATTTCGTCCTCCGGAACGACTGACCGCGGCTGTGCGGTTTGATCTTGTCTCAAGTTTTTGGATTACACCAAGGGCCGAAGCAACTTGAAACACTCGAAGGCACACTTAAGTCCAAGCGAGGCTTCGAATCTGCACCACTGACCAATCAGTAGCTAATATTCGTAAAAAGTGAGGTTACGTTAGTTCTTGTCAAGTCCGGCTTTTTGCCGCCTTGATTCGGCCCCATATGCATAGTGCTGTCAGATGATAATGAAGTGACATACACGGAAAAAAATCAGTGGTAAAATTAACCATAGCATAGTTGATTTTGGCACCTCCTACAAAGTATGGTAAATTTCACCTGATGTTTGGCATGATGAGGTACACTTTTAGTCAACGCATTCATCTGCGCGTTATATTAAACTTGTAGTGTGCTTCATTATACCAAACATCAGGTGAAATTTACCATACTTTGTAGGAGGTGCCAAAATCAACTATGCTATGGTTAATTTTACCACTGATTTTTTTCCGTGTAGTTATATCTTCTATAATTAACTATTGACCGCCAAACCAGATCTTTTTCCCACTGTATGGTGGCGAGGCAGCTCAGAATGATTATTACAGAAGAAGATGCTCATAGGAATATAGAATAGCACCAACGCCGTATTATCAGAACGGCGCGCGGCGCGGCGCAAGTGCAACAGTTGCCAGGATTGGAGCTGAAGATTTGCTATCCCATTTTATTTTATACACAAGTGATCGGAGAAGGGGGATGAATATATTCAGTAACCCTGGCAACCCTGGATTCTGCACTCAACCGGGATCCCTCGAAATCGTAATCATTAGCACAATAAGCAAGGATGTTAAACGGGCGATGCACCAACCTTTTATCATTTGCATCGAAAGACTGACCGACCGACTGCGACGACCGTGCACTTCGACCGCACGAAAAGTAAGATGCATCAAAGAGGAAAAAGGCACCCAGTCCTTATCTGAATGGTTGCATAATTAAGTTAATGTGGTATCATAATCTCGTGGTGGAATGCATGCTGTGAGCAAAACGAGCCAAAGTTTATAAAACAAGACCTAAAATTGATGATGGGATGGTGAGTGGGGTCCTGATTCGGCACATGTTACAATGGGGTGGCTTCAGTGGTGTATCTATAGAATGTTTTTTTTTTTTGGGGTGGGGCGGGGGAGGGGGTTATGCGCATTTGAAATTTGGAGCTTTCAGGAGAAGAATTTTTAGGCTGTATGCAGGGACACCGGAAGAGGGGGAGCAAAAGAGGAATTGGCAACCCCTGGAATTGGAAAAATTCCAATTTTCACGCCAATTTTCCCAAAAATGCGCTGAAAACTAAGCAAAAGCTTACAAAAATCAAAGGATCTCTGTCCCCGAAATTCAGTTTTAAAAATTTACTTCCAGAACCCATTTTATTTAAGGCTGCTGTGGGGGTATACTTGTCCCTGTTAACGACCCCCCCCCCCCATCAAGGTAATGGGGATAGTACCAATTTTACTTCCTCACTTAGTTAAATAATCCTTCACCTATGCATTAATTTTGCCAATCCTTCTAATTTGAGGCGCTCGATTGGCTATCATTTTAAACAGGGCCGGATTTACCCCTCTCAGCGCTCTAGGCCAAAAGTTTTTCGGCGCCCCTTCGGCCTCCCCGAATTCCCGCTTGGCCGGACTTCCTAACCCCCCCCCCCCCCCCCCCCCCCCCAACTACTGCAGTTTTTGTTCTGTGGCGACCCTTATAGCCCATCGCATCGGGTCGCCGCTCTACACAACTACACAAGAGAACCAAAAAAGGAACGAAAACAGTAAATTTTGAAAGACATTTCCTCACATTCGTCCAGTGTTGCCAGATCGAGGGTAAAAAGCCGTATCGTCCCCATTTAAATCAATGTAAAGCGTGCGGCTTTTTCACCCCAATTTGGCAACGCTGCATTCATTTACAGCATTTTCTTTCTAGATTTTTTGCGTAAGTAGTCGTTAATCACTTCATCGTAGTCAATGTTCCTCGTGAGGCGCTGCTCGATAGTTAAGAGCTAAAGCAACCAATCGTTCTTGACCCATTGTTGCCTGAAGGTAATTTAAAACGTGTCTTAATGTATAAAAGGAACGTTCGCCGGTGCAGTTTGAAGACGCGGCAGATAGGACCATTCAGATGGCTTTTTCCACATTCGGGTAAATTTTCAGCAGATCATTCTGGTGAAGGAACTCACTCATTTCGTAAAAACTTAAAGTTTCACTGGTTTTCGGTGTCGGTGTTCGTTGTCCTGCCAGAAATATCTTCAAATGTAAGCACTCGTTGACTAACGACGCTTCAAGATCTTCATGGTACGAACTAACTAGACTTAGAGCTTTATCTGAAATATACGCAGAATCACAAACGACGATCTCCTCTAAAAATCCGAAAAGAGAATGCAGATGCTCGTATTTGGATCCGTTTTCCCTCAGTTCAGTACTTAGAGAATCAATAATAATAATGAAAGTGTTTACACGAAAATTTTCCCTTCCAGTGAAAGAAACTTCTGTCTCTCTGGACTCTCGCCGGCTGCCAAAATTCGCCATCTCTTTTCTGTTTAATGTCATATTTATATTCAAAACACCCCGACTTCTCTTTCGCGGCGCCCCTCAGACTGCGGCGCCCCTAGGCCCGGGCCTAGTTCGTCTTATGGGAAATCCGGCCCTGATTTTAAAAACGTTAACAATTTGGGGTCGCTTTTGCTATTGATAAAAAATTAAAGTTGTGTGAGGCTAGACCTATTTACGAAAATTAATTTGAATATTCTTAAGCGGAGTATTCAAAGGGTTAAAAATGCTTTACTAAAGCTGTTTCATTTCTGTTTACAGCAGCAGTTTGGAATAGCTCCCTTCAGTTGACTACTGTGCGCCGTTTCTACTCACGTTCCCTGATGGCCAGAGCCGCAACCACGATGTTCACCGTATATGCATGTCCCCTCGGCCATGCAGCAGCCATAGTCGAGTTCGGGTAGGGTCGTGGCATGCCACTATCCCCCAACAAATCGCGATGTTAGAAATGTAAATAAGACTCTTTTAAAAACAGATAAAAATTGTGGGTCACTGAGAGTAAGTATTTGTATTCAAACACATCTCGGCAGGGCAGTGCAGTGCAGTGAAGTGGTGAGCAAAGCAATAATACATACGACAGAGGATAACTGCCATTCGCCAATCGGCAAATCTCTCCCACCAATATGAATGTATTTTATAGCGCTCATTCGTTCAACTTCTTCTCGCTAGCATTAGGGATTAGCATACTCGCAAAGCTCGACACAAGCTACACCGTAGCGATCGCTGCTATTCACTGCTTGTTTTTCATGAAACACGATTAAAATGTGTTAAATGAGCGAATTTATTTTCGATTTTCATTTTTTCACTAGATTTTTATCATTATATTAATCTTTTTTATCTGAACAAACACTGAAAAAAAAAATTTTGATTTAACATTTGAAATGTTAAAAAAATGTCCGATAATAAGTTCTAAATGCTAAGTTTACATTATGAAAATTCTGACTCATCCATGGACGTAGTTGAATGAGCATTTTTAAATGTTGAATCAGCATTTTCAGAATGTAAAATCAGTATTCAGAATGTAAAATCAGTATTTTCAGAATGTAAAATCAGTATTTTCAGAATGTAAAATCAGTATTTTCAGAATGTAAAATCAGTATTTTCAGAATGTAAAATCAGCATTCAGAACTTGTCGGACATTTTTTGAACATATTTTAAACGTTAAATAAGCATTTTGTCAGTATTTTTCAATGATTTCCCATGCTTCTTACAAAATTATTTTGTTTAATTTTATATTATTTTAGTTCACCTTCACTAAAAGGTCGCAACTCAGAAACTTTACTCGAGATTTTCATAACTTGGTTTGGCTGGAGAAGTACTCAAGCCGCGAGTTACGTCGAGTGAGAAAAATTTGAATTCAGAGACGCACGCATCCCGTAAATCGTCCAATTCTTGACTAATCTCGAGTTTAGTGGAAGGTTGCTTCATTGAATTTTATTTTTTAGGTTTGCTTTGAGTACTGCTCTTCTGTCCGTTTCAGGAGTGTCTCTGAATAGAGCTCTTGTACGGTTTTGCTGTAGGCAAATGGAGTATCAATCCCAATGTAAAATGCTGCGAAAATAACGATGAGACCATTAAAAAAGTATAAAACTCACTCCTCACAGAGAAAATTTAACTTGAAATTTCGGATGACCAATATGAACACCCTTGCTGCATGTAATGCACCAACCTCGCTCAGATTCGGACCCCAAACGAAAGAACATAATATACGAATTCGAACCATGAAATTAATGAATTTGCTTTCAAAAAGTAAATTTGAAGAAATCAAAGGTCCAGTTATACACATTGTGTCACTAGGAGCACGGTGATAATTACAGAAATATTCTACGTAGCGTAGTAAACGAGAAAGACGGCACTTAATTTCATATTCTGCTCTTTT
>VMOF01000002.1:22242350-22597957 GCA_011764245.1 Trialeurodes vaporariorum
TTTCCAAGCTTTAAGTACACTACTAAGAGTACCTGCTCAAAAAAAATTGGATCTCCTGAGCAATTTTTTCTAGTTGAAAAAATTGCTTAAAGTCGGCTGAAATTAAGAAAGACCCAACTTTGAGGTTAAAAAAGTCGATGTGGGGATTCATGAAAAAATCTTAAAAAATAACTAAAATCACCGCTTTTATGTCTACTTTCAATATCTGAAGTCGAAAGTTTGTGTATTTGATCGCTACAGTCGAATTTTTTTTTTTTCAAAATCGATAAAAATACAATTTGCTCGAACACGCGCGATCGAAGCGAATAGAAGAGCCAACTCTTTGAGGTTTAAAAATCTTGCAAAATCTCTAAAATGATCGCTTTTAAGTCCTTTTTCAACGCCTGAAGTCGAACATCTGATTATTGAAGCGCTTCAGTTGAAATGAAAGCTTGTAAAATTGGTAAAATTTCACGCGACGCCCCTATGCCCTGAACTGAGCTCAGATTGTGGCCGTGCTAATTGTGTTTTTACCGATTTTAAGAACTTGTTTTTCAACCGAAGCGCTTCAGTAATCAAATGTTCGACTTCAGGCGTTGAAAAAGGACTTAAAAGCGATCATTTTAGAGATTTTGCAAGATTTTTAAACCTCAAAGAGTTGGCTCTTCTATTCGCTTCGATCGCGCGTGTTCGAGCAAATTGTATTTTTATCGATTTTGAAAAAAAAAAATTCGACTGTAGCGATCAAATACACAAACTTTCGACTTCAGATATTGAAAGTAGACATAAAAGCGGTGATTTTAGTTATTTTTTAAGTTTTTTCATGAATCCCCACATCGACTTTTTTAACCTCAAAGTTGGGTCTTTCTTAATTTCAGCCGACTTTAAGCAATTTTTTCAACTAGAAAAAATTGCTCAGGAGATCCAATTTTTTTTGAGCAGGTACTCTTAGTAGTGTACTTAAAGCTTGGAAAGTATGAATTTTTTCTACCAACGCTATCCTATTAAAAAAAATTATCAAAGATCGGAAAAATTGCAATAGGGTCACCAAAAATCAAATAGGTATGCAACCTGCAAAACCTTCAATTAATGAAAAACGACCTATAGCAATGAAAAGAAGACGCAAAATGCATCAAAATGAGACCTCAACCGTATCTTTCCGTTGAGAATTAAGGCTGTGGCGCGCGTTCAAAGATAAGCCTAAAATCGCAATTTTTGAATTTCCGGTTGCCTATATCTCAGGGGCCATAAGCTAAAAAAATATGAAAAAATACGTTTTGAGCTACTAAAAGTAGTTACAATCACCCCACAAAATATTTCCAAAATCCATGACTAGGCAGCACAGGCTCTGGTTGATTTAAAATGGAATGACCCTTATAGAGCGGCTAAATACACGATCACTCTTGAATGGCAAGAATGGAAATGATAGTCGCTTAGGGAGCGGCTAAATAATCGATCACTCTTGAATGGCAAGAATGGAAACAATAGTCGCTTATAGAGCGGCTAAATACACGAACACTCTTGAATGGCAAGAATGGAAATGATAGTCGCTTAGGGAGCGGCTAAATAATCGATCACTCTTGAATGGCAAGAATGGAAACAATAGTCGCTTATAGAGCGGCTAAATACACGATCACTCTTGAATGGCAAGAATGGAAATGATAGTCGCTTAGGGAGCGGCTAAATAATCGATCACTCTTGAATGGCAAGAATGGAAATGATAGTCGCTTATAGAGCGGCTAAATACACGATCACTCTTGAATGGCAAGAATGGAAATGACAGTCGCTTATAGAGCGGCTAAATACACGATCACTCTTGAATGGCAAGAATGGAAATGATAGTCGCTTATAGAGCGGCTAAATACACGATCACTCTTGAATGGCAAGAATGGAAATGATAGTCGCTTATAGAGCGGCTAAATACACGATCACTCTTGAATGGCAAGAATGGAAATGATAGTCGCTTAGGGAGCGGCTAAATAATCGTCGCGGTATTAGAACACTGTTATTATCAGTATTCGGTACCATACATTACCTCCATTTGTGCAGGAGGAAAGCTCATCATGATTTAAGAGAGCTTTTATTGAACATTGAAATACAAGTTGCTTTACCTTTTACTTATTGTTAGTATTTACATATGGGTTTATGAAATGTAGGTCAAATCGGAAACAAAACAATAATCAGCTGTTTTTAACAAATCTACAAATAAAAACAAACACTCGTCAGCGTTGTCAAATCGTAAATAAATTAGTCTAAATTAAATCAGCTGTGATTGTTGAACACGCGTCGTTGCCAAACATTGCGGTTGAGAGCGTCACAGCTGAGTAGCAACGCACCGAGGAATGCTTGATGCGCGGCGTAATTCAACGATGCCAAATGTCATAAACAAACGTTGTCTTATCGGAAAAGATTCAAAAATGGCATGTATAATGTATTTTTAATTGATAATACATTGGATAGATTTAAAATGTTGAATTATATTATAGAATAATGTCTAAACATGAATCATGATCAGAATAGAGAAGAATCCTGCGTTGTGTGAATAAGTATCCTGGTCACTTGCACCAAAATGTTTTAGCGTTTTCTCATAGACATGTAATTTTACGGATAATTGAAATGAATAGAATAACTAAGCGTTAGATATAATATTTTACCTGTATTGAGACAGATTTATAATAAGATGAAATGATAGAACAATAAAATGATGATAAGAGGAATCCAATCGATTCCTTTGACATAGTGATTCTCTAATAGTGAATGGAGAGAGGAACAGAAAATAGGTTTCTTTAACACGGGTAGAAACTGAAAGAAGGATCAAAACATAGATTCCTTCGGCACAAATACGTATGAATAAACAAGGAATAGAAAATAGATTCCCTTTAGTTTAGATGAACCCTTGAGGATATGATATTAATGGCTGCGCAGCGTTCTACGTCACTCGAGTAACTGTCACTTCTTTTCCAGAGATTGAGAGAAGAAGACTATCCAATTGGACCTCCAAAACGTCTCATTAGGCCGAGCTAAAGGAGTGACTTCGTCCGTCACTATGGTTACTGTATTTGTCGTAACAGAGGCAAAACACTGTTGCCAAATTGCACGAGCCGCCACTGAAGTAAATTTCTCGTCAATTTATCATTTCCAAACTTTCAAGGCTAATTTTAATCCACAGAGAACACTTTAAACTAGTAACTTAGACCTAGAAATGTCACTGTCCGGTCAATTTGCGCTTAAAGAATTGGAAATGATGATTTTTTGCTTTGTTTCTTGATTTAATCTTAGACTATAATGCGCGGTGTCTAGTCTGCTGGTTGTTTCAGACACGAAAAATGTACATACACTAGTCAAATGATACTAGATTTTTATTATATTTATAATAAGAACAAAATAACACCTTATAGATAGCTCTATACCTCGTTTCGTAAGAAAGGGTACATTAGACATTTATGACATCAACTCCTGTGCGTCCAAAAAGAGGGGATGGAGGGGTCTGAATCGATCAGAAATATCCTCAAGTTTCATCATTTATTTTTTTCAATTTTTTCTGATCAAAACTGTGGATTTGGTGAGGGGCGACTTGGATTTTGGTAAGTTATGATTTTCGTTATTTTTGAGGTTTTTACATCTGAATCGGCCCTTGAATCGTGTGGAAAAAAAAAACTTGCAACAGCCCCGTTGCACAATTGGGGGCAAAACTTGTGTTTTGTAAATGTCTTTGGAGCCAGAACAAGAAGGTTCAGTTGAGCAGTCTATACTAATCATTACCAAGGACCTAGAATGCGTACACAATACGAGGCTCTTGAACCTCACAACTTCTCACCGCCTCTTCCAGAAATCTCATAAATATTTTCTTGCAATCCGAAATAATTGATCTCCCTCTCGAGCGTGATTGCTGTGATGGAAACCACTTAGGGACAAATCGCATAGGGTCGTTTAGGGAAATTAAATTTGCGAAAGTACGGAAAATGGGGAGCACGAAGGCAAAGTAGTTTCGACGTACGATAAACTTTATAGAAGACATCAACTAAAACTTGAAGAAAATAATAAAGCGGATCGACCACGCATTATAAGCGCAGTCATTGGAAGCAGCATGGGTAGTAGATAGGAAGGAGAAGAGGATGGAGACCCAAAACCAGGGAGCCAAAAGCAGATGAAGTTTAAAGCAGAGCAATTACGAATAAAAAATTAAGACAGATTACGCGAGAAAAGCGATTTGATTCGATTAAGGGAGCGTCAGAACTTGAGTCATCTACTTCCGCCAGATATACGTCTCCGCAAACGCGATGAGAAAAATTTCGAATAGATAGAAGAGCTATTCATGACTCCCCCTTCTATATCAAGAACCAAGCAATGTATCTACAGCAGCCGCGAAACTAAGACTTACAATGGGGGATGTTACAAGGTCGGGGGATTTTGGATGTAATGAATGATTCTTACTCAAAATTTCGTGAGAAGAACGATGGTGAGCTTCAAAGTTCCAAAAATCGTAGAGAAAGGCGCGAAAAAGTGTTCGAAAATTCGCGATAAAATAAACGATTTTCATTGGTTGAGCTTCGACGATGTCACAGTTTGGATCGCCGCCATGGCAGTGCTGTTCTCCTATTCATTCGCGTGCACCAACGGTAGGTAGACCACTCTTTTCCGAGGCGAATATGAAAGTTTTAGAGAGGTTTTTATCGTAAAATTCTTATATTAAGAAGGAAGATGCCGATGGCTGCAAATTCAGGATTTCGTAAAGCAGACATAGAAAATTTGCCGACAGCCGATGATGACACCCTCGTGGTTTTTCTAAACTCAACAGTTCTGGATCCCGAGATGCGTAGTGTAAAAACCCAAAAGTAAGCTCATTCAAACCACATTTACCCTTTGTATATTTACTGATGAAGGCCAAAGTCTCAGAATTGATGCTTATTAGAGTTATTAATTCGTTTTACGAATCTTTTTTTGCCATTTCAACAAAGGAATCTTGGACAGTACTGGTTAACTTTTTTGAGCAACATGAGGTATCAGGAAGTAGGTAAATGAACCCTGCTTCTTTTCCTTTTTATCTTATTTCTGAATCTTATGAATCGAATTCTCACATTCTCTGAGTCTCTATTTTCACTAATTATTTGCAATGTTAACCCACCCTCATGTCCTTTGCTTTGATGGTCTGAACTTCTCCTAAACTATCTATGTCATTGTTTTGATCATTTGAGAGCTCACAGTCAGGGCGTATTTACCGTTTGAATCACGGGCACTTTCCATGATTAATGGCTCTTTATATAGACAAAAAAATTGAAGGAAACTAGGAGTGAACCATATTTGTAAGGATAACATTAATTTATGCACTATAGCAATAGGTTACCTCTTGTGCAAAACCAAGAATTCACGTGTAACCTCATAGTGCCCATTTTTTTATTTTTCTGGCGGATCCATCAGCAAATCTGAAATGGTTCCGAACTGAGCATTTTAAAAAGATATCTATATAATATGTTAAGAATACGTTCGAAACTGAACAAATGAATCACTCACTTACACAATGACCTTTTTCTTTGCAGATCTGCAAGACCCGCTTACGGAGACCCGGCAGTTGGCTATGTCCAAGTTTTCAGTGAAGATACACAGGATAAATTACTCCTGAACATTGGGTGAGAATGAAAAGATATTCCGCTGTTTGAGAAAGAAACGAAAAGTAAGTGGCTATCACAAAAGCACTGTGCAATGACTGTCCAGCAAGTACAGGTAAGTAATACTATTGATAACTTTAGACATTTCTGTCTTCTCTGAGAAAAACATTGATTGCAGATGGTGTCGCTAAAAAAGAAGGTATTTTTTCACTAATGACGTCATCACAACATATATCGGACATAAAAAATATGAAAACACATTGATAACATAATCGTGGAATTTCCTTTTGCTGCAGACATAAATTACTTTGGGGAAACTGAGGCAGAGCTTTAGAAACATGTTGACAACTAGATCAAACAGCGAGAAAGTTTTACGGACCGAATCAAAAAACAAGACCACTATAGAGCGCCATGAACTTTGCAGAACTGTTTCATAGGATGATAAAATATGCCTCGGGCTTGATAGCTTATTGTTTCAAACTGTCCGCACGGTTGAAAAGCTGAAGGATGCAACGACAACTCTCCTTCTGGTGGTTCGACAAAAGAGGGATAATACGGACGAATTGTCGGAAAAGTTTAATGGGAACGATACCATATTTTTTGGAGCTGGATCAAATAAGGCGGTGTTTGGAAAGAGGGCCCACGGAAAGTAAGTAAGTCCCTGATCCTTTGGTTCTGGTTCTTTAGTTTGTCACAAACCTGATAGCTCGACCTTTTACATAGGTTTAAATCGATAAACTGCAACAATGCCAGATTGCACGCTTTGTAACTGTATCTCTCTGCTTCAATCAATTTAACGTAAACATCAAAGTATGCAATAACCCGCAGAGTTGCTATTTTTGGCGGAAAATTCAAACATCTTACATTGAGTCAGTTGGGAAAATGCGTATGATTACACGCGAAATGGCAGCCCTGGAACAAGAGGCTCCACCAGTGCCCACGAAAAGAGCATCAGAGATACTCTTGAGAAGAAGCAAAGTTTATTACGCGACTTGAATCAGAACAGATTACCAGTTCCATAAGTCTTGAATTTTGCGGTATCGCGGTTTATTTTTTTCATATGTAAATGTTCGCGCGGGCAAGGCGAGGGTATATGATGCGATATTAAATTGGTATCGTCCGTATTAGCACACAAATGCGTTCCCTTGTTACATCCAAGCATCCCCCGCGGCCCCGCTCCTCTTTCGCCGTGCTCATAAGACCATTCGACAGGAACGGCAGGAAGAAAGAACGAATCGACTCTCCTCCTCCTTTCCCCAGCACGATCGGATTGCCACAAGTTTTGTTCGATAAAAGTTTCGCGCTGGCTGATTGTTCGCTATGTCAGGTTTGCCATTTTGTAAATAATTATTCGCAGTACTCCATCTAACTCAATGTAAAAAAATGCAAAGTTTTGAACTTCGCGCTTGATGTGGCAACATTGGACAGTATTTGTCGGCAATTCATTTTTGCTTCGGCGTGTCTTCCGATGAAGGCATTGCTAGACACGACCGCAACTTTTAAACCGTGATCAAATGTCTGAAGCCCGGAGTTTTACATTCGTCTCCCTTTCAAAATTTCTCAGTGTTTGCAGTGACGTTTTGTCCGATGATGAAAGTGTTTGTGATGCAACATGGTTTCCCGACCATTTTTCGTACACAACAAGCAAATATTCACTGCGCGTATTGTGTCTGGTGATTCAGACTGCGCGAAGATAACTTTCAATGGTAAATTGTGTATTGTACTTCGTATTCAATACCACAATCTTTTGAGCGGGTGGATTTTTTGGATATATCATTGCGGTTGCTTTGCAGAAAAAAAGCAAAAAAATAGCTATCAGCATGAAAATTAGTGGGTAATACAATGATATGTGTAGCCATCATATCCAAATCGGGGGTATAAGGGCTTAACCCCTAACATTTTTCCTCTTTAAAAAAAAAGTAACTTATCACATTTTATAGAGTATTTTGATCCTTTTTTGTGTTCCTCAAACACCTTCCCCCACCCCTAATCTTGTCTATTCCCAGACCCTAGCTATTATCCCCACCCCCTCGAAAATTGTCTTGCCACAATACACAAATTGCCTCCACATCCAAACGTATACCTCATCTAACCCTCAGTTTTGAGAGTAATACCATGGCACCTCTTCCTCCATATGGAGAAAAGTAGTGTAGGTGGTGTTCTGCGTCTCTCGGAAAGACGCGTTACAATGTTTTGCAGTCTTATTTCTAAACAGCCGATTAATGTTCAAACTTTAAAACGGCGACAAAGTAGCAAAGATGCATAAGACTTCACTTAGCATTTTTAAGGATCGGAACTATGTTGTTGTCGTATACCTGATTGCGCTGCCATAAATCGCGACACTTTGTCGCGGAGTTTAGAACAAGGGCCGCTTAAGGGAAGTGGGAAGGGGAAGAGAATAATAAAAGTATAAAATACGAAGTGCACATGACGAGGCAATAAAAGCAGAGTTAACAACTCAAGGAAGGAAACAGCTTTCAGGCAGAGCGCAGCATCAGCACCGTTCTCGTTCATTCTCAAGAAATGTGTGCATTGCGTTCAACGAGAGATAGTTGGCTCTTAAAAATGTAAAGGACCCCCCTTTTTCCCACGTGCTTTCCTCCCCCTCGTTCTTCCCTTAGCATACTATAGAAACCATTGCGGTTCGGTCTAATACGCCAATGAAATAGTTTCTTTATTGCACGACGACGCTGCCACCGCCGCAGACGACTACTTCTATTTTTTCGGTCAAATGATCAAATAATTCTGTGGTGATTTCATTCCTCATATTTTTATGTGAGGAAGTAAAAATGGGAATTATTGCGGGTAAGAGTATCGCGTTGACAGAATTCCTGATGCATCCGAACAGTTTTAACTCCAATATATCATCAAATACTGTGCGTCAGCTAAGGATAAGGTAACAAAAGAAAGCAAGAACATAGTATGATCGAATCCTGCAAAATGCGACGTTGGAATTGAAAAAGTGTTCACATAAAATGTGCGAGGAAAAAATGCATCTGAAAAATTGAAGGGAGGAAAAAGGTGCTGTGCACCTGGAAAAAATGGCTTGTTAGTTTTAATTGAAAGTTATACTGTAAGTCTGTATCATACGAGTTGGTTGAATTGAGCCAAAATAATGATACCGAAGAACATAACAAAGTCGGTTTACGAAAGATCATTAACTTGGTAAGATTAATGCCTGTAACTGTGCGTTTTCTTTTTTTTCACCTGTGCATTGCTCCCATATAAAGTAAATAGGATCATGCTAAGGAAGAATATGCGCGGCGCCAAAAGTCCAAAGTCAGACTATGTAGCTCTGAACAATAGACTGGGGCACCGCAGCTACCCCAAACTTAACATAGCTCCATTTGTATTACATTGGATCTGCACCAGTGCTACTCCCATTATGGATAAAAAAAAACCCCGAGGCTTCGCACCAATTTTGAGGAGGGGCCTCAAACACCTAGCCACCCCGGGCCTGCGCTCCATACCACGCCGTCATGTTGGTGGTGTAGCTCAAATTGTTACGAATACACTCGCACGCGACTGTCCCGCTTCATGTTTCCATTACTTAACAGCACTTATCATTATACTTATCTTCATGTTTAGTGATTAATGAATCCAAATTCTACCGTGGTTAAATTAAACTTTTGCTATTAGATTGTGTAAAGGTAAGTGGATGTATATTTTTTGCGGCATCAGCAATGAATTTTTTCCGTTGAGGCCTTTGTCAAACAATCGATTTTATGGTGTTTAAACTTGCCTCACCAAGTATCGATCATATTGTATACGGGTCAGAGGTTGTCGGGTTGCAATATTGGTATTGTTGCGCGTAGTTTCATAGAATTGAGGCCACGTTATGCTTATATGAACTGCGGCTTTCAATAAGATTTGGCTTGAATAACAAAAACTTTTAGGAAGTAGAGGTAATTTAAGTGCGTTGAAGAAGTGGAAATAGGGTGAAACAGATTTATTCTTTAAACTTTAGAGTGTCTTTGAAATTAGTACCAAGAACGCTACTCGCGCACACATACGTAATAGTTGTACTTAACCTAACTGAAGACTACCCCAAATTAGTTGACAAAGCCCTGAAAGACTGAGTTTTAGTCGTACGAACTGCATATTCCGTGTTTTTCCCGTCCAATAACTTAAAATGAGCATCTCTGGCACTTCGATCGATTATAGCAGCTAGAGGGCACAATTTATCCATCTGCCTGTATCTGACGTTATACCATTTCCCATACGTCGTCCCGTGGATCCAATAGTTGACATAATGCCTCCCATCGCAGCTTTTTGCATCTTAATGATAAGTTAAACCGCTCATTCTAAGTGCCACTATAATACCAAGTATGAAACCTTTTGTACTTCCATCGGGGGTTTCTTTAAAAAAATTTACGTTTGGCCTCGACGGGTTAAGAGATTTGACCCAGGCCTTAACATTTGGATACTTGGCCAGATCTTCCTGACGCCATTTCGTTACGGTTGCTTGTGCATTATTCGTTTTGATCTGCCGCAGCCCGATGATAGATGACTGATCGACTACGATGAACCAACACGTACGGGAAAGGAAAGGGGCGGCGCAATCATCAAAAACTTCCGTCAGTATGCAGTCACCCTTTTTCAACTCTAGAGCACCTAAATTGGTCGCCTTCGCCCAACAAGAAAGAGAATTGACACGTGATAACGCTACCACTGCTCTTAGAAATAAGGTGAGCCCAACGATCCTAAAAACTATGATTGATGCCAACAGCGGTGCGTTAGGTTTTTCCCATATTCATCCCTGCCTCGGATAAATATCTATATGTAAAGTTCTCGAGACTCATGCAGTTTGTGACGTCAAAACGCAAAATTTGCAACTCAAAATAATTTTCTTTTGCATAGTCTTTCTTTCACGTAGAAATAAACAATCGGTTGGTATATAATAGGTTTCAGCTTACCACGTACTATCAGATCCTGTTTGCAAGAAAACACACACATTTGGACCCTCACCGATGTTCCGCTGTTGGTAAGACTTTCAAAAGAACAAAAACCTGTCATTTTTCCAAAACATTTCAACGTTCAATTTTGCTAAGAGCATATATACCTGCATCATTGCCCCCACCCCGGCCCCTTTTAACTGTAGTCACAGAAGTTATTAGTTATCCTCGCCTGCCATCATATTTTATCAAGTTGTTCCATAACGGGTGCCACTTGTCTGCGTCTTTCTTTTATGTATAGATCAATCACGCGCATAAAGTGTGCGACGAAAAATTATTCTTTATTCATATGCAAATTGGATTTTTAGCAATTATTTCTCAAAATCTGTAACAAGGTGAGTTTTGCTACAGTTGCTTATCTGACTCCCAGCTGAGTACCCAAAATAAAAACCCCATCCCTATATAGGCCCTCAGCAAGTCTCTCTTGGGAAGGGGGGATTTGGGGGGAAGTCCCTAAAATCAAGTCTTTGAGCTATAATCAACGACTGAAGCAGAAATCGCTTATTTTGATGTCGCATTTCCACTGAATTTCCTTCAAAAAATGTAGATACAATTTTCTCGTCAGATCCCCCGTTTCCCCCAAAATTTTGATAAACGATTAATTGTCGATTATACCATCTATACGTTACGGGTGACGGTAAAAAAACTAACATTTTTAATAGCGCAAACATAAATGTGATAAAAAAAAATCTCAGAAAAACACGGGAACACGGAGATTCATGAAAACAGCGTGCCATGCGATCACACGGAAGTAAAGTAATATTGAAATTGGAGGCCCTTTGATCCTCAAGGAAAGGGCATATAACTCGCTATTTTTCGGAAAATTCGTGTTTTTTTTTTTTCGTATTTCGTCCAATAGGGAATGATAACGCTGGAGGGACATGAAGTAAACCATGTGAAAATACATGACATTTTACACGACATTGATCGAAATCCGCAAAACTCTCGTCCTTTAGGAATGAGTTCTGTGAAGTTCGAAGAGCCAAATACCATAAAAACTTGGACAATCCAGGAAAATAATATTATTATGACCAAAACTGAACTAAACGACAGTTTTTTTTATTAAAAAAAAAAAAAAAAAAAAAAAACACCAGCTTGATGCTCAAATTGGACCAAATCCCCCCCCCCCCCCAATCTATTTAGTAAATCAGCTTTCTACACTGCGAAACTCATAAGTAAGAATATTTAATCTTCGTTTACACTTTTTATCTCCATGGTAAAAGCGCAAAACCAAACTAGCTCATCGATGCATATTTTAACATTCAGCACTCATCAGAACCGCGAGAGAAAATGATATATTTTTGCTTTGGATCCCAGCTTTGTCAGCTAAAGTATTCATAAATGATGCTTTACGCCTTCGATTACAACCGCATAAAACTGACAATCATGAAACTGACAACCGCATGAGCATTTCTTACAAATATCGAATTAATTGAGCAAAGTGATAATTAAATGTTGACAAAGCAGCAGCACTTACTTATCTTCGCTATACTCTTCAAAATTTGGAAACATATCCCCATGTATAAGTACAGTGTTATTTAAATATTATCTATGTTGAATGAATGGCAAATCTGTTAGTCCTTCGTTTTGACAACTCAATGACATTTTCGGGTTTTGGCGAAAGAAGTTTTGGGCCAATTTGAGTGGCAAGTTGATTCACAGATTCTTTTGTCCGCGTTTTTTTGGTGCCAAAAATATTGTTTTGAAATTTGGTTTGGTATACATAAAACTCACTTCTGACTTCTGAGGGATGAAAATAAGTTATGTGGGATTCGACTCATTTAAGTTTAGTGCATAATTTTACGTAATCTTGCATGGTTCACTGCATTCTTTTTCCAATTATGTGTTTAATATTAATTTCTTACGACAAAAAACCGACACAAATTTTCCGACAAAATTGCAAACTTTACACTCTGTGATCGAGGGTCAATCTACCTCCAATTTCAAGTTTACTTTAGCCCTTTGATCATCTCACGATTTTTCCGTGAATCTCTCAGGTTTTTCTGTGATGTTTTTATCACGGTTACGTCCGCGGTATCGAAAATGTTGGTTTTTCTACCTTCACTCGTAACAGATATCCATTTTATCAAAATTTGGGGGGAACAGGGATCTAACGAAAAAATTGTGTACGTTTTTAGTGAGAAATGCAGAGAAAATTTCATTGAAATGGTCTATATCTGCTTTTGTTGTTGAATAATGTCCAAAACTCGGCAACCCCCCCCCCCCCCCAAGGAATCTTAGAGGGCCTATACAGGGATGGGGAATATTTTTGAGTATTTAGGAGGATCAGACAAGCAACTGTCCCAAAACCAGCTTATTACCAAATTTTTCTTTTATATCGATCGCTTTTTGACGTAAAATGCTCTGACAACGCGCATATTAAAAGGAATTTAAAAACAAACAAAACAAAACAAAAAAAAAAAAAAAACAAAACAAAACAAATTCACGAAAGCCGGAGTGAAAAAAAAAATGGAAAACAAATCATTGAGATGAGATTTCATCATAGTACCAAAGAAAGAGTCTAAATCTATTTTCAAACTGCGAAATGTTTTCAAAAAAAGGTAGACTCAGCTTCACCGTAGGACGGTCATGGGAAGATTGTGTAAAAACGGATACTGTAAAGCACTGTGAATATTACAGTACGTTACATAGTCATGCTAAAAACTTTTGACGGAAGATTTCACCTGAGCTTAAGCTGTGTAATTATATATCACTCAACACTCAATAAAACCACCAATCGTACAAAGATGGTGGCATCTCCCTGCCTCTTTCATTTTTTTATGTATCCATCCTTGATTTTATTGTTAATTCCTTATTAGTGGCGGCCACCCAAGAACGTATTACAAGACTGTCGACCGGTTTTTACGTGTATTTAATCACACTTTGAGTTGGATTATGATTTGTCAAGCGACACGATCGCGTTTACAAGAGATGTAACCAGTAAATATGAGAACTGCAAATTGTAGCGAATACGCGGAATCGACTGGTCAAGAGGGGGGGGGAGGTGGAGTGGATGCACTGTTGCCAATTTCTATAATCACGAGATTTTGAACGTGATCCATTTGCCCAAGTGGTAATGAGAGGTCAGGCATAGCTGTTCAGTAGCTCGCACTCACCTAATATTTTCCAAAGGAGCGGGCTCTATACTTTTCAGGAAAACATTGTATAGGATATATGAAAAATGCACCAATCAATGCAATGTTTTCAGAAACGGCTAAAAAATATCGAAATCGGCAATAATCTAATTGTTATTGAGAGAGACAAATTTCCTGGGGATCACTAAGGGTTCCCTTTCATAATATTAGATAGGTAACTGGCTCATTTTCGGTATCATTAGCTGTTGCTGAAAAAATCCTAGTAGTCCCTTTTTATTTTTTATACACCCTGTATCAAATAAACAAAGTGCTACACATGTATCTCCACCACTTGTGAGGTAATAAGTTCGCAGGACTGAGCCCTCACTTAAAAAGAAAGAAATGTGTTAATGGTAAAAGTCGGGGACCTAAAAATGTAAAATTCACAAACATTTTGTCGGTCAAACAATTTCTTTTGTCAGTTGGACAAAAATACTTTTTTGATCAACCATTCCGTTTTGTTAAATTCACAAAGCCATTTTGAGGGCCCCAACTTTTATCTTCTTCAGAATTGTTAACATAATTTTTTATAGAGCTGGGCTACAGGAGCAGCGTTTCAGACTCAATTCCTCTCCCTGTGAAGCCGCATTACTCTAACCGAAAAAACGCGACTCACACGTTCGCTGTAGACATACAAGAAGCTCGCGCGAAATTGAACTCGCGAAAAAAAGAAAATCAAAGGCACTGATTTAGAGGAGCATAACATTTCCCGAGTAACTGCACCGTTTATTTTGCTTCATTCAACAAGTCAACCAAAAGAAGTGACCTCGAAACAATTCAGAAAATTGACGGGTTACGTGAGTTCCTTTTTCAAGGGTTTCCAAGGTTTTTCGTCGAGTTTAACTCCACCACGACTCACAAGTTATTTGAGTCGGTAAAACAGAAATATTACAAGAATCACCAAATTTCCCAAAAGTTTGCTGAAGTCCATTCCTCAACTTGAAAAGAAATATCGACTATCGAAATATGGAAGGGGGCATACAGAAAGGCGACAAAGAGGCTGATACAAACTTTTCATTCTGTAGAAAAATCCAGCGGAAAAAACAACGGTAGCACTGAAAACTCCTGATATGCACTCATTATAAAGGCTCTTTTAAACTTGCAACTTTAGGGGCGAAGAGAATATTGACTTGCACCTACGAATGGAGTTTCCTGCAGATAAAAACCCTGCCCCCCGGCCCCCGGCCTAGAATTCATTGTTCTCGAATAACGTAAATAAAATAACAAAGTTAGTATGCATTATCACCTTCGTAATTTTTTATGGATCATTTGCAGCCACCAACTATTGCAATCAGTTGCCAATTAAATTTACGATCTCAATTGAGTTCGCAACTGAATTAAATAGTCGATGGCTCAGACAATTCTTAAAAGAATTACAAAGGTGCCGATGCATATAGCGACCTTGATATATTTTATTCAAACTACACAAGAATAATGCTGAAGAAAGCTAAAGCGGCAAAGTTTGATTTATCAAAATGGAAAACTCCAAGTCAGTATCTTTCTTCGCCATGAAGGTCGCAAATTTAAGAGCTTTCATTGAATTCATGAGTGAATTGCCACAGTGTTTTTCAGAACCATCGCTGTTTTTTTCTCTGGATTTTAACTCAGAATCGACAGCTCGTTTGGGTATGTAGATGAAGCTGCTGCAAAGGCATCATTCGCGTCCAGTGGCGACTGGCGTAGCGTGCAACTTGGCAAAGTTGTATTGTGTCAATTTATAAACCCACATTTAAAAAGTCGAATGCGAAGGTGTTCACCGAACACCCCATAGTTCGATCTTTTTCATGAGTTTAAATGGACAAACTGCAACGTTGTCACATCTTTCACCACTGCGTTCGTGCCATAATGGGTCTGCTGCAAACTTTTGCTACAGCGTCATGAAACATACACACTCATGTAAAATAGCGTGTAAATCACATTGAAAGCAACTTGCAGTATCAAAATCCACTCATGAACCCACAAAAAACACTTTCAGAGAAATTCAAGATGGCGCGTCAAATGAGTGAGTCACAATGGGGGTGTCCCATCTAATCGCAGATTTCTCTATGATAAATAACTTTCTATTATGGCATAGCATGTTAGATTAGATGGGAGTTTATTGAGAGTTTTCCATATAGTGACTCGCTCATTTGACTACCATCCACAACGGATTCTCTCCATTTAAACTTATGTAAAATAATCGATCTTCAGGAGGTGCAATTGCATCCCCAAGGTAAGTATCGATACTTTTGCATAAGTTTAAATGGAAAATTAGCATGGTTGCCAAATTGCACGAGCCGCAACAGCTGCCATCTTAGAATTTCGTTAAACGAATTTATTGAGTTTGTGAATCACTTTCGGAACCTTCTAATGCTATCCCAACATGATTTTTAAGTGATTTTACATCAGAATAGACCCTATCTACAGATGTAGCAAAAGATTGCAACAGACCCATCCGTTCCCCACGCAATCACGCATCATCATCTTAGGCTAAACCTTGAAGATGCATGGGGTTAAAACTCAAAGGATGCGCAAAATGTCGGAATAGGTCGTGATTAGCGATAGCAAAAAGTGCGAAATTTTGATGGATCTGGCTGAGACTAATTTGTTCGAGGTTACAGGACTTTCCGTCCTGGCTCTTTGTCCGCTGGTGTTTTCGTCCTTTTTTATTCGTCCCATGACATTTAATTGGTTCTCAAAAATTGGCTCAGTCAGCTTTAGTCCCCATTAAAAACGATAGTCAAACTCTTTTTTTCGTCCTTGAAGATAATGGAGTTTACTGTCAAAATGTTATTAGCTCAAGATTTTGTCTAAGTCCAGTAGTTTTGCTCTAAATTCCCTTTGTCCCATAAGTAAATGTTCGCGATTTTGTCCAAAGTTGATTTGTAGGTAAAATTAAAATTAGAAGTAAATATAAAAAAAAAATGGATCAAAAACTCACTCAAAATGAGCTATCAATGAGAATGCATGCCATCATTTATCATGAGTAACACACATTCGATCAATCGAAGCAGTAATGAACTCACCTTATGCACAGTAGCTCAACGAGAAATTCCCAATCTCTCATATTTCTCCATATGATATAATAGACAACGGTAGGTACAACCATCCTTTTCCAACTTATAAGTTGAAATTGGAAATGGATAAGACAGCAGAGATGAAAATGAGACGATCCAATTTAATGCGGTTTCTGATATTGACCTTTTCCACTCTCTCGTTTTACTAACAAACTAACATTTGACGAAAGGAACATATTTTTGGGACAAAAAAAATGTGGAACATTCGTTGATGCATGATGACTAAAAGCATAATTTGGGCCTGAAATAATTTGGACTAAAAATTCATCGACGTTATATTCAAGGACGAAATTAAGGGTTAATGGACTAATTAAGGACTAAAAATGTCACGGGGAAAAAGGAAACAAACAAAAAAAAACCGACAAAAATATATTGGACGAAAAGTCCTGTAACGTTCTTCGAAACCCTGGTACGAAATTCTGACAACACTGTAGACGAGGACGTGAAATCCGCCACGTATGACCAACCACCTGCGTGTCGACATGTAACTGAATACCGGCAAATGACGATTCCAAGTAAGGTGCAAAAAGAGATGCGAGATGCGGGATGCGGTCGCCGCACTAAGGTCCGAAATCGAAAAACAAGAGGCCACAATCGAAAAAAAAAAAAGAGTCCAAAAATCAGAGAAAAAAATTATCAAAAATCATAGTTTTCAACCTCTTAACCTATATTTTAATTATTTCCGGTGACATTTTTAGGTTTAGGTTGAAATTACTTGTTAAAAATGTTTTCTTCCATTCAAATTAGTTCTGAAAGTTTTTAGATGATAAATTAATGAGGAATTATTTGTCTACTTTTTGGCCACGTTTTGATGATCTTGGACCATAGTGCGCCGCGCTGGACGGACGCGCACGGAGGACAGGACACGGATAAACGCTGTCATGACGCGATGCGACAACACAGAGCACTCAACCGCGCGCATCGTTCAAATAAATACCTTTCTCATTTTGGAATTGTCATCTTGTCATACCCGCTAGATGCCTAAAGTTGCGACTTTTTTTTTTTTTAATCTCTTCCACCCCTCTCCCCTCCCCACTCTTTTCCACCCCATCCCTCCTCGCACTTCCACCAACCTCACGTAGCATCATTTCCTTTGTAAAATCCCGTCTAGTTTCCTCCCCCCCCCCCTCCTCCAACTGCTGTCGTCATGCAGCCTATGTGCCAGAAAACGCACGCGGTCCTGTATTGGGATAGGCGGAGGGGAATAGGAAAAAAAAAAGAAATGGTCAATAAAAAACGAGGTGGCTAACAAAGCGATCAATAAGAAAAAATTGAGCGGAAAGAAAACATGAAAATTGAAAGCTGAAGAGATATTTTTCTGAAAAAGAGGTAATAAATAACGGCGGCTCTTACCACTAAACAGTCGGAGTCGAAAGCGAAGCTGACAATAAAAATTACTAATATGATTCATGTTAGCACTTGTGAGAAGAACGTATATTTTGCTCATAAATCCTGTGTTTCTTCATGAATTTCATTAAATAACAGGCAATACCCATCGGCTGGAATCGAGGACGAGTTGATGTTTTCTTTCCTAACTTGATTCTTTTACGAGACCAGAAGCGGCTTCGAGTCATGTTGTTTGTCGTCCATTTATCATTTGACCTCCTCGTGTCTTGAAGATTCGATTTTTTTCAAAGAAAAAAAAAAAGTATAAAATAAAAAATAAAAAAAAATAAAAAAAAAAACTTTTGAACACTTCTAAACTGATTGGTTTTCTACGAGGGAAGGTGCACAGTGATATTTTTTGGGGTGAGATGTAAATTATAGAAAACACATTATTGGCACTCCAAAAATTATATGGTCATGCAGAGCTAAGTTTTGCAAACTGCACAACTATAAGGAGTTATTTTCTAAAATTTAAAACGAGGACTCTTCATTTGTGATTATTGTTCCATAAATTAGTCACGTAAAATGGGTTTTGAAGCACCAAAATGTTTGAGGCCGATCGTAGATTAAGATCAGGAGTCTTTTTTTAAGGACGAGGGAGCCGTTTTGCTCGAAGTCAGATCGGTAGCAATTTTGCTTCACTCTCATTGTCAGTCTATTGTAATTATAGTTTAACTTACTGTCGTGTTTCGTGTCGTTGTTGGCCACTATAGGATTGCTACCGTTCGGTTAAGGTTGAATTACCTTCAAATATAAAGTATACTTATATAAATTATTATGAGATTAAGTAAAATTCATGCACTAAAGATAACTTAACTAAATGCTGCGAGAAGATAAACTTCGTATATGTATAGTTCAACAGTTAGAACTTGTTCGATCCTGATACCTGTCTAAAATTAATATGGTAACTGTTGAGTTGAATCTCTTCACCGTTTTCGATAGTTTTCTGCTACCAGAAAGCTGCCGTTATATTCAAGTTAACTATACCGGTAAATTGGTGGATAGTTTAAATTATTTTGAGGAAAACAAAAGTCAAATGCTAAATAATCATCTCGACAGACTTCCCCGAAATATTTCGTAAGATCGTCAAACAAATAGAGCTTAATCAAAGAAAGAAAAAACGAAATACCAGGAGTAGATTGAAGCATTAAAATGGGATGTTTTAGTTTTTCGTCTTCTCAACTTCCTTATTACGATTTTCGACGAAACATATTTTTGAGACGTCCTTTTCGAGATGATGATTTAGCTTCTCAATTTTCCTCAAAATGATTTAAGCTATTAGGGTCATTCCATTTTAAATCAACCAGAGCCTGTGCTGCCTAGTCATGGATTTTGGAAATATTTGGTGGGGTGATTGTAACTACTTTTAGTAGCTCAAAACGTATTTTTTCATATTTTTTTAGCTTACGGCCCCTGAGATATAGGCAACCGGAAATTCAAAAATTGCGATTTTAGGCTTATCTTTGAACGCGTGCCACAGCCTTAATTTTCAACGGAAAGATACGGTTGAGGTCTCGTTTTGATGCTTTTTGCGTCCTCTTTTCATTGCTTTAGGTCGTTTTTCATTAATTGAAGGTTTAGCAGGTTGCATACCTATTTGAACTTTGGTGACCCTTTTGCAATTTTTCCGATCTTTGATAATTTTTTTAAATAGGATAACGTGTGTAGAAAAAATTCATACTTTCCGAGCTTTAAGTACACTACTAAGAGTACCTGCTCAAAAAAAATTGGATCTCCTGAGCAATTTTTTCTAGTTGAAAAAATTGCTCAAAGTTGGCCGAAATTAAGGAAGACCCAACTTTGAGGTTAAAAAAGTCGATGTGGGGATTCACGAAAAAATCTGAAAAAATTGCTAAAATTGCCGCTTTTAAGTCTACTTTCAATATCTGAAATCGAAAGTTTGTGTATTTGACCGCTACAGTCGAAAAAAAAATTCAAAATTGGTAAAAATACAATTTGCTCGAACACACGCGATCGAAGCGAACAAAAGAGCCAATTCTTTGAGGTTAAAAAATCTCGCAAAAACTCTAAAATGATCACTTATAAGTCCTTTTTCAATGTCTGAAGTCGAAAATTTGATTACTGAAGCGCTTCAGTTGAAATACAAGCTTGTAAAATTGGTAAAATTTCACGCGACGCCCCTATGCCCTGAACTGAGCTCAGATTGTGGCCGCGCTACTGGTGTTTTTACCGATTTTACGAACTTATTTTTTCAACTAAAGCGCGTCAGTAATCAAATTTTCGACTTCAGACATTGAAAAAGGACTTATAAGTGATCATTTTAGAGTTTTTGCGAGATTTTTTAACCTCAAAGAATTGGCTCTTTTGTTCGCTTCGATCGCGTGTGTTCGAGCAAATTGTATTTTTACCAATTTTGAATTTTTTTTTTCGACTGTAGCGGTCAAATACACAAACTTTCGATTTCAGATATTGAAAGTAGACTTAAAAGCGGTAATTTTAGCAATTTTTTCAGATTTTTTCGTGAATCCCCACATCGACTTTTTTAACCTCAAAGTTGGGTCTTCCTTAATTTCGGCCAACTTTGAGCAATTTTTTCAACTAGAAAAAATTGCTCAGGAGATCCAATTTTTTTTGAGCAGGTACTCTTAGTAGTGTACTTAAAGCTCGGAAAGTATGAATTTTTTCTACACACGTTATCCTATTTAAAAAAATTATCAAAGATCGGAAAAATTGCAAAAGGGTCACCAAAGTTCAAATAGGTATGCAACCTGCTAAACCTTCAATTAATGAAAAACGACCTAAAGCAATGAAAAGAGGACGCAAAAAGCATCAAAACGAGACCTCAACCGTATCTTTCCGTTGAAAATTAAGGCTGTGGCACGCGTTCAAAGATAAGCCTAAAATCGCAATTTTTGAATTTCCGGTTGCCTATATCTCAGGGGCCGTAAGCTAAAAAAATATGAAAAAATACGTTTTGAGCTACTAAAAGTAGTTACAATCACCCCACCAAATATTTCCAAAATCCATGACTAGGCAGCAACATATTTCATTAATTTTGGTTGATTTAAAATGGAATGACCCATTAACTAGCAGTGGCGTAGCGTACAGTTTGGCAACGTTGAATTTTGTCCATTTAAACGCATGTGAAAGGTCGAATACGAAGGTGTTCGCCGAACAGTTCGATAATTTACGTGGATTGCAATGGACTTCCAGATTGCACGCTACGCCACAGTTAACCAGTGGTTCAACTTAAATCAAACGGCAGCTCTCTGGTGGCAAAACGAGGCCATTAATGCAGAAGATTCACCTTAACGGTCTCAACTATTGTTTTAGACAGTTATCGCCTCCGAATAATTTCAATTTGTTGAACTTTATACAAGATTTGAGGGAATTTAAACGTTATTTACAAGTCATCAAATTGTTGTTCCAACTATTTCACGATTCACTTTAAAACGTATCTTGAAACTTTTTATAATCAAATTACACAGACGCCTCGCGGAGGATCGGAGGACGGTGCGCCCACGCTAAATGCTTCATTCGGATTCTTATTTGAAACTTGTTAGTTAAAAAACATTTCTCCAACTAATTTTAATCTTATATTTTTACTTTGAAGAGTTCCTGCGACTAAGATTAACGTCGCTTATAATTAAAGGAAAAAACAAAAATGGGATCAGAGATGAAAAGATGGGGTCTAATGACGGTGATTAGCTTGGCGCTTGGATGACCGACTTGCCGTGGCGCAACATTTTTCCAGAGCTGCCAGATTTTACAGGAAAATCACCAAATGCTCCACTGAAATCAACAGACTGTAGAAAGTGATGGCATCAGCAGACGCTTCTGAATATTAGCTTATGTTTGTTATTTATATTATTTATATAAGTTACGATTTCTATCTCTCTCGCTCTTAAGTAATCACCATATGGAGCACTATCTCACTTTTATGACTCTCGTAATTTTTAAAACAAGTCTAATATTTTTTTTAAAGTGTAATTGCTTCACTAATCGCAGGAACCAATGGAGTCCACGACCTAAGTTTTACAAGAGGAACAAAAGTCCTATTATGTAGCCAAATATAGGTTGTTTTAATAATTTCGAAAAAAAATATTTTCCATTTTTCCGGTGGCCTTTACAAATAGAATAAATATGTTTTGATTTTTTTTTTAAACAACCTGTTGGGCTTTAAAACCGTATTTTTGTTCCTCGAGTAAAATTCAGTTTTGTGGACTATACGTCCGTATTGAAAAGATTTTTTGTTACATACCGTAACCGTAAATTTGTATAGGTGTACCAGATCACTGAATCGATTCAAAACTCGCTCGATCAAATTAAATACACACATAGTTAGTTAAATAGATAGTCTAACTGTAATAAGCTGTTGTTTTCGTCTACTATGTCATAAATTGAAGGCGCTTGACGAAATATAACTTTGCAAATATATAAATGAGTTGGAGTCGCTTCACTGCAATCGATAAAAAAATACAATATGAAGTTATTAGTGACGAGCACGAATACTTTTGGGCTTTAAGTAGAAAAGGGTTAAACTAATTTTTCTCCATATGAGCTTATACTCCATATTTTAGGGACTCTTTCATTTCTAGTTTACCGAGGCCGAGGACAGCCTCAATACGGTTTCGCATACCGCACTCACATTAGGTTTTTGACGAGCTTGTTTTAAAAATGAAGGCTGGAGATGCGCAGCTCTCGGCAAGGAAGATACTCTCTCTCCCTCTCCACTCAACCCCTCCCCCCCCACAACCACACCGTCAGTTCCTCTGTCGGAGAGGGAGTGGACATGCATCCGTTCGACTCTGCAAGGCTCATCAATTTTGATTATTAAAATGGACTGAACTGACGTGAAAAAAGTCGTGCATTTAGAGAGGAATCCCCTGTGTACTATATTATTACCGTCGCAGCTTTCAGCTCAAAAAACCAAGGGAAGTGGGCCGTAATACAAATTATACTGTTTTACTGAGAAGCGGGAAATTAAAAGTTTACCATTCCTATGCCGATTTCACGTTTGATGAAAGCATTGCAAGTCGATCAGACTCCCTGATTTTAAATTTCCCGCCCGTCACTAAAACAGTCTATGTCGTAGTACAGAAGCTAAGGATCTGAGGGTTATGGGGAGGGAGGGGGGGGGGGGGTTAAACGTTTCATTTTGCCATCGTTTAATCATCTCACTGCAGCGTCAATTCTTGAATGAGACTGATTTTTTTATTTTTTAATATTTCCTATTTTCAAATGGGGCAGTTGCAAGGGTCTGAAATGTTGTGTTTTTTTATGAAGAAAATGAAAATACTTGATGAGCTGAGAACAAAAATGCCTTTGGAATGAAGTCCCATAGTTCTGGAAGTGAGTTTTCGGCCTAAAATACATTGTTTTAGATGGGAATTCCGCGTAGTTACGTCACTACGCACACGAATTTTTACAACTTTACTCGTGTGTTCCTCTAAAACCGGGACAATTATTATGAAAAAACCAAAGGCACCATTGTTCTCAGCTCATCCAGTATTATAATTTTCTTTATAAAAAACACAACGTTTTGGACTCTTGCATCTGCTCCATTACGTTTCCGCTACTCTAAGCGATTTTATCGAATTTTAAGATAGTCTATTCAGAATCTGGCCTTCAAAGAGGCAATCTGACGACACTGTGGTAAGAGGGAGAGAGAGAGAGAGAGAGAGAGAGAGAGAGAGAGAGAGAGAGAGAGGAGAGAGAGAGAGAGAGAGAGAGAGAGAGAGAGAGAGAGAGAGGAGAGAGAGAGAGAGAGAGAGAGAGAGAGAGAGAGAGAGAGAGAGAGAGAGAGAGAGGAGAAAGAGAAAGATGTTTGCTTGGTCGTAACATAAATATTGGGCATTTGAGAGCGCCCATGCAATGAGTACAGATGCAGCGCCGCGCCACATAATATACGCGCACGCACCGATTCTCTCGCAGGACCTCGAAATCTTTGAGCGTCCCCCGTTGCGCAGTTCCAGCCATCGCATAGGTCGCGTCGATTTGATGTAAAGTGTTGTTGCGCGTACTTAATCGTTGATCTAAAGGATTCGATTCAAAGAAACGACTCTCCACTCCTTGCTCATTCAACCCTATTATTTTACTCTAGATTATAATGATACGCTGGTATAGAACCTCAGATCCATTGATCCAAAGCACAGACGTTTGAAAAATTAACGTATTTGCTTTCGGCTGACCTCAACATGAGCACATTTGGTCAAAACTTGACGAACTTACCACGATTTGAAAATATGAAAAAATTGGCCGCCTATACGGATTTTTTTGACGAATATTTTCTAGTAATAGCGAAAAGCTAAGCACTAAATATATGTGGCTGTTGCAAACTTTTCCAGCAATCCATTTTAGGGTTGATCTAATTGCAATAACCTCCAAAAATGTCGATGATACTTACAAAGGTAGCGAATGAATAGGATCAATGGTATCAATGGTAAATATTGATGGGAAAACTGGACGGATTTCCTTGGCATCAGTGTCACCATGTGTCGCGGTACCATTTATCAGATGTTAATCACTCCTGTGGTGACAAGTTTTCCTCAGTAAATCTTCATTATAGCATTGTAAAATAGTAACGAAATTAAAATGGGAATCTCCCATTATATTAGTGACCAACACCACTAAATTACGGTTGCGCGTTTAAGCATTTTACGAGCTTACGAGAGAAGGGCGTTCGTAAATATTTAGTGCCATCTGTACTTTTTGGGAGATTTTTACATCTGTAAATCGCCTGCATCAAAATTGTGCAAAAGCTCCATTGTCCGATCGCTCTCAGGACGCGACACCAAAAATGCAACTGATAAACATTACTATCGTCCAGTGGCAAGGCTTGCGATTTGGCAACGTTCCTTTTTCCCATTTTAACACATTAGAAAGGTCGAAATACCTGATCATGGCCGATCACTGAAGCGATCGACTTTTTTGGTGAATTAAAATGGAGAAAATACATTGTTGCCAAATTTCACGCTTCGCCACTGCTATCGTCGTCTAACTCAAGATGAGACTGATAACGCTCTAGCTGATCACACCAACGACAACACGCGCGGAAGCTTAAACTTTGTAATTTTGGTAAGAAGAAATATTCGCCAAAAACCCGCAGGGTATCACTTTTTTCCTTTTTATTAGAAAATATAATGTCTTTGTTCATTTTATCAAATTGGCTCATCTTCAGCTCAATCGAAAGCGTATGAGTTGATCTTTCAAACGCAACCAAGATTAGGATCACGAGCTAGTTTAGTTTCAAAAATGGATCATCAGCCCCTGTTTTTTGGGATAACATATATGTGTATATGAGTTTAGGGGCTCCAGGCTTAACGAGGTGCAAAATGTCACAGTAAAGTCCTGAAATAGAAGTGATCTTTGAGTGAGCACAGTCTTGCACTTTCAACAGTTCCTTAGCGAACGACTCGTTCACATAGCGATCCATTTCTAGTCCGGCAATAAGAGACCAAGCCGTTCAACCCGCTCGCTCCCAACGACTCCAGAGCGAGCTCTGACGAGTAATGGAGACAATTAATTTTGTGCACAATGACTCCTTGCTCGAATTTATGACTTAATTACTGTCCTACCAGTCTCGTGTCACGCTGACTCTTTTTTTTTTCACGAGAGGTTCTCCCTTCGGCTCTGCTGCTCGAAGTCAGCGTCAACGACTTTGCCAATCCAATCCGCACGCAGGCAAGCTCCTGACTGCTGTGATGGTGCAGAGTAAAAGCGACTAGGACCAAGTTATACTCAACTGCAACTTAGTGGTGGCTCATGCAAATTGGCAAAAATGTTTTCCCTCCTTTTGGTCCTATGTGAAACAATCGATTCGATAGTGAAGCAGTGCACCAACAATCGATTATTATACATAGATTTAAACGGAGGGAAAACAGTGTTGACAAATAGCACGACCCGCCTCGCCACTACGTAACCCCTTGCACTGGCTATTAATTAAGGAGTAAACCATTAATTAACTCTGCAGACTGATATGAAAAATCAGCCCTAAACATGAAACAATGCCGCACTTTCGTACTTTCTTCACATTCACAATAAGCAAATTTTCGCGATCGAATAAGATTAACAATACCAACCTAACCTACATAATCAAGGAAACTCAACTGTGTTTTTAGGTGTTTTTGGGGCATCGATGGCATCAATTCGATTTTAATTCCACCTCCAGACTTGAATTCAACATCTAATTGATGCCATCGATGCCTGAAAACACCGAAAAAGTTCAAAAAACACGATCCAGTTTCGTGTCATCCACTGTTGTCATTTGTAGGTTGGCAATGATTTTGTATAATTTCGTTGGATATATTCGTCGCGAATAGTTTATGGTCAAATACTTCACGATCATATCTATGTACCTTGATTAATTGAAATTCTGCCGCACAAAAGTAAAATTTCGAGTATAGATTTCGATTGGAGCAAACTCTGACCACTGAACAGTATATGTTACTAATTGCTGCACTGTTTTGTTGTAAGTCTCCCAACGTAAATAAATTAATTTTACATGCCTCTCTTTCAGAGCACGGGAAGTATTCATGCGCTAAATCTCTATTTTTCGCTGACTTTTTCATTTTACCTAAAGGTTTAATTAATAACTAGGAACTTGTATGTGAATGATACGTAACGGATTCCAAAAGAGCCGATGGCCCGAGTCAGTGGCGGCTCGTGTTACTTGGCAACAATGTCTTCACTCCATTTGAGCACATGAAAAACAATCGATTCGAAACTGAAGCAGCGCTTCACCAGCAATCGATTGTCGGACATAGATTCAATGGAGTGAAGACATTGTTGCCAAGTAGCACGAGCCGCCACTGGCCCGAGTTCAAAATTAACCAGCAGCTAGTAGTTAGTTCAAATAACGGCCTTTTTTGGTGGAGAGCATCAAACACCAGACACCGGACAACGGACATCGTACACCAACCATCAACCATCCGCCGACGCCTGACTAGTAACCAGTCACCAGTCACCAGGACCTAGGCCACCATCACAGCTGATAAGCTCAGTTCAATTGCATCGTGGCGCATTGCTCTCAGACTCATGTCCTACTGCAGAACGGCACCGGAGACTGACGCATACAGAGGATGCAAAGCTAAAAGACAAGTGGACCACCGTGATTGATGAGCAGTCATCAGCGGTTCGCTCTATTCCGTTCTTTTCCTCCTCCGCGCCGTTCCCTCGTCCCGTTCCCTTCTCTCGTTCCGGTCCTCCACAAGCATTGTTCCACCGGTCTCCCACAAGTTCCCGGAGTCATCGTCATCGTCAACCACCCCGATGCACCTCAACGATGCCAGCGGAGGGAAAATTCGTCTCATTCCTATTTTAAAGTCGGCGAATTTTTCTTCGGTAAACTCGGTGACTGGCAACTGCGTTCGCGGCTGCGTCACTCGACGTTGAAGCCCCGGTGACGGATTTAAAGCTCATCTCAAGTCATCTATCTCCATCTCTCCTCTCTACACTACGCCACGCCGCGCGCTCTGCCGGGTCTTGCGCGTCTCTCGCCCCGTGACTGAACGCTTTGAGTATGCATATTTACTGAGTCCTCGGGTTCACCGGCGAGGGACACCGGAAAACGGGAAATGATCCTTCCTGAACGATGGCGTGGCTGTTCTCGACGTAAAACGAACATGATATGTGATGCAACGGAAAGAAAGGAAAATATTCAAATCCCGGATTAAAATTGAGAACATTTCCGGAAGAATAAAGGCCCATAAAACCTCAGATATGTTCTTATTGAGAAATCATGATTCTGATTGAATATAGATGTGTGCCTGTAGAGCTCACTTTTTGTTCTACGGCCCCGTTTCCCGGTATTGGCTTCATGGCTTTTAGCCGCGAGTATTTTATCCTCAGCGGTCACATGATCAAACAATACATAATTCAATCAATTTGTCAATTATGGATGCGTACTATTGACGGGACTCTAATTCAAGCGAAGCAACAATCCTTGTAGTAGTTCATTATAACCGTGGGTCATGGAAAAGGCGTATTAGTTGCGCAGAAGTCTCAATTTCGTCCTCCGGAACGACTGACCGCGGCTGTGCGGTTTGATCTTGTCTCAAGTTTTTGGATTACACCAAGGGCCGAAGCAACTTGAAACACTCGAAGGCACACTTAAGTCCAAGCGAGGCTTCGAATCTGCACCACTGACCAATCAGTAGCTAATATTCGTAAAAAGTGAGGTTACGTTAGTTCTTGTCAAGTCCGGCTTTTTGCCGCCTTGATTCGGCCCCATATGCATAGTGCTGTCAGATGATAATGAAGTGACATACACGGAAAAAAATCAGTGGTAAAATTAACCATAGCATAGTTGATTTTGGCACCTCCTACAAAGTATGGTAAATTTCACCTGATGTTTGGCATGATGAGGTACACTTTTAGTCAACGCATTCATCTGCGCGTTATATTAAACTTGTAGTGTGCTTCATTATACCAAACATCAGGTGAAATTTACCATACTTTGTAGGAGGTGCCAAAATCAACTATGCTATGGTTAATTTTACCACTGATTTTTTTCCGTGTAGTTATATCTTCTATAATTAACTATTGACCGCCAAACCAGATCTTTTTCCCACTGTATGGTGGCGAGGCAGCTCAGAATGATTATTACAGAAGAAGATGCTCATAGGAATATAGAATAGCACCAACGCCGTATTATCAGAACGGCGCGCGGCGCGGCGCAAGTGCAACAGTTGCCAGGATTGGAGCTGAAGATTTGCTATCCCATTTTATTTTATACACAAGTGATCGGAAAAGGGGGGATAAATATATTCAGTAACCCTGGCAACCCTGGATTCTGCACTCAACCGGGATCCCTCGAAATCGTAATCATTAGCACAATAAGCAAGGATGTTAAACGGGCGATGCCCCAAACCCTTTTTATCATTTGCATCGAAAGACTGACCGACCGACTGCGACGACCGTGCACTTCGACCGCAC
Organism: Trialeurodes vaporariorum; assembly: GCA_011764245.1. Lineage (NCBI taxonomy): Eukaryota > Metazoa > Arthropoda > Insecta > Hemiptera > Aleyrodidae > Trialeurodes > Trialeurodes vaporariorum. The sequence goes on from VMOF01000002.1 coordinate 22,271,363, forward strand.
GAAAAAGTAAGATGCATCAAAGAGGAAAAAGGCACCCAGTCCTTATCTGAATGGTTGCATAATTAAGTTAATGTGGTATCATAATCTCGTGGTGGAATGCATGCTGTGAGCAAAACGAGCCAAAGTTTATAAAACAAGACCTAAAATTGATGATGGGATGGTGAGTGGGGTCCTGATTCGGCACTGTTACAATGGGGTGGCTTCAGTGGTGTATCTATAGAATGTTTTTTTTTTTTGGGGTGGGGCGGGGGGGGGGTTATGCGCATTTGAAATTTGGAGCTTTCAGGAGAAAAATTTTTTAGGCTGTATGCAGGGACACCGGAAGAGGGGGAGCAAAAGAGGAATTGGCAACCCCTGGAATTGGAAAAATTCCAATTTTCACGCCAATTTTCCCAAAAATGCGCTGAAAACTAAGCAAAAGCTTACAAAAATCAAAGGATCTCTGTCCCCGAAATTCATTTTTAAAAAATTTACTTCCAAAACCCCATTTTTTTTAAAGGGCTGCTGGGGGGGTATACTTGTCCCTGTTAACGCCCCCCCCCCCCCATCAAGGTAATGGGGATAGTACCAATTTTACTTCCTCACTTAGTTAAATAATCCTTCACCTATGCATTAATTTTGCCAATCCTTCTAATTTGAGGCGCTCGATTGGCTATCATTTTAAACAGGGCCGGTTTTACCCCTCTCAGCGCTCTAGGCCAAAAGTTTTTCGGCGCCCCTTCGGCCTCCCCGAATTCCCGCTTGGCCGGACTTCCAAACCCCCCCCCCCCCCCCCCCCCCCCCCCCCTACTGCATTTTTTGTTCTGTGGCGACCCTTATAGCCCATCGCATCGGGTCGCCGCTCTACACAACTACACAAGAGAACCAAAAAAGGAACGAAAACAGAAAATTTTGAAAGACATTTCCTCACATTCGTCCAGTGTTGCCAGATCGAGGGTAAAAAGCCGTATCGTCCCCATTTAAATCAATGTAAAGCGTGCGGCTTTTTCCCCCAATTTGGCAACGCTGCATTCATTTACAGCATTTTCTTTCTAGATTTTTTGCGTAAGTAGTCGTTAATCACTTCATCGTAGTCAATGTTCCTCGTGAGGCGCTGCTCGATAGTTAAGAGCTAAAGCAACCAATCGTTCTTGACCCATTGTTGCCTGAAGGTAATTTAAAACGTGTCTTAATGTAAAAAAGGAACGTTCGCCGGTGCAGTTTGAAGACGCGGCAGATAGGACCATTCAGATGGCTTTTTCCACATTCGGGTAAATTTTCAGCAGATCATTCTGGTGAAGGAACTCACTCATTTCGTAAAAACTTAAAGTTTCACTGGTTTTCGGTGTCGGTGTTCGTTGTCCTGCCAGAAATATCTTCAAATGTAAGCACTCGTTGACTAACGACGCTTCAAGATCTTCATGGTACGAACTAACTAGACTTAGAGCTTTATCTGAAATATACGCAGAATCACAAACGACGATCTCCTCTAAAAATCCGAAAAGAGAATGCAGATGCTCGTATTTGGATCCGTTTTCCCTCAGTTCAGTACTTAGAGAATCAATAAAAATTTAAAAAAAGTGTTTACACGAAAATTTTCCCTTCCAGTGAAAGAAACTTCTGTCTCTCTGGACTCTCCCCGGCTGCCAAAATTCGCCATCTCTTTTCTGTTTAATGTCATATTTATATTCAAAACACCCCGACTTCTCTTTCGCGGCGCCCCTCAGACTGCGGCGCCCCTGGGCCCCGGGGCCCTAGTTCGTCTTATGGGAAATCCGGCCCTGATTTTAAAAACGTTAACAATTTGGGGTCGCTTTTGCTATTGATAAAAAATTAAAGTTGTGTGAGGCTAGACCTTTTTACAAAATTAATTTGAATATTCTTAAGCGGAGTATTCAAAGGGTTAAAAATGCTTTACTAAAGCTGTTTCATTTCTGTTTACAGCAGCAGTTTGGAATAGCTCCCTTCAGTTGACTACTGTGCGCCGTTTCTACTCACGTTCCCTGATGGCCAGAGCCGCAACCACGATGTTCACCGTATATGCATGTCCCCTCGGCCATGCAGCAGCCATAGTCGAGTTCGGGTAGGGTCGTGGCATGCCACTATCCCCCAACAAATCGCGATGTTAGAAATGTAAATAAGACTCTTTTAAAACAGATAAAAATTGTGGGTCACTGAGAGTAAGTATTTGTATTAAAACACATCTCGGCAGGGCAGTGCAGTGCAGTGAAGTGGTGAGCAAAGCAATAATACATACGACAGAGGATAACTGCCATTCGCCAATCGGCAAATCTCTCCCACCAATATGAATGTATTTTATAGCGCTCATTCGTTCAACTTCTTCTCGCTAGCATTAGGGATTAGCATACTCGCAAAGCTCGACACAAGCTACACCGTAGCGATCGCTGCTATTCACTGCTTGTTTTTCATGAAACACGATTAAAATGTGTTAAATGAGCGAATTTATTTTCGATTTTCATTTTTTCACTAGATTTTTATCATTATATTAATCTTTTTTATCTGAACAAACACTAAAAAAAAAATTCTGATTTAACATTTGAAATGTTAAAAAAATGTCCGATAATAAGTTCTAAATGCTAAGTTTACATTATGAAAATTCTGACTCATCCATGGACGTAGTTGAATGAGCATTTTTAAATGTTGAATCAGCATTTTCAGAATGTAAAATCAGTATTCAGAATGAAAAATCAGTATTTTCAGAATGTAAAATCAGTATTTTCAGAATGTAAAATCAGTATTTTCAGAATGTAAAATCAGTATTTTCAGAATGTAAATCAGCATTCAGAACTTGTCGGACTTTTTTGAACATATTTTAAACGTTAAATAAGCATTTTGTCAGTATTTTTCAATGATTTCCCATGCTTCTTAAAAAATTATTTTTTTTAAATTTTTATATTATTTTAGTTCACCTTCACTAAAAGGTCGCAACTCAGAAACTTTACTCGAGTTTTTCATAACTTGGTTTGGCTGGAGAAGTACTCAAGCCGCGAGTTACGTCGAGTGAGAAAAATTTGAATTCAGAGACGCACGCATCCCGTAAATCGTCCAATTCTTGACTAATCTCGAGTTTAGTGGAAGGTTCCATTGAATTTTATTTTTTAGGTTTGCTTTGAGTACTGCTCTTCTGTCCGTTTCAGGAGTGTCTCTGAATAGAGCTCTTGTAGGGTTTTTGCTGTAGGCAAATGGAGTATCAATCCCAATGTAAAATGCTGCAAAAATAACGATGAGACCTTTAAAAAAAGTAAAAAACTCACTCCTCACAGAGAAAATTTAACTTGAAATTTCGGATGACCAATATGAACACCCTTGCTGCATGTAATGCACCAACCTCGCTCAGATTCGGACCCCAAACGAAAGAACATAATATACGAATTCGAACCATAAAATTTAATAAATTTTGCTTTCAAAAAGTAAATTTGAAGAAATCAAAGGTCCAGTTATACACATTGTGTCACTAGGAGCACGGTGATAATTACAGAAATATTTACGTAGGTAGTAAACGAGAAAGACGGCACTTAATTTCATATTCTGCTCTTTTTTTTGGGGGGTCCGAATCCAAGGTTGGTGCATACATGCAAGGGTGGTCACCCTTTCAAGTCAAGTTTTCTCGGCGATGAGTGAGTTTTATTTTTTTTTAATGATCTCATCGTTATTTTCGTAGCATTTTACATCAGAATTGATAGGCTATTTGTCTACAGCAAAACCTTGCAAGAGCTCCATTGCAAATTCATTGTCTCAACCTCACTCGCAAAGTCCATGAAACTTCTTCGAGAAATCTCAATTCTCCAAAGACTTTTCGCCCAAAAGCTCAGAGTTAGTAGTCGGCCAAGTCAGAAAACTGAGCGTTCTGATTTTGCTCCCAAAGAAGCTGATATCCGAACGCCAAGTCAAGATATTTTTTCCCTCTCTTTTCCTTTCTCTCTCTCTCTCTCTCTCCTCTCTCTCTCTCTCTCTCTCTCTCTCTCTCTCTCTCTCTTTCTCTTTTTCCCTCTTTCTTTTCCCCCCTCCGTTACAGGAACTGTTAGAACGCTAAAAGATCTGTTTCGGCGTTCAAAGATAGTGAAATCATAGAACGCCAAGTCCGGGATTTCTTTTTTTTATTTAAAAACTAGCCACTTTTACTTTAATGCATCCGAAATTGCATACCCGCTCCAATGAAGGCGCCACTAACATCCGTCCTCATCAAAACTCCTTGGAGTTATGCAATGTGGGTGACGAGAAAAAAATAGTTGGAAAAAAAATTTTCAAAAAAAAGAAAAATAAAAAAAAAGAAAGAGGAAAAAGACTTGAGCCGTGACCCAATTGCTTCACACTCAAATGCATCGATTCATCAATTCAACTGTATTGAATACCTCTTAATGTTTTTAAAAACCCAAAAAAAGTCACGGCTCAAGTTTTTTTCCCTCTTTCTTTTTTTTCATTTTTTTTTTTTTTTTGAAATTTCTTTTCCAACTTTTTTTTTTCTCGTCACCCACATTGCATAACTCCAAGGAGTTTGATGAGGACGGATGTTAGGGGCGCCTTCATTGGAGCGGGTATGCAATTTCGGATGCATTAAAGTAAAAGTGGCTGGGTTTTAAGTAAAAAAAAGAAACCCCGGACTTGGCGTTCTATGATTTCACTATCTTTGAACGCCGAAACAGATCTTTTAGCGTTCTAACAGTTCCTGTAAGGGAAAAGAAAAAAAGAGAAAGAGAAAAGAGAGAAAGAGAGAGAGAGGGGGAGAGAGAGAGAGAGGGGGAGAAGAGAGAGAGAGAGAGAGAGAGAGAGAGAGAGAGAGGGGAGAGAGAGAAAGAGAGAGAGGAAGAAATATCTTGACTTGGCGTTCGGATATCAGCTTCTTTGGGAGCAAAATCAGAACGCTCAGTTTTCTGATTTGGGCCGACTACTAACTCTGAGCTTTTGGGCGAAAAGTCTTTTGGAGAAAATATCAAAAGTTTTGAAGATAAAAACTGCTTTTAATTATAGGGAGGGTTTTGAAGAATATTTAGCTGGCTGAGAATCAGGAAAATCTGTCTTATGCATTTTCTTCCATTCATTTAGATGGTAAAAGCTTTCATCGAATTTCATCAGCATTATGCACCCAAGAAATTTATTTTTGGGGGGAAAAAAAACAAAAAACCAAAACCATAAGGTGAATTAAAAAGCAGTGATATGATATCCATTCATAAGGCACACAGAAGAATGAATGATTTTTTCTGACTTCACCTTTGCCTGACTGTATTCTTAGGTAGCATTAAAGCTCATAATTTATTTGGTCTCAAAAGATTGAATGTTATTCCACCGTCAAAATACCAGCTTTTAAACATTTTTTTAATTCTAATGTACAGCATTTGGTATTCATACTGACATTACTGACATGGAAATAAACTTCAACTAAACTTAAATACAGAATTCTTTAAAAATGTGACTAAAAATTTTTTCTTAAAATTTAAATTTTTTCATTTTATTTCAATATGGCATTGAATTTTTTCTTTTCATTCAGTTATTTTCTTTCTCAACCCGGGAAATTTAAGAGAAACAGCTTCCAAAAAAAGTTTAGGAAATTACAACGTTCATTGGATTAAGAAAGTAGGTAGTCATTAAAATCCGAGCAGTTGATTTTTTTATTATTTTAAAATTGATCTGGAGGTTTTAAAGAACATTGCAATTGACTTTACACTTTGATATAAGGGGAAATGATTGGTGGACTCAGGAGTAATGACTCTGTCTTTCTCGAATGATGCAAATAACCGAGAACTAAAATAACTGCGGGGAAAAACCTTCTTACTATGCAAATCAATGAATTTCTTCAGGATGGGGGGAAAAAAGGGAAAAAAGAAACCCAAACAAAACAGATTAAAAAATTTTTTTACCGGTGATGTCTATCTACCTAGCTCTATGGTTTCATTAAAAACGTTTTTTATTCCTTACATAGTTTTTCATTGCTTTTGCACTTACTTCATATGCTCTGCAGCTCAAAATTTTGTTTATTTCAGTTTTGCTGTTCATTCAAAGCGTTACTTCTAAGCTAACAAACTTTTGAGTTCACTCTTGTTTTGAATTGCTGAAATCCATGGATGGATAGTTTAAGTTTTTATCTAAGTTTTATATCTTATGATATGTCATCCTCTCAGATGAAAGTTGTTGGTCAATGGATACCCACTCATTTTAAACCTTTAAACCTTTTTTACCTTCCCTAACGGCACATTTCGAGGTTGAAACTGGATTCAATTGGGTTTTGGCAAATCAATCAACCGATTTCAATCCAGTTTTGCAACCCGGGTTTAAAAACCCGTTTAACACAAGCTGGATTTAACCCGGATTATAGACAGTTTGAAATGGCTTACATGTCCGCAAAAAAATTTGACTAACTAGATTTGACTAGGATTCTAGCTATCTTCGCCACGCATCATAGCCCCCTATTCAAACTGGTTCAAAAACGTTTTTCAACTTGTTTCAAAAATGAGTTCAATCGGGGTTTTTTCCCAATTTTAAACCACCGATTCCGAACCGGATTCAAACGAGATTATCAAAGCAGGGTTGAAAGCGAATTATAGATAGTTTGAAATGGCTTACATGTCCGCACTAAAAATAGAACAGCCGGATTTAACCCGAAATCAAACTGATTTTGAAGAGGATTATATACCCTACTTTCAGCTGTTTTAAAGATGTTTTCAATCTTGTTTCATCAGTTGGGTTCAACATGGGTATATTTCGGATCAAGAACTAAGCTTCGTCCCCACCCGGGTTTTAGAACTAGTTACTCAAGCCGGATTGAATGCAAAGTGCAGCTAAGCGACTTGAATGACTCACAAGACCGTATCTAAACTTGAATAACCAGATTGAATCCAGATGGCAGCCAAGTTCTTAATGAACTGTACTAGACCAACTTCAATCTGATAGAAAGTTATAGACTCAAACTTGAGTTAATTTTTGGGGTTAGACTCGCTGAACCAATTTTCAGGCACTCTACGTGGGCCTGGGGTGAAAAATCCATTACCAATAAGTACTGATGGAGATGCCCCAATAGTACGAAGTTTCATTGGAGAGGTCGTTCGCAGCTCGGGGCCAAGTAAACGCGAGTAACTTTTCGCAAAAATATGGTGGAGCACTCTCTCGGCGGAAGCCGCGAACTAAATTAACTCCGCTTCCCTATCCGGTTTCAAACCAGGTATTCAATCTAGATTGAATGCGAATTGTAGACGATTTGAAATGGCTTACATGTTCACACCAAAAATTGGATAACTAGATTTCACCTTGATTCAAACTGATTTCATGGAGGGTTATAAACCCTACTTCAAACTAATTTAAAACCATATTCAAACTTGTTTTATAAATTGGGTTAAACACGGGTTTACACGGATCAATAACTCTACTTTCAAATCCGGTTTCAAAACAGTTATCTGAACCGGATTGAATGCGAATTGTAGATGGCTTGAAATGGCTTACATGTCCGAAAAAAAAATTGACGAACGTGATCCGACCCAAACTCAAACCGTCTTTACAGCGGGTTGAATCCGACTTGAATTCGGTTCACAAGGCTGGCATGAAGTTGGATCGGATTCCATTTCTATTAGGATGTAGTATGCGAAATGAGTCGTTTTTTAACCCGTTTAATTTACCCGATTTTTTACCCGATTAATTCGGTTTCAATCGAGTTTCAAGACGAAGCACTAAACTGGCCAACCGACTGGACGTTTAAAGAAATCGGCTGAAAGCTCACTTGAAACTGGGGTGATGAAGCTTCTTGTAGCAAGTTTGAAACCGTTTTTAAGTCCTTTTTTTAGAGTTTCTAAATCCATCTTGAACCATGTTCAAAAACTGGCTTGAAACCGGTTCGGATCCAATTTGTGGCAGGGTCCAGTATGCAGTTTGAATCGGATTAAAATTCGTTTCCGATCCGTGTTTCACGAAGCTAGTACACCCGGGGATTATCCGACTGTCAATCTAGGTTTGATACTGATTGAAAACGGGTTCTCATAGGGTTTTAGGAGTCCGTGTTTATCCCTTTTTCAAGCCGATTCCAATCCGGATATCGGAGCTGATCATCCCCCTGCCCCTTGTTAAACCCGTCTTGAAATCGGATTAAAATCAGATTGGCAATCGTCGGTTTGTCAATCCTTCGAGTAGCTGGATTGAAACTAAACCTGGATTTAGTGTGCCGTTAGGGTTTTACCAGGGATTTAAATTCATCCTCATTTTTTCTTGTGAGAGTCTTGCGTCTTGTGCCATCTTGTGTTGTGCTGTGCTTGTTGATAGACCGTTGAACATGTCTTAATGCTTAAGCGCAGTAGAAGTAAAGCGCGTGTCTGCGCATAAAACCCGAGCGCTATCAGACGCCCAAAAAATTTGAAAAGACCTCTACTTAGTATGGTCGCATGAAAACTAGCAATGCTGTATTTCATTCATTTAAAACCATGCACAATTTCACTTATGTAAATGGACAAAATGCAGCGTTGCCAGATTGCAGACAACCACACTGCCTCTATTTATTTTAGGGGGGAAATCACCACTTGGAATTAAATGAAATTAACTCATAAGTTATTAACTTGCAGATTGAGGGAATAACTAATATTATAACGAAAGTTTCTGCTTCATTTACCATCTTAGGTAAGCAGGGTGATTAAAAAGATGTACTAGCAAATGCAAATGTTTTTACTGCTAAGGATGCACGCGTAGCGCATAACATTGCTTTGATCCACAAGAATACGCAATGTATCTCAAAAGTCAAAACTTTCGTGTTTGGTAGTACACACACACATAAACTCAGTCTCTGGACTTACTGAGGCAGACCAAAAAGTGCGAGTTGCACTCAAATATTTTAAAAATCTGCCTAGGGTGAGAGTCACAGAGGATGCGAGCAATACTTGCTGCCCGAGGATGCCCCGTGGAGTTGTTTTTCCCCAAATTGTTACGGTGGCGACTAAGGCTCTCCAGAGCTTTAAAACATCAAATGATTCTGAGTGAGACTTTAAAGGAGTCTTACAATCGATTACAAGTGATTAATCAAATTTTCAAACTAACTAATGAACTGAAAGGCAGACTTTTCCGAAACTATCAAATTAATACCTATATGTTAATTAAAAAAAAAAAAAAAAAAAAAATTGGTTGCAATTAACCTTTTTTACCGTCTCTGGGGGCTGATTACTTTCCAGGAGGCTGTTATGAACAATTTTATCGAAATTCCATCGAGTCGATGATTGAATACCTATGTTTTATTCTTAGGGGGTGTTTATTACGATAGGTTTCCTTCCGATAGAAATCCTCCCATCCCTGCAGAATTTCGACAATGACTTCTGAGCTATCGAAGATTTTCCGCAGAGATGGGAAGGTTAAAGTAACATACCTGCTTGTTTTAGATGAGCGTTTGATTAGAACGCAATGTTTTCCCCCTTTTTTGGGAGAAAAATTTTAGAAACCATTTTTTTCTTCTTTTTTTTCCCATCAATTTTTGCTTTGGAATTATGTAATTTCTCTCCTTCCCTTGCCTACTTCCAATGAGTTTTTTTTCTCAAGCAAGAAAAGAAAGCTTTGCTTAGCTCTAGTAATAAGTCAATTCATGAAAAAATCTAGAAGATTTCCACCCCGCATCTGGTATTGCATAACTTTAATTTTAAGGCGTAACATACAATGCCCTCTAGGTTGCATTTTCTTACTTGGCCAGGGCGGCTATCACCACTTGTAATAATGCTGATTACAACAATGATTTGAGAACCATGATACTGCTTCTAAAGTATCTAGGTCTAGCATAAGTGTTCAAATTTAAATAATTTTTGACCTATTTTAACCTGAAGTAGACAAGTGTCGATTTGATCAGAATCCCCTATAGCCAAAAAGTAGAAAAGAGACCTGACAGTATTTGCACCTGAGCGAGCCTCTTGTTAGCCGAGATCACAGGTCTCAAAGTTTGTTTTCGGCAACATAATTATCCAGAAACCCAAAGTTTAATCGTGGAGTCAACTTAAGGCCCTGCCTCTGATCTACATAGTCAGTGGAGACAGCCGCCCCTACAAATTTAACTCTCAATTACTACGGGAGAGGCTGGCTTTAGGAATACCTTAGGTAAACCACAGGAAAACCTTAGGTAAATGAAAAGAATAGTTGGAAAGAAAATTTTTAAAAAAGAAAAAAATGAAAGGGAAAGAAGACTTGGGGCCCCTAACCCAGTTCACAGTTACTTCACACTCAAATGCATCGATTCACCAATTCAACTCTCCTGAACTCCTCTACTTTTTCCCTGAAAAGTCACGGGCCCAAGTTTTTTTCCCTTTCATTTTTTTCTTCTTTTTGAAATTTATTTTCCAACTATTCTTTTCATTGACCTAAGGTTTTCCTTTTTAACTTGCTGTTACTCACATTGCATGACTCTAAGGAGTTTTGTTGAGGACGGATTTTAGTGAAGCCCTTTATTGGAGTGGGTATGCAAATTTGGATGCAGCAAATAATTTATGTCTGGTTTTAAGTAGAAAAGAAACCCAGACTTGGCGTTCTTACATTTTAAATGTGGGTACCTTGGAGACCCAACAATAATTGTTGAGTGAGCTGCACTAAAACATACCCAACAGGTGGAGACCTTGAAGTCAGGTCAGAGACTCTTCATAACTCTCTGCCCAAGCACCAGGTAGAGTGGACCAAACTCTAACAATGAAATCTTATGGATGTACACCCTTGAGACGTAAGATTTGATGTACCTACTTACCTGAGTTTCATGGACAGCAAAGGTTCAACCTCTCTGCCTCTCTCTATGCTGATTCAATGGGAAGAATAAGACGACCAATAAATAGCTTGGTCATTTGTCTTACCCTCTTAGAACAATAAGGATTGACAAACAAATGCTGAGGGGAGAGTGCCTGGCAAACAGTCTTATAATCTAGGTATAGGTAAATATTATTGTTTGTGGACATATAAATTACTTTGCGTTGAACATTTCTCCGAGTGTAAGCAAATGTCTGCGCATAACGCCTAAGAGTTGTCAAACGCCAAACAATTTGAAAATACCTCTACTCAGTGGCGTCGCGTGGTAGGTATCTAGCAATGCTGCATTTCATTCATTTAAATCCATGCAAAATATCACTTAGAGAGAGTGCACCATGCAAGTCCTATAGTTCAACCTCTTCAATACATCTGAATGGATAAAACGCAACGTTGCCAGATTGCAGACAACCACACTGCCTCTACTTATTTAAGGGTGGAAATCACCACTTGCAATTAAATAAAATAAACTCATAAGTTAATTAACTTGCAGTTTGAGGAAAATGCCTCAGATGTAACAAAAGTTTCTGTTTCAAAACCAATCTTTGGTAAGTAGGGTGATTGACAAGGCGTACTAGCTAACGCAAATATTTTGACCTCTAAGAATACAAACGAAGCGCATAATGTTGCTTTGACTCCCTGAGAATTTCCAACATGTCTCCAAAGTTAAAACTTTTGTGTCTGGTAATATGCACACAAATGAACTCAGTCTCTGGACTTACTTAGGCAGACCAAATTATACTTATGTGCGAGTTGCACTTAAATACTTAAAAGTTAACCTAGGGTGAGAGCCACAGAGGATGCTAGAAATACTTGCTGCCTGCAGATTGCCTGTGGAGTTGTTTTCCCTAGTTCTTACAGCGGTGGCTAAGGCTCCAGAGCTTTCAGCATCAAATGATTCCACTGAGTGAGACTTTAGAGGAATCTTACAATTGATTACAAGTGATTATCAATTTACAAACTAACTGATGAACTGAAAAGCAGGTTTCCTGGTAACTATCAAATTAACACGTGTTATTTTTTTAAAAAAACTTACTTGCGACAAACTTTGTTTACCGTCTCTGGGGTCTGATTACTTTTCAGCGGGCTGATTATAAACAATTGTATAGTAATGCTATTCAGTCAATGATCACATACATGTTAATCTTCTGGGTGGTGTTATTGCGTTAGGTTTCATTCCGATAGAAACCCTTCCATCTCGATTGAAACCCTTCCATCTCTGCAGAAATTCACCAATGACTCCTGAGCTATCCGAGAATTTCCGAAGAGGTGGGATGGTTTCTATACGGATTAAACCTATCGGAATGATACCACCCATGAGATAACACGTACTTGATTGATCATCGACTCAATGGCGTTACGATACAAGCATTTATAATCAGCCTGCTGAGGGATTATGTCACGGCGAATGAAATTTCTTAACTTACTTGCGTTTTCTCTGAAGTAGCATAAGCTTGAAGCAAATTGCTCACGGATGTAATACAATGAATAGTTTTTAAAATTTATAAGCGCTTGGACTAGAAAGACACAATAAATAATAAACAGTCCCCAAACAGTATCCAAACAGTATCTAGCAGGATGTCATTCAAAAAATAACACGTTGAAAGCATTGCACACTTTGGGCCCACGTAGTTATGACCCGTCAACTACCTTGGTACCTATGTCTCGCTGTGCTTTAAGTTTAATGACTCCTTCGACACTTTCATGAGTGATAAAACTGCAATGGGTACTCTATAATTCATAAGGCAAGAGGTGAGACTGTCAATCAATAATAATAAAATAATACCTAAGTATTAATTGTCGTAGCCGGAGTGAGCGGAAAATGTAAACGATCAATCAGACATTTTTTTTCTGGAACAATCTGTTTCTAACTCTCACAAGGCAAAACGAGGATGGATTGAAGTTACCCCGAGAGGAGTATAACTCTGAAAAGGGAAAAATTTTTGGGCTCCGCTAACCGACAGGTTTCGTTCGAAGAGAGGGTGACTAGTCAGAAGATCAAAAACATACACTCAGTCAATAGACTTCAGCAATGTTTCGGCGAATCAAAACAAGAGTGAAATTGAACGTTTATTTGCTTCGAAAGAATGGAAGAACAGAAATAGACTTAACATCTGTGAGACATGCCCGACATAAATGATGATTGCGAGTTTGAGAGGATGAGAGCTGCAAGCTGCAATAAGAAAGTACATAACCTAACTTTACCTAACAATCGTTGCTACTTGCAAAAACAAACCCAAATCCTACCCGCCATCTTTGAAATTGGCGATCTGGCTTTTTCAACCTGACATCCGTTTTTTACCGATAACTTTCTTATTTGGCAATGAAATCGAGCCTACTTGGGAAAAGCACGTTCCTTGAATTTCAAGGATTGCATCCGTACCAACGATTCTTAATTACAAGCCATGGTCATTGCTGTAGCCTTGGCTAAAGAATGGTCTTAAAAACAGCAAATTTCGACGGTTATTTTGTTTTATCTCCCCTTTAAAACTTATCGAAATAGATTTTCCTTCAAAAGCGAGCATCCTGACGACAAGCCCGGGTTTTTTTGGTACCAAGCATTTAATGTTTCGTGCAGTAGTTGCCTGGATATTGATGTCAGAATGTGGAGTACCGCGAGATGCCATTCTGGAGCGATTTACCCTAATAAATAAGGGTTTTTGGACGATTTCTCTTCCAAATCTAACTAATAAGAAAATTCCTTCGTACACGCACTGCTTCATGACATGCGGATTCCGAATATATACAACACTTGAGGGGTTTTTTTCTACGGTTTACTCGGAAACCGTGACAGACCGGCCGAATTTCCATGAAATGCCATGAAATGAGCTGATGCGTGTATAATAAGTGTTCACGGTGCTCTCCCCGGTTGCGTTTTCTGACTTGGCCTGGGCGGCTACCGCCACTTCTGATTTCAAAATTTGGGGTGTGTTTAGCACTTTTGGGACTTATTGTATGCGTTTGGTTTCAGTGACGGGCGCAAAGTTTAGAAGTGGGTAGATTTTTACGGAAGAGTTATATTGATCCGACTAATTAGGACAGTTAAATTGCGCCTATATAGAGGAAATGGATTAATTTATCAGCGATCTGATTTAACCCGCCATCACTCGCGCGGGGTCGAAAACGACCCCCGGTGTCAGAAAAATGCAATTTTGTCCATGAAAATTTTAAAGTTTTAGCTCGTCCGTTTCAGTACCTTCCTTCAAGGGTTTTGGGCTACCCACTCTGTTAGTATGAACTTAATTCAATCATTCGTTTTGAAGCACGGACGCGTCAAAGTTGCTTGGGGTCGTTTTCGACCCCGCGCGACTACTCACGTTCATAAAATGTGACTGAGTGAACATACCGTAAACGTGGATTCTGTGCCTTGTTTACACTTGCGGGATGTGATTGCCGTTGGTTTTTTTCTTTTCTATACTTACTACAATACTTTCAGCAAATCTAATGTTTGCTCTCACTGTTTTTTTTTTAAATTACTCGTTTATCCCCAAATTTTTTACGTATTTCCTTTTTTACCTAAAACAGTGCGGTGCCGCTTGCGATCTGGCAGCACTGCGTTTTGTCCATTCAAACCCGTGCAAAGTGTCGATTCGAGGGAATGCACTGCGCACCTCCATTAGTTTGACTTTTTTCATGCATTCGAATCCACGAAATGCGGCGTTGCCAGATTACACGCGACTCCACTTATCATAAATGTTTTTTTTTTTTCTGCGAAAGTTTGATTATATCACATGGGGCGGGGAGTGGGGAGGGAAAAAAGGGAATGAGAGGGGAAATGAAGGTGGATGGTAGGAAAAAGCGGAAGGGAGGTGAAAAAGGGTATCTGGAATCATGTACGAAAAGCAAAAAGATCACAGCAAAAAAAATTTCAAGGATCTCCACTTTGCTAACCCCCCCAAACCCCCCTTTTTCCCCCCCAGCCCTCCCCCGAATCCTCAATTTTGATTCCGTTTGTTGGTTGATAGAATCTTGCTTACCTTAATTGGCGTTTATTCCATCTCATTCGGTAAAAAATAAAGTTTTTCAGATGGTTAGTGGTTTCATCTCCAAAATTTTAGGACTAAATATAGGAGGGGTATTGAGGGGGGTATATCTCGAAAACTTGCCCCCATAACCCCATACTTTTTTTTTATGAAATTATCTTCAGTAGTGCCTAGAAGTAAAAAAAAACCCCGGTTTAGGAGTTTCAAAACTAGTTAAAGGCAGCTGACCGATAAAAATCTGGAAAATATCACATTTTTTGGGTTTTTCCGACACAGATTACAATATAGCAATTACTGAACGTAAAATTCTTTTTTTAAACCCAGTTTTCACGTGAAAAGCTTTGCAAAGACATACTTATTACTATTCTGCATGGTTGAAATCAAAAATTTTTAATGCCAATGGTAAAATGGGACGAAAAAACTTTGGGGTCGAAAACGACCCCGCGCGACTACTCGCGGAAGTTTTTAGGGCGCGAGTGACGGCGGGTTAATGGACCCTCGAAAGGGTGCAAGAATGTAAACACGATAAACATCATGACGTATTTTATGATCAAACGGAGGGGAATGACTCAAACAAGGGCTTATTCATGAAAAATGGATAAGACTGTCGGCCAGAACAGGAGCTCAAATACAAAGGCTGTCCCAAAACAACTGTCAGTTGGTCTGTATTTCGAAAAGTATTAACATATCGAAATGCGGTTTGTGGGAGATTATAGCTTATACTATTAGCTTTTCAACGAGCTCTAGTTCAGGTAATTTGGTTGAAGTTCGCGGAGTTACAGCAATTTTAAGGAGGTGTGTAAAAAATAACCCTACGAGATTTTTGAGCTCAAAATAACTTTATTTCTCAACTTAACAATTTCATCTTAGAGATTTGTTGGTACTTTTACAATTGAGGATAGCATACCTTTACAGTAATAGGTGATAATTGAGGACTATAATCACTCCTCATCTGAAGATTCAACATCCCGATCTTTTTCAAATCTGCATCAAGATAACGCGCACCCGTACACCGCCAACATGACCAAGGAGTTCTTCCAGCGCAAGGGCGTTGCCGCCATCTCTCACCCCCCGTACAGTCCTGACCTCGCTATATGCGACTTTTGGTTATTTATTTCTTTGAAGTAGTTTTTACTTCGTAAGCAAAAGCGATTCAACACCCGCGAAGAAATTCAAAACGCTGTGCACGGATTTTTCCTGAGACTGCCTAACGAGGAATTTCGGAAGGCCTTCGTCGAGAAATGGCACGAGCGCATTCAACGATGCATCCACGTCAATGGCGACTGCTTCGAAAAAGATTGGGATGTTGAATCTTCAGATGAGGAGTGATTATAGTCCTCAATTATCACCTATTACTGTAAAGATATGCTATCCTCAATTGTAAAAGTACCAACAACACCTATTACTGTAAAGATATGCTATCCTCAATTGTAAAAGTACCAACAAATCTCTAAGATGAAATTGTTAAGTTGAGAAATAAAGTTATTTTGAGCTCAAAAATCTCGTAGGGTTATTTTTTACACACCTCCGAAAAATTGCTCTAACTCGGCGAATTTTCAACCAAATTAGCTAAACTAGAGCTCGTTAAAAAGCTAATAGTATGAGCTATACTCTTCCACAAACCGCATTTCGATTTGTTTAATACTTTTCGAAATACAGACCAACTAACAGTTGTTTTGGGACAGCCTATGTATTTTGGAAGAGTACCCTACACTCCACTGGGCGAATTGGTGGCGACGAAGTGATGGTTCTGAAGACGACCATCACCGCATGGGCGGATACAGGGAATTGTCTTTCTCTCTCTCCTCCCATTTGAAAATGTTCGTTAGAAAAAGACAGAAGAGGGGGCCAAAGTCACGTGATGGCCCCCTCTGCTGTCCTTTTCCAACACATAAGTTCCAATGGAGGGAGAGAGAGAAAGACAATTCCCTGTATCCTCCCATGCCATCACGATCGACGATCGTTTCTAATTGTTGACTGTTGAATAATAAATGATTATTCAATTAAATTTATGAAAGATTATGGTGAACTTTTTGTCGCTAAATTCAATTCTGACGTCTATTTTTAAACGAAAGTTAAATCCGCAGTGTGATTGCCAGTTGCATATTTGTGTTACTCGGAATGAATTTGCTAAAAAAAAAAAAAAAAAAAAAAAAAAAAAAAAAAAAAAAAAAAAACTCGACAAAATTGAATTTAGCAACAAAAGCAACCCCTGGAAACCAAATTAAACCAAATTGTATTCAATTCTATTAAATCGGAGAGATCTCCTACGTAGTATGGATCCACTTTAGCCCTTACCGAACTCAGGGCATGCGAGGCTTATTGTTGCTATCAAAAAGGTGACTTCGAAAGAATATAGCCCACCTGCAACAACAACAAAAAATATAATAAGTATAAATTTATTATTTTTCAAGTATAAATTTACGTTTGTTTGTGCGATTGTTGCAAACGTTGAACATACACTATATGTATACAGATGATATAATTGAGAAGGATTCTTCGGAGACCAGGGAAAAAATTGAAGCGCGCAGGAATCAGCCGTTTTAAAATGTACCGTTTCTCATGAGTCAATTCCTTGGCCAAAGGGTAGCTGCATTGGATACTAGTGGATAGTGCGTTACCGAAAAATTATATTCAATTGTAAAAGCGCCTTCAATTTCCATTGATACGAATAGCATGATAGTACCTAATGATGTTTATTTCGTAGTATTTCGGTAAAAGGGTGTATACTTTTATACGCCCTTACTGCTGAGATGGTGTTATTTGAGACCCTGACATTGTGTACTGATGTCCGAATATTGTGCATAGTTTGTGCCATATTGGGCAAAAAAATAGTATAATAATCAGTCCGGCAGCATTGATTGTACAATACGTTTGGTATAGTCGCGTGTTATCTGACTAGTTGAGCAAATATTTCGTCAATCAGACTTTTCTCGTAGTTATTACACCACTCAAATATATTCCTCGCCCAAAACTGGTGTTTCTTGCGTAATTTTGTAATGTCATAAAGTCTTGTAGATCGGTCAACTTTTTTTTTACGAAGCACGCTAGAACATAACAAATTAGGCATTTTGCTCTATAGTAGTTGATGAGAAAATCAACGCATTCAAACCAATCAACCAATAAAAGAGAAATCTGCCCCTGCCAAAAAAATGACCCACTCAAGGGCGCCAACAAAAAGTAGCGCCCCCTTTCACTCCCTAGCTTTATGAGCGGGTATGGCAGAGCGACGAACGTTAAATGCATTGGGTTTGATGGGGGACAGTGGACAGTGCGAGCTTTGCCTGGTCCGAGTGCGTGTCGGGAAGATGCACATCAGGCAAGAACACATTAAACGCCGGGGTATGCCGCATGCGATGCGCGAAGCGCACAAACAAACAAACAAACTGAGAAATGAAAAATGGATAAAATAAGGTAAGAGACTAATGGTCATTTTATGCTGGTGTTAATAAACAATAACAGATTGCACCGGTCTTCGGTCAAGTGCCTTATTCTGAGAGCTGACATCTCTCACCCCTCACCCCTCACCCTTTACATCTTCACCTGACCCGACCGACACCCGCACATTCGCACATTCGTGGCCAAGGCAGTCTTTTCCGTGTTTCATGTTTCTTGCGTTCATCGAGTGTGAGTGTGGGTTCGTTTGTTATTTGTAAGTGTGTGTGAGATCGCGCGCGCGCTCGTTTAATAACGACATTAATCAAACGATAGACCGAGTGAGTGTCTGTGTGTTCGCGCAATGAAAAATGGGAGTGTTGTACTGATATCAGTCGCGGTTGTATGGCTTGTGATCTCGTGGAAACGGCTTGGAATCCACCGGAGCAAGCGGTTTTAGAGACCGAAGCTCAGTGGATCAAACAACGATGCGTTGAACGCGCATCGGGGGAAAAAAATTATGCTGTGATGTAATACGATATTTTAGGCTGTATTCATAGACATTCATTACAAAAGCTTTAAGTTTCATATTAAGGGACTTCCGGCTTACCGGCGAAGATTACTGAAAATCTCACCTTCGTGGGGGCTGGTGGGCCCCACACTCTGTAAGTAAGAAATTAAAACAAGTGTAGAAATTTTTTTGTAATGTAATTTATTTCATTTAATTTATTTTATTTTATTCTATTTTTTCTTATTTGTATGTATTCTCTTTTTATGTATTTTATTTTTGATTTTTGTATGTTTTTGTATGCCTTTTCTAGCAATTTTTTTAATAATTTTCACTTTCTTTAGAACAATTATCGGACTTCTTTACAATTGCCGATATAATTAGTCTACGGACTATACATTACTATGATTCTTAAACCATCTCTTATAATCTAATTTCCTATAAAAGTGCCGATAGATGTAAGTTTATATATTTACAGTAGTGACCATGTTATGTAAATCATATGATTAAATAAATAAATAAATAAATAAATAAATAAATAAATAAATAAATAAAAAAGTTTCATATTGAAATAAATCAAATTGTAGGAAATTGGCCTCAGCGATAGCTGTAACCCAGTGCGCTGCCGTTTTGCGTATAATTAATGGCATTGTTTAATACACCGATGATTCCACCGATTGAGAAAAGATTACTCATTTCAGTTCGGTATATGACTGTTTTGTACAAAACTTGTGGATATTTTAATAATTAAACGACGATTGCACCGATTTGAGAAAATATTACAGATCAAAGTATTTTCGTGCAGTACAGTCATATACGTACTGAACTGAACTGTGTAATCTTTTCTCACCGGTGGAATCATCCGCGAATTGAAAAATACTGCCTTCTCTCTAATGGACATCTCTAATGGACAAGCAGTTTCTTTGCCTCCTTTGTTTTGACTTCAAATTAAAAGTAGTTCAGACGGATCCATTTGACATTGGTTTGAAAAAAAAGAAAAAAATACGGTTTCTCGAGTGGATCTGGACAATAATATCGATATAACTGTAGTTTCTCTTTTGTAAGGATTTAGGCACGATACGGAAACGGACATGTGACAGAAACGAGCAACATTTTCTCAACTGGATAGATGCATTATAGAATTCTGAGTCCAGAAAGCCTCTCTCTAAAACACTTGCACCTTTAAATGAAAAATTTCCACAGAATTAATTATATGCAATTTTTGATTCAAGGTTACAGAATAAGAAGAAAAATACCGTACATGCCCAAGGTTATAGATTAAAGAGGTATGCTCATCTGACTTCGCGCCACGAAATCAGAAGCTATTTTCTGCTTTTCTGGAGAGGGAGCCCGATGTTTTCTGGAAAGAGTATACAATGTTTTCTGCTTTTTCCGGCCATCTTGGATCTGAATTTTGAACTGCGCGCTACTGATTTCGTGGCGCGAAGTCAGATGATCATACCTCTTTAATCTGTAACCTTGGTCCATGCCGCCTCACTTTGGGATAGGAATTAAAACATGGCGTCGCGTCCCCTTTCTAGGCCAGATGAAAAACAACTTCTATATTTCTACGGAGAAGGAAACTAACTACACAGGAAACCCACATCAGTAGATTCCGTTCTGCTTAAAAATATGGACAAGTTGGTTCTCTTTCATACACAACTTTCCAATTTCACTTGTATATAGTTTTGAGTTTTAATCACGTCACCTCACTAGGAATAGGACAAAAAAAAGGGGAAGTCTATTAACCGTGAAGTAGAAAAGTGTGATTTCATAGAATAGGTCTGCTGCAAAATGATTTTTAAAAGGGTACTTTAGCACACGAAGACGCATACTGATTGCTTTCATATTAAAATCAAGCTTAATTCTCTTACACTTTGTCGACAAAACTATTTCTTGTCTTAGAGCAGAATGTGTTAATTGAATTGAACCGCAGTGTTCACCCTCTGTTAGTAATGATAAATCGTATCGTTATTTATCCGTTAGTGACAGTTTATCATTCTTTATACTTATGAATCAAAGTATACATCAAAGGAAATGTCAGTTTGTGCTTGACGCTGACCACCTCCACCAACTTCGTAATTGAGTCGGCCTCCGTGGTCAGGCGGTCGGCGCATCTGGCTACTGAAACAGCGGTTGCAGGTTCGAATCACGGTGGAGTTGACAAGACTTTAGGGTCTCTGATCTAGTCATCAGGGAGGGACGTGGATGTATATAACTCTTCGCAGTCTCATCATTTATTCCTTCCTCTCTTTATTATTTCATCTGCTGAGCCCTATAGTTGAGGAAGACACCTTAACTTCCGAAGAAAAAGAAGAAGAAAAACTTTTGAAACTCCCGTTTGTGACAGTTGTTGTAAAGCCCATGTTTGTCAAAAGTTAGCATATTAGAGATCCATTAAATATCTTTCTTAAAGCGGGAGATTCAAGCAGTTCACTCTAACTGTGCGACATCACAGTGAGGTAGTTAGCGGATAAATTACTAACTTTTCACCGTGTAGTATTGACACGCTGTATTTTTCACGGCCTGCAGAATGCAATCGGTGGGGTATGGACAGTAGAGAGCATCGAATTGATGAATGGTGGGCGACTTTGCGCCTCCGCTCCGCTCTGCACCACCGGCGGCTCTGCGCTGGTCGATGTGTGCTCCTCTCTTTTAGACGGGTCGCGGGGATGAGAGTTGGTTGTTGCTCGAGGTATGCGGCATCAGCACAGCGAACGGTTGCGGTGCATTTTTCCAGTACTGAGCTGTTAATTGCTCCACGTACCGAGGAGAGACACATCGGATGGAGAGATTTAACACGAAAAGACTGGGATTTTACAGAAGAAACATTTTAGTGTTTGCGTTGTCTCCGGCAATTAATCGTTTAGAGATAATGCGCTTACGTCCTAACGATTACTTCTCGCGCAGCCTCTCGCGTTGACACAGTACAAGCAGTTGCATAAGTCGAATCGTCAACGCAAGCCGCATTACACGTAACCCGATCCACTCGTACGTTCTGAGAAAACAAAAGAAAGGGAATAATAAAGTACGTTGTTATTACGTGTACTGCGGGTTGCGTTGAATTGTCCACGCAAGACTAACGCAACTGAAAGAGTATTCACTAACGTAATATGTTTATACCTTCCTCCCCCTCTTTATCGTTATCCTGAAAAAGGAGGAGGGAAAATCACCGGTAGCGCAACGATCTGAAAACCGAGGGTATGTCATATATTATAATACCAAAATTCTAGTTTTTGTACTATATATTATGATTCTTGAAAAATTGGAGGATATTCTGGGGAAAAGGCCAGATTTTGATGGATTCACACAATTATTTTGGTGAAAGTACTTGCTATTTATCGGTTGATATTTGCGTGCTTCTGATGTTATTATTAGAATTTAAGAATTATTTTTTTCAGAGTAGAATCAAAGATTTGTTCTAATTCTGAAAAAATAAACGAAACAGAGCAAAAAAAATGTAAGATCCTTACAACTACCTCATTGTTTGATTAACGAAATATTTTGAATAATTTTTGCCAGCGGAAAAAGTTAAACTACTCGAGTTGGCATTCCCGCAAAAGTCTAAAAACTTGAGCAAAAAAATGTTCTCAGGAAAATAAATCCAGCGACCCACATTTATTTTATAACTCGGCATACTTTCTTTCCCATCCTCCATCCAACACAACCGATCTGAATCGAAAAAAACGTCACCATTATTTTCCCATTACCGCACGTCATGAATGTCATGATTCCAACATCAAATTCGCCATTATGAGGACGCGTTGTCAAGATTTTTATGAAGTCCGATGATATGCTTAGCCAAACTTCACACGAAATTATCATCGGAAACTTTGCAAGAGGCGTTTCAGACATCGATACAGCTGAGAATGATAAAAACCACCATTAACATTTAAGTTTCACTCTGAATTTTATTTATTTGACTACATTTATTTTTCCTCATCGTTGATTTATCATCATGTTAATAGGATGATAATGCCTCGCTTCCTAGCTAAACTGCCAAAAAAAATTCTCTGAGAAATTTTGGCAACATTATTAATTCTGATTATAACTCGAGACGCATCTGAGATTTTGAATGATTTGAGCGCCGTTAAATACATCGTAAACCATCGTAGCTATCTCGAAGACAGATATTTTTTTCTTTTTCTTTTTATTGTTATATCAAGAGTTTCATTGATCCCAGGGGCACGCCAACAACGGCGGTTTAAAGATGAGGGTAAAAATTGATGTGACGTTAATGCGGGAGCATTTCAAGTCAATCGTAGGACTCACTCTATACAACTGTCTCGCATTGAACAAAAGTCGACCGCTTCGTTCTTTCTAGGAATAATATAAACTTTTACCGATCAGTAAGTGGCATCGCGTGCCATTTGGCAACGATGCAATTATACTGAAGGAAGTATGTCTCTATTCATAGAATTAACTTCATGAAAAATATCGTTTGAGGTAGTTCCTTGCGTGAATCGTCACAGCTCGACCTTTTTCATGGATTTATAGGAGCTGCAACACGTAGCACTATCCGATTTTAAGCTACGTTAAACTGCCAATCAGTCTAGACGTACAGTTTTTAAGTAAGACATTACGAAAAAAAAGAGAAAAAAATAGATCCGATCAAATGCTCCTTCTCCTTCTCACTCGCTGTCACAAGGTTTCCCGTAAAAAATCACGCAAAAAGAAATTATTTTTTAACAAGGACGAAAAAGAAAACTATTTAAGAATGACTGACATTCTCAATCATTTTATACGCAATTATTCTTGGAATTACCAGAATTCTCATTGATCTAATGGATTGTTCAGATAATTCGCGAGAAAGAATTAATCAAAGAGCAACCATCAAATCAATAGGAATGGGGCTGTTGCACCCTTTTTCTGTAAGCTATTTAAAGGTCGATTAGATGCAAACACCTGCAAAAATAACGATGGGAGCACCAGACGAAACTCATTGGGAAACTCATTAAATGCATTTAAATGCGCGAGCGTCATGGCTGCATATGCCATAAGAGACGACTTTCCTTTGACACCGGAACAAATAATCGGATGTGGATAACAACTCTACTGTCTAATTTTACTCTGTGAATCTTCCTTGTTAGCATGTAGAGAAAGTGGCGAAATTAAGATCTCCCATTATTAGTGTTATACGTCGCCATCAAGCTCTTTCATTTACACGGAGAAAAAGCTTTGGGTAGGGGAACCAAAGTCTGCGGGTGATTATATAGTTGCTGAGGCGTCTTTGGGCAGGGGGACTAAAATCTTTGGACAAAGCAACCAAAGTTTTTGGAAGTTGGTTTCCCTCGCCCAAAGACTTTGGTTGCTCTGTCCAAAGATTTTAGTCCTCCTGCCCGAAGACGCCTCAGCATCTATAATTCTGCCCAAAGCGTTTTTTCGGTGTAAATGCTTTTAATGAGCTCCGGAGTGAATTTCGTGAGTTTTTAGTGCTACTATCGTTATTTCTTACAGGTTTTTGCATCTGAAGTAACCCTTAAATCGCTTACAGCAAAAGTGTGCAAGAGCCCCGTTGCCTTTCCTTCGTCAGAGCCTACACTGGAAGAAAAAAAATTGCTGTCTTAGCAAAAACGGACTTGCGATGTAGGTACTCGCAAAACGAAAATTTTGCTGAATTAACCACCCGCATCGCAGAATTGGCAAAAAAAAAAATTGGCGAACTTAACAGATCTAATTTGCTAGCTGTGCAAGTTAGCAAAAGTTGGAAATAACTTCACGAGAGTGAGCTAGATCGAACCATTACTTTGACCCAATTTTGATTTCGACTTATCATCACTAAAACGCTGTATTTGACATCTTTAGGGCTGATTTCGGCACCTGAAAGCGAATATAGTAAACTTGACTGTAAACGACTGTTTGAATAGAGCATACTTCAGGTAAAATCAACTCCCATCTGCTTCATTCCACCCAATGTCAGATCAAGTTTACCTTATTCACTTGCAGGAGCCAGAATTATAGTCATGAAGATGGTAAATCTTGGCTTATGCCGCAACGGATTTCCTCATTGTTGGCACTTTCACGGTACAAAACACCTTAATTCAAATATGCACATTGGGTCGTTAATGACCCACTTAGTGTGGCTTTTGGTAAATTTGGGCCAATTTTACTCAAAAAACCAATGTTGGGATCTTTCAGCGCGTAACACCTAACCTAACCAAAAAATGTCACTTTTATTAATTTTTTAATTTTCTAACTCTAAGGTGGTGTTTTTTGAGAAAAACACCAAAAACTTAAATATGAAAAATGTTAAGTTAAAATATAATGTTGGGAATATATGGGTTAGTGACACAAGGACATACATTTTGATTTTCTGCACTGAAAAAAAAAAATGCTGAATTTAACTATTTTACACAATTAAAAGTGTGGTTAAGACCTAAGTGGTATGTTTTACCAGTTGAAATAGTTTCACAACCTCCATGCTAATTCAATTTAACTATTTTACATAATTAAAAGTATGGTTAAGACCTAAGTGGTATGTTTTACCAGTTGAAATAGTTTCACAACCTCCATGCTAATTCAATTTAACTATTTTACATAATTAAAAGTATGGTTAAGACTTAAACGGTATGTTTTACCATCTGAAATAGTTTCACAACCTCCATGCTAATTCAATTTAACTATTTTAATTGGTAAAGCCAATTATTTTTAGGTCTTAACCCTCTAAAGACCAGATTAGTTCATACGGACGCCACTCTTCCGTTTTTATAGGGAAGGTAGTTAACTATTTGTACTCAAGGGAGTTGGAATTGCCTATATGACAAATTGAAGGCGCCCGGTGAAATCTTGTCTTTTAAGTATTTTCATCGATAATCGCGTTTATCCAGAATGAACACTAACAAACAATGTGAGACAAAGAAGAGGCGAAAAACGAGTAAACTCGGGCTTGGTCCATAAGGGATTGACCATACTTTTAAGGTTTAACTATGTAATTTGTTAAATTAACCGTTTTTTTTTTTTAGTTGGAAGATAACAAAGAGTTATGTTCAAACTGTACCTGTATCGTTGACGGAAACTTTGAATCTCTTTGCGGTGGGCTGGAGTAGAACGGCGAATGAGAGCTGGAGTCCGTGATTCAAGGTATGGACGAAGACGCAACAAACGACGATAACCCACCCCCAGCCCCCCTCGGGATAGTAGTGCCTGCGAAGGAGTCGTCGGGCCTCTATCGGGGTTTTAGGGGTAGGAGCGCAGGGCTGTGGCTGTGAAATCGGTGTCGCCGCAGGCGTGAGCAGTGGCCAAGACTGGGCGCGTGAGAGTGAAGACATTTTATTCCTACCGCCCTCTCATCTTCACCGGTTTACCCGCTTCCAAGTCATCGGGAGCAACCTCGACTCACTCATCACAAACAAAAATAAAATAAAAAAATAAAAAAAAAACAAATGAAAAATTAAATAGGGGAATACTTTTAAACTAAGAGCCGCGTAATAAAATCGCACAAACTCGGACACCCCTTGTAATCAGGGTAAACGGATTCAATCTGCGTTATTGATCGTGATAAAGAAATAAACTTGCTTAGATGTAAATGGAAAAGAATAGCAGGAATTTCTCGTCACGAACAAGCGCGGAAGATCTTGAGACAAGAACCACACCAAAGTTGCGCACAAACTTGAACAATTTTGAAAATCAGGGCTAAGAAACGAATGAATCTGCATTATTAATAGTAAAAAAAATTGATAACTCAGGAGAGAGATAAAACTATCGCGCCAGGAAAAAGCGCGGAAAATTAAGAACTTACACGAAAGACCCGCAATTTATCTGCTGAAACTTCGAACTTCAATGATATTTACTTGATATTTTACAGAATGGGAATTTTCTTCTGAGTAAGTGGTGGTAAGTATCTCAGGTTTCTGCTTCACGGATTGCTCCCTTCTGATGGAAGGTGAATTGTTTTCATCTTTTTTCAGTTCCATAAATCCACTACACTGATACTCCAAATGTTTTACAAGTAATATCATATTCCCCGTGCGTTAGCCTCAGTATCAATGTTTGTAAACCAATGGTGCACAGGCTAGTCGCTGAAGCTGCGTCAAATATAGGACACATAACCGAGACTATCGTAAAACAAGTTTCGATAAATAGAGATAATCGACACAGACTGACGAGAACAAGAGCAAGGCGTTGAAAACGCTTCAAAAATAGTTTAGTTATAATTGATTATTATCAATCAAAATATAGAACGACCAGATTTTGGACCAATTTTGCCGCAATGATTTAAAAGGAGCAACTTTTTAACCCTGGTGGGGGGAAAAAATAAATAAAAAGTGAATGAATAAACGAAACGCGAATGCTCGCAATTAAAATTATTTACGAAAGAGCAGAGCAAATGGCGCACAAAAATTGCACCAACACTTATGACGACACTTAATTTTCGGAGTACACTTTGCAGTTGGTTTTCAATTATCGTCGATGTGAAGTTTAGCCGAGTACGTGAACACAACGAACACAATGAGCACAACCGAACACATCAAGGCAGTAGGAGGCGAGAACCGCACTTACAACAAAACACTTCGCGGAGAGCATTAACGCGTGCGAATGGACATAAAACGGTGTATTATGGCTGTAATTACCCTCCTTTGAACAGCTTGGGTAATTGCAGTCAAGTTAACACAGTGTAGCGTCCTGTCGAATCGTTGCTTAGTATAAAAACACTCGATCTTTTTTCTCTTTTCTAATAAAAACACCGAACAAAGCAAACAAACGAGCAGACCGTGGTCGTGTAACAAAGTTATTACTGTTGGTATAGGAATGGAGCAGTTGCAGGGTTCGAATTTTGGTTGTTTTTTGTTGTTGTTTTTTATTTTTTTTTTGAGCGGTAAGTTTTTTTTTATTATATTATTATTTTTTAAAGCGTATAGACCTTAACAGACACGTGGGGAGCTCAGCTTTGTTATGGTTATAGTAAGACGATGGTTTACTGTCTCAAAAAAGGTCAAATATTCGTAACTTGAACATTTCTAGAGTGGCTTCCAAAGGGAAAAGGTTAATTAAGTTGACGGACAGAGGAGTTCGACGAATCATTCAATTTCAAAAAAGGGTAGAGGTATTACACTTTCTTTTAAGGGGCTGTAATCCCGACGGTTGGCTGTGCGGCCGACACTCAGTGGTTTGAAGTTCTGAATTTCCCGAACATCATTCCATGCACAGGAAAACCTGGATATTTGGTTGAACAAAACAATCTTGTATGTAGCTAATTTTACCACAAGTTACGTTGCGTTTACCATGCTCTATCATATGAATATGTTACCGAGTACTGCAACAAACCACTTAAGAAAGGCGACAATATCCAACGTTTAAGAACTTGTTACCCCTCTCTTGAGAATGTTCACGCATGCCTTCAATGAGATTCAAGTTTTATCATTTCAAGAACACCGATCCTCAATCCATTTTCCTCCTTTCCTTCACCAAACTAATTTAAACTCATCAAGAAACAGTTATGCGGCACCCGCTGGTCATGGCACTATTCGATGCTGAAGAAAAAAATATAATTGCGTTGGACGGGAGGGGTGGGGCGTATTGACTCCCGTGGTTAACAGTCTTCTCAACAGAATTGCCAAATGGTACGTATGGTACTGCAATGAACGAAGAAGAAATAGATTTTTCCGGATAATCTATTGCAACTGTGCTTTACTGAACAGCTCAGCCGACAAGATTTCCAACAGCATTTATCGAGGAGGGAAAAAATAGACAGGCCGTTTAATGGTGACTACTGACTACTTCACTGAACCACGCGAGGAAAAAAATTTATGTAAGTTAGTGTACATAGTTTGATTCTTTAGCTTTATTTCTGAGATATCCCCCCCCCCCCCCCACTACACAAGTATGCAATATCTTCATGAAGCGATGAGGTAGAAGTCACCGATGGGTGGTTTTATAATCAAAATACAGTGGTGGCTAGTGAAAGTTATATCCTACTTAAATTAAATGAGCCTATAAGAAGCAATTTTATTGATGGATCCGAGGGGCTCACAATTGAACCTCGAAAATGGGATAGTAGTGACAAAGTCAGTCTCCGTGGTCCTGATGTAGGTCTGGTGGTCTGGTGGTCTGATATGGTCAGCAAAATGCGCCACTAATCCAGACGTCCCGGGTTCGAATCCTGTCTGAGATGACAAGATGTGACGGTCTCAGACATAGACAAGTTTTCTCGGAGGGACGTAGATCAGTGGCGTAGCATAAAATATGGCAATTTTGCAGTTCGTCCATTTAAACTAACGAAAAAGATCGAAGTATTGGGTGTTCAGTGAACACCTTCGCACTCGACCTTTTACATGGGTTTGAATAGACAAAGTACAACGTTGCCAAAATGCACACTACGCCACTGACGTAGATGTAGCTATTCTCTCTTTTAAATTCTCCTCTTCTCCTTTCTTCCAATTCGTCTCATTGACCGTTGATGGCGAAAGGAGACTCACCAATTTTGAAAAAAAAGAAGGAGAAAGGGTAACAGGAGTAACAATCGATGGCTCACAAGCCGACACTCCTAAATTATGAAAAGTATCGGAGTGGCTCTAAAAACCAAGGATACATAGAATCCTAGATCAAATGAGAGTCTGCGTGAAATTATGCAAAGAAAGTACCCAGAGATCAAAGTCAAAATAATTGAGAAACTGAAGACTTTGAGAAATGGAATAATCTATTTGCGATTCAAGACAATTTAAAATTTATATTGACTTCCTTGCTGATTGCTTATTGTGGTCATTTCGCACAACACTATACGCTACCCCCCCCCCCCCCAAAGTTTAATCGTATTGAAAGTATACCTCTGGTATTTGGCTCATCATTATAAGGAAGTTTTGTCAGAGTTCAGCACTTTTTAGGCAGGGGGTGTTTCAGAAAACTTTCAGAACCTACTATATTTAAATCCTAAAACCGAATTCTCCGGCCATAAAAGCGGGGAGCAGTTAATGATCCACACTCGCAGGTTCTCCCAATCTAGGCTCCATAGATCGTTATCAGTTTGTATTTGTTCCATTCTCAGTGAAACAATAAAATTGGCATCAATAAAAAGCATATACTGGAGTACGCTTTTATACGAAATCTTTGTAACAGATCTATTTTTGGGCTGCTGGCTATCAAGAGTTAATTAAGTAAGACAAAAAAAAAATCGCCTAGTGACCAAACCTCAAAGTGAAAATGTCTACTAAAATTCCAGCGAGACGGTCTCTTTAATTCATAATCCCCTTCAGACTGCTTATTGAGGGCTCAACAAGGAAGAAATTGCCCACGCACGTACTCACGAACGTAAATTAAGCTTTACTTTCGATGATTGAGAAAACTCGAGGTCGGAATCAAAGGTTTTGAGCTTTTCCGAAGAAGGACATAAGAATATCTAATCGAAGTTTTAGCACTGATAATTATTTTTATTTAGTCATGATTCAGATTTCTGAGAAAGGTGGGATCTTTTTGCAGAGAATGCCTTAATTTCATAATGTGATTTACTGTCAAATGTGGGATTATTCAATGAGCCATTACCTACCTCCCAATTTCCTCCATCAAGACAAGTGTATGGTTGACAGTTGCGGCTCGTGCAATTTGGCAACCATGCTAAATTTCCATTTAAACCCATGCAAAAGTATCGATATCTCGGGGTTGCAATTGCACCTCCTGAAGATCGATTGTTTTAAGTAGGATTAAATGGAGAGAATACGTTGTTGCCAGATTGCACGCGCCGCCACTGATGGTTGACAAAGGTAGACAAGGACGAGGGGGATAAACTCTCCCCCATCCACACCCTTTTTCTACCCACACATTCTAAAAAGGAATAAGGGAGAATATACGAACAAGTGATCCTGATGGTTGCGCGCGCTACTGTTCAATGACTCCGTAACTAGGCCGGCGATGAGGTGCCTATGTTTATTGTCCCTAGACATATAGACGTAGACATAGACATATAGACATGAACAAGTCCCTATAGGCGCAAAGGCATACCTCTCCGTTTGATCGGAAGCTTTAAAATGTGTTGTTCTATATAGCCTGATTTTGAATTACAGAAGTTTCGATCTACTGAGTTTGTCCTTTTCATTGCATTTTGAGATTTTATAATATGTTAAAAAATCGATCGAACAAAATTTTGAAATTTTTCAATCGATCGCGGGAAATTTCATTTGATCAACAGTTTAATTTTTGACATGTTTGGAGAATTAAAACAGAACTTTGAAATGTAATGAATAAATTTCGAGTGAAAATTTCTCTCGGTAACTTTACGGCTGAAATCATCCGAAGAGCTTTCAAAGGTCCCAGCAAAGAGTGCAGAAGTATCCATGAAATATTTCAAAGGAATTCCATTGTGCAAGTGTGAAACTGTAATTATCAAAATAAATTAAGAGGAATGCCTTTGGCGCGAAAGTGTTGAGCGCCTGATCATAACTGGGATAACAAATTCCGACCCTAGTAATTACCTTGTTAACTAATATTTTTCGAGCAGGAGAGAAGGTGTGTGCGAATTATTATGATTTAAAATTGAGGATGAATATAATTGTTAGACAATATCGATGCTTTCTGCTCAAACGACCGCGTGCCGAACGGAGCATTGCGCTACGGGGGACAAAACCTAATTACGTACTTGTCACTGGATGGAAATTAAAAATGTAATCTACGACTACAAGGGGGTGTAAAACCGGTGTTTTATACACGTAATTACGCCTCAGTTTTTTTTTTTTTTTTTTTTTTTTTTTTTTTTTTTTTTAAATTAGTTAGTCTTTTCACCCTTTTACACCCGACCGAAATTGCACCACAACGAGTAGTGTTACACACTATACATGCATCGGTGATAGGATCGATTGAACGGAAACATCAGCGCACTTTCCAACGCGCAGGGCCTTGATTTTTTTCTAAGAAATCAAATTTATTTAAGACAGTGCATGCCGTTTTGCGGATATCTAATGGCAATCAACAATCCATCGGTGACTCAACCGCGGTTTAAGGAAAGGTCAATGATTTGAGTATCTCTGTATAAACCACACTGTTTTACCTCTCAACTGATATGCAAAGCGGTTGGTTTCAAAACCAGCAACGATGTCCATTGCGAAGTTTCTACACAAGAAAATCGGCGACCCAAAACTCTATGTATTTGAAAGTGAATTGGAAGCCCAAAAAATCAATTTTTGATTAATTACTTATAATACTTGAAAGGTTTCTTATTTTGCAAAGGATTCTGAGATCATCACTATAAAATTGTTTTATCAGAGAACGGCAAAAGTAAAATATTTCTTCAAAGGGAGGCCAAGTCGTATTCTTATGTATACCCCTCTCCCCCCCCCCAGCAATCAAACATTTAGACCCACCTTAAAGCGAACGCAGGCTACATTTTTGTCTTATTTGAGCCTTAGCTAGACGTAGCCAAGTCTATTTCAAACATGGGCTATCATTATGCTGATTTAAAGCTAACGAGGACTTATAGTAGCCAAAGAACAATATATATGTTGCATGCCGGTTGCGTGAAATCTTCATTAGTTCATATCTTTGCGAGGAGATTTTGTGATAGTATGTCTTAAAACACTAAAACATTAATTCCTAAATTCTAGTCATATTACCAGAAACACAACGACATGTGTGCCGCGAAGAGTCTGTTGCGTTCACCAAAAAATGTTGATGTTACCATCAGAATATGGTCACAGTACTAGAATTTGTAAACAGTTTTAAAGACAAAGGTACAAACACTAGAATTCTGGTAACCAAACCATCATTTACCTTGGTTCACATATCTTTGTGCTTTTGGTATTTTTTTTCAGTTATGACACACTTATCATATATTTAAAAATATATCAAAAGTAATCGTTCTCATCCGTGACATTTGGTGCGAAGATTATTATTTCTTTCCTGCCCCTTCTTTCCCACTCATCAAGCCTTTCCAAGATCTTATCTAACTGATGAATTCAAATTCCTTCCAAGTTTTCATGCATACCCATGCACTTGTTATTTTTTCATGCGAAACATACGTTAGACAAAATAGAAAGATAATGACAAACACATGTGCCAATTATAAAACTTCAACTTGAAAAATGTTGCTGTTTCGCAATCTCAGGCTAAGTTAAAAAAAAAAGATTTTAGTTCAGTTGAACGCTTTGAACGCACAGTTTTATAATTCGAGTTCAGACGATCTCGAAGACGCATTTTAATCTAGAGAAGGTAAAAAGCATAAGCTGTTCCAATTGAAAATCGCGCCCCCCTTTCCTTACTTTTTCGCTTCCCTCCTGTTCATTTCGTGACTAGCTTCAGTTCTCTAGGTCAAAAAAACTTGTTAGTAAATGTGTTGGGATAGTAAAGAAAACCTTACAAATTTGAATTTTAAAATTTGGTGAAAAATTCCATTAAAAGAGATTGTTTGTGTGGATATTTTGAAGGATTTTCGAAATAATCTGAAAATAAGTTCATTTTACTTTCACCCAATTAATTGTTTTAATAATTCCTGACACTTGGAAGAAATGAAAAATCCGACGAAATTTCAAATCAACAAGAATCTGTTTGGTTTAAATTATGATAAATTTTACTTTTGATTAAATCTGATCCAGAACTTCATCTGATGTCATTCTCCCAGTGGCGTCGCGTGCCATCTGGCAACAGTGTGCCTCCTCCATTTAAAAGCATTCAATACATCGAATTTACCGTGTGCACTGTGCACCCCCTGAATTCGACCTTTTACATTTAAATGGGTAGAATACAGTGTTGCCAAACTGCACGCGACGCCACTGCATTCTCCATAAAGCATATCCGGGATCGAAATCCTTCAAACGAAAGATACGTATACAACCATGATTCACCAGTGGTGTCATTATAAATAAACTAGTGGCCGGTGGCCGCTTCGCGGCCAAGCGTTCCGTTTCGCGTCTTGCGCGTGATTTTTGTTTATTTGAGCTAAGACTTTGACTCGATATCATCCACTCCCTAACTCCGTTTGCTATTCGCCCATCTAATCTTGCTCCGAAGAACGAAATCTAAAAACTTACTCTATTATTCCTTAAATACTAAAGTGTTATTTCCTCAGGTACCAAAGGTTTGGAAAACAGGAGTCATTATTTGGAGGGGCATAAATAGCATAACCCCCGCCCAAACCCCCTTATATGAAACTTAAACATTTTTTAGGGGTAGTCGTTCTCAAGAGGGCCCGATCAAAAACTGCCAATTTTTTTTGGCGCTCATGGAGACGCCGAAACCCCCAGAATCGGCGCATTTGGATGCACCGTATTAGCGCATGTGGATTATACGATTTAGAACTGTACAGAGAAAAGAAGGGAAGGCGAGAAAGAAATAGCGAGAGTGCATGAGAAACCTGCATTCACAATAAAATGAGAAGTTCGGGATAAGCAAACAAATACGCATGACCGAGATCGCACACCTACGATAACCTTTCGTTGAACTGACATGACAATAAGACATTGCGTTTCAGTGAATATCAAAAATCTATATGTGAATGGAAGAGAAACTTGGCGTGGGAAAACTATGCCTTTTTCAAACAGCCCTTTATTGACGACAGTAATTTTTTGAAAAAGGTTGGCTCGAAAATTCAGGCAAACTTCGTCTAAGATTTTAGGGTCATTCTTTTAGCGCTTTTTGACCACTGATTTTGCAGCAAATTACCGTTTTTTGGCTACTTTTTCAAAAATTCCTTCGTGTATGTTTTAGCGCTTTTGGCTTATCTTTTTTGGGAATTGACGCTTTTGAATGGTCGCCTCCCCCCCCCCCCACAAATGATGAAATTCCTATTTTTTAGAGTTTTTTTAGACACTTCACGAAGCTCAAGTTTGTATAACCAGTAAACAGCTACTGGCAGCCGATTTTAGCGTACGACGCAACGGGTCCATCGGACCCAGTTCCAGCATCTAAGGGCATCTCAAGTTCACCACAGAGTTTTAGTGTGAAGTCAACGGTTAGCCAAAAATTACATCAATAATGCACTCATCGGTTGCAATCGGTTGTGACAAAACTCGCATAGCGTTCCAAACTATCTCATCCACTCTCCCGCCGTGACCTCCAATCCCCATGTGTATACCCATCTCTTTCTAGTGTCCTGATTCGTATACACAGGGCCTCGTATTACGGCATGTTAATAGCAAATTCGCATTAAAATTGAGGAATTCATTTCTGCCAAAAAATATTTCACAAAAGATGTCTCTACATACGTTTTTTTAAAATTAGAGTATAGCTGTACAACATGGGGGTTACGTGAGAGCAAGAGAGACAGTTTGTCTTTGTTTGGAACGCTTATCACCGGATGCCGTCATCACCAAGTCATCACTAAAAGAACCATCTATTTTGAAATAAACGTCGCACTGGCCCACTAATATTACTGCACAGATTAAAAAATAACAGGTATACAATCAAATGAACCATAAAAACTATACATACTCAAGGCTCAAGAGATCTATCGAAACTTTGTTTTCTTTGTTTTTTTATTAAAATCGGAAAAAACAGACCTTAAAAACATCATAACCTCGCCAAAACGCGAACTGAAACGAAAACAACTCAAATCGCCAACTTAAAGATAAAAAAATCTGTAACCATATTTTTGGTTCGTTAGTAAGTAGTATTCTTGGATGAATCACTTATACATTTAAAGTAAACGATGCATTTTCAACAGAAAACCAATTATTTACTTAACTCAGTATTCAGTAATATTTGACAGTATATTATTAATGAGAAAAGTATAACCACCGCGTCTCAAGTTATGAATAATAACCCTAATCATTTAGTTTCTTTATAAATTCTTGGAACCTAGCTCAAATTTGGTGGGTTATATTCGAGATATTGAATCAATGCACCGATCTCATCAAGTCATCGTTGATTGTACTATTCTGTTTATCTATGCATATGAAACATATGATAAGTATTGAAGCTCTATACATCGCTAAGCGATACAGCAACCTCGTCAAGCCATCATCAATCGAAGACTGTACAGTGCTGCCGTATTTAACATAAAATATTTATACACATTTTTCATTAAGTCTGAAGTGCCTGGTATATTTCGCAACACAGCTAGCAGCACTGTGACTCTCTCATTGTGTATATCTACGTAAAAATGTGGATAAAAAGTCGAAGCTATACATAGATATCATGAAGTCGCTATTAAAATGCGTCTACCCGAACGGTTCCTTCCGCGAGTAAAACATATGATGAAGATCGCCATGGTAACGTCAAATCGTGCGATCTAATTAAAAAAAAAAATTGTCAGAGCATCACGTTTCTCGCTCACACGCGTACAAAATCGTATGCTCTTCCGCACGTATGCATTTAAAAAAGGACGACAAAATCTCGCTTCTCTCGCCCACCCTTGCAAAACGAACTGATTCGCATCCTTTTCGCACTCGCACAACTTTTTGAGAGAAAAGTTTTTAGCATTTTAAAAAGGGACGTGGGGCCCGCACGGAAAAACTTATATTTTTCCCGAAGCATTGGAGCCGAGTCCGACCGATCGGTACCAGGCCCCTCCCGAACGGTGCAACGGTTCTCCAGGAACTTAGCTTCATTCTTACAAATATAATATAGGATATACTAGGCACATTTTATTTCTTAACCTGCCAATCACTTTTTTGTCCCATTTGATATAAAAAACAATCGGAATATGACCGGTTACAAAATTTGTTACCAGGTTACGGTCCTCCTTAACCATCGGCAATATTGGTCACGCGAATTGTAACCCAATCCCCAAATCAGTAGTTGGAATTTTTTTAACTCTCCATCAATACACAACTAATAAATTAATGTATCCTACAACTATTACTTTATAAAACACATCGGTCAAAGATC
This sequence comes from Trialeurodes vaporariorum, assembly GCA_011764245.1. Classification (NCBI taxonomy): domain Eukaryota; kingdom Metazoa; phylum Arthropoda; class Insecta; order Hemiptera; family Aleyrodidae; genus Trialeurodes; species Trialeurodes vaporariorum. Next base: position 22,307,708 of record VMOF01000002.1, read on the forward strand.
ATGCAAATATGATGATCTGGCATCAAAATTTACTGACAGTGAAAAAAAACCCGACCCGGTCTCAAAATGAAATTTGCATGTTAGGTTCACGGGGGTTTCAGTAAACGCGTATGAAGATTTTCGACTGGGTCTGCCGTTTGGTTGCTTGTTCGAATGCTTTGAGCGGGCATAAAGTACACAAATAAAAATATTATACTGAAAATGGCCAGAATTACAAAAATAAAATAAAAAATAAAAAAAAAAATCCGATTTGAAATTCTGTCAGTTTCCAGGTGTATTATGTTATAGGGTAGAAAATTCTGGTCAGAAACTTTGGCATTTTTTATTTGATTAATCTGGTCAAACATGTCAGAATTTCTGGTCAAAAATGCCAGAAATGTGATAAGTTGGTCGAAATTGCTAGACTTTCTGAGCATAATGGCAAATATTCTAATAGAAAGTTTCCAAAAGAAAATTATGGTATTTCCAGGAAATTCTAATATTTTGAAATGTAGTTCTGTCATGAATAAATGACCAGATTAATTCGGTCAATAATGCTAATTTTCCTGAATACTGCCAGATTATCTTTATGTGAACTTGTACATTAGGTCATTTTTTTTCGTTGACCACTTTTTTTTTTGCGTGTACCAATCCTGTTTGCTAGTTATTAGTCGAGGGTGAAGAATATCCAATCACTTATTGACGGTTTAATTCGGAAGACCGCGAGCGAATAGCCGAAGCCGCGGAGGCAACGTAAACTTCCTACGTCGGAAAATGCACGCGCGACTTGGAAAGGCGGCCGTGCGGTGTAAGAACCACGTGTGATACTGAAACCGCGGAGGCTCGGCCCGCTCGTTGGCTCAACTTCTTGGTCCTCCGCGGCCGGATCGGCTACCTCCTCCGCCGGTGCGACAAGATAATGTGACGGAGGGAGGAGGAGGAGGAGAGGAGGAGAGAAACTTTTTGAGTCGAAAAGCAACACCGTTGCCATGCGCGGTGGGACCGTCGCGCACGCTGAACTCGCAGCGACCTACCTCAATCCGCGGCCGCGGCGCCGTCATCGTTGTCAGCGTGCATCATTAACCTTCGACAACGCGATCGCCTCGTCCGCGCCGCGTCGCGCCGTGTCGCGTCGCGGAAGCGGGGACTGGAATATGAAGGACCGTTCGTTGAAAAAACATATGCCCTCTCCAGAGATTACTGCCCCCTCCATGGACAGGTACGTACAGCCTTGCGTCTCCTGCGTGCAGATAGAGTTCCTCGATGGAAATATTGCATAGGGAGTACCCCGGTAGGCAAGATCTCAACGAGTTGTGATTGGTCGTTCGTGGTTTTATTAGCTTTCACCGAGCGACCAGGAGTCATCTACATCGAAGGCTCCGACATCGAAAGCTCAACGGCATTTTTCGGGCGGATTCGCCCCCAAGAAAATCCGTCTGTTCACCACTACTGGTTTACTGTCGAACTTCGTCACCTTCGAATTCGTTCGGGCGATTGACTCCAGTCAAATGTTTAAAGCGTCGTGTCGGTACTCTCTATATACCATATTTTCATCAAGGGAATCTGCGTGCAGCATTGGACCATTACCAATCAGAATTGACTAACTGAGTGAAGAAGAAGAAGTGACTCCTCTGTTCAATTTATAGAGAAGGTCATCTATTAAGAACCGCGAACCGCGCGGTGGGAGTTTTTTCTTGTGGGGGGGGCACGGGAAAAAAATTGGGGGCACAAAAAAATGATGAAGCGAACAACATCCAACCGTCCTTGCTTGCGTTGGATGATGACCTGACCAACGACAAAAACTTATTCAGTCAGTTCGGAGAAAATTAACACCAAAAAGGTTTTAGTTCTCTAGAGTGTTTAAAAAGCTTAGAAAAACAGTAAGTATTTCAATTTCATGTTGTCATTTAATTTACTAATGTTGTTCTTAAGATATAAGTATAATTTCTCTATAACTTCAAATTTGGTGTAGGTAAAGATTAAAAATGGTATTTTATGCGTCATGCTTTCAGCTTTAAAATGAGTCCAAAGTTGATTAAATTCCATCGACGCAACACGCAATAGCCCGCAAAAGTAATTTTTCTATACTCACACTTTCGCGCGCTAGAGTTCAGAAGAATATGCAATTTTATTCAATGGTCGTTTTTGAGTCGCAAGCTTGCGCGTTAATTTCTTCGAGCTATAATAATGAAAAAACATATCGTGAAAAAGTTCAACAATGGCACTTTATTAATAGGCGCACCTCACTTCTTGACGAACATTTTTTCGGTGAGCACATTTGGTACCACTACACCGCAACTTTCGTATTCCCATCTCGTGTGACACGGGGTTTTCCTGGCTGCTGATCCATGCGTTGACCGCATCCATTAATTTTTCGTCACTTGCAAAGCTGCGGCCTCCAAAGTCGGGAGACTTACCGCACTTCACCCCGAGTGATTTTCACCTTTTCCTGCACAGTGCACCTGCATTAGATCCTGAGCATGAATCTTCGGTGGCTGCAGCTTAAAAGTGACCAGGGGCGTCATTCCGGGTTCGGCTTTGGGGGGGGGGGGGACAATGACCTTTTTTTTTTTCTTTCTTTGATCATCTATATTATTTTAGACACTCTGCAGCCCTGCATATCCTATATTTACGGCTCTAAATTCCAACAAAACTCGTTAATGACCACCAAATTTTATATTTCGAAACTTTTTCTCTCCCCCCCCCCCCCCAAAAAAAAGGTCATCACTTTTTCACTTTTGGCCGACCCTTGGGGGGAGGGGGCAAACCCCCCCTGCAAATGACGCTACTGAAAGTGAAGAAAAAGTGATGGATGCGGTCAACGCATGGATCGGCTGTTAACCCTTTGAGGGGCAGTGGCTAGTGCCACTAGCCACCTTTTATTTATTTTTTCCTGAGCTTATGAGACAGTGGCTATTGTAACTAGCCACTTTTTTTGGTTGGTAAGATGTTCTAAAATGGGGAAAAAATATTTTCCACATGGTAGCACAGCGGTAAACATTATTTTTAGACCAGGTAAATGTTGACATTTTGAGATTTTCCCTCCAAGACAGACCGGCTCCCGCTAATGTAGTAATATTTTTTTTTCTGGAAGGTTTAGGCAAATTTTTGAGGCAGATTATGAATTTTGAAAGTATTTTGAACATTTTGAAGTACTAGTGAGTAAAATTTGCTGATTTTGTAATCTGAGCGTTCGGTAGAACGCACACGGCAAGTCAGACAACAGACCACAGAAAACTACCGAACGTATATTCACAGGAATCATCGACTCCGACCACTTTTTCGGCTGATATCCTAAGCTACAGCAAAAACCAGAGTTTTATTAGGATTGTATGTTACATGGATCGATTCAGTCTGTTTCCGTGTTTGAACTTTTGCAAAATTCACGAAGTAAAACTCGCTTGTAACAGAGAAATCTTTAAAAACATTATCTCATTTTAAGTATGGTTCCCGCCTTTCAAATATTTGAATATCTGCGAGCTCGAATCTCATTGGTTGTTAATCATTCGCCGAGCGGACCCGAGCGGACCCGACACCCAGAGTACAGATCATCGTTAATTCGTTTCCATCATTCCATCCAGATCTGATTGTTTCTAAATTGTTTCTAAATGCAGACTAAATGCAAATGAAGTGAAACTGCCTCAAATTCTTCTGTTTGATTTCTTCATTTTATTACTTATTCCCTACATCGATAGCAATTTTCAGAGCTGCTGTTCAGTTGTTTACTTAGTGAGTTTTATCCGTGAGTTTTCTTGAGTTTTGTCAGTTCTCTGAGGGCATTCATAACATAACCTACAACGACCGGACGATGTGATTTTAGTGATTACCAATTAGCTTCTTTCTACTTTTTCTCTTACTGTGTATAACCAAAAGGTATCTTGAGTTTCAAAAGTTCTTCATTCTTCCTAATTTGACTCACATTCTGTAATCTATTTCTGCCATTATGCACCGTAGAATGAAATCATTTCAAGTGACTCTGGACAGGTGAAGCTGGCCTCAGAGGAAATGATTCTTCATTACCGTGTTGATACTTGACAAAAACAAATCTTAGCTTCACAGGCAAATAGAAAGTGGTCCTCCGCGGCCGGATCGGCTACCTCCTCCGCCGGTGCGACAAGATAATGTGACGGAGGGAGGAGGAGGAGGAGAGGAGGAGAGAAACTTTTTGAGTCGAAAAGCAACACCGTTGCCATGCGCGGTGGGACCGTCGCGCACGCTGAACTCGCAGCGACCTACCTCAATCCGCGGCCGCGGCGCCGTCATCGTTGTCAGCGTGCATCATTAACCTTCGACAACGCGATCGCCTCGTCCGCGCCGCGTCGCGCCGTGTCGCGTCGCGGAAGCGGGGACTGGAATATGAAGGACCGTTCGTTGAAAAAACATATGCCCTCTCCAGAGATTACTGCCCCCTCCATGGACAGGTACGTACAGCCTTGCGTCTCCTGCGTGCAGATAGAGTTCCTCGATGGAAATATTGCATAGGGAGTACCCCGGTAGGCAAGATCTCAACGAGTTGTGATTGGTCGTTCGTGGTTTTATTAGCTTTCACCGAGCGACCAGGAGTCATCTACATCGAAGGCTCCGACATCGAAAGCTCAACGGCATTTTTCGGGCGGATTCGCCCCCAAGAAAATCCGTCTGTTCACCACTACTGGTTTACTGTCGAACTTCGTCACCTTCGAATTCGTTCGGGCGATTGACTCCAGTCAAATGTTTAAAGCGTCGTGTCGGTACTCTCTATATACCATATTTTCATCAAGGGAATCTGCGTGCAGCATTGGACCATTACCAATCAGAATTGACTAACTGAGTGAAGAAGAAGAAGTGACTCCTCTGTTCAATTTATAGAGAAGGTCATCTATTAAGAACCGCGAACCGCGCGGTGGGAGTTTTTTCTTGTGGGGGGGGCACGGGAAAAAAATTGGGGGCACAAAAAAATGATGAAGCGAACAACATCCAACCGTCCTTGCTTGCGTTGGATGATGACCTGACCAACGACAAAAACTTATTCAGTCAGTTCGGAGAAAATTAACACCAAAAAGGTTTTAGTTCTCTAGAGTGTTTAAAAAGCTTAGAAAAACAGTAAGTATTTCAATTTCATGTTGTCATTTAATTTACTAATGTTGTTCTTAAGATATAAGTATAATTTCTCTATAACTTCAAATTTGGTGTAGGTAAAGATTAAAAAATGGTATTTTATGCGTCATGCTTTCAGCTTTAAAATGAGTCCAAAGTTGATTAAATTCCATCGACGCAACACGCAATAGCCCGCAAAAGTAATTTTTCTATACTCACACTTTCGCGCGCTAGAGTTCAGAAGAATATGCAATTTTATTCAATGGTCGTTTTTGAGTCGCAAGCTTGCGCGTTAATTTCTTCGAGCTATAATAATGAAAAAACATATCGTGAAAAAGTTCAACAATGGCACTTTATTAATAGGCGCACCTCACTTCTTGACGAACATTTTTTCGGTGAGCACATTTGGTACCACTACACCGCAACTTTCGTATTCCCATCTCGTGTGACACGGGGTTTTCCTGGCTGCTGATCCATGCGTTGACCGCATCCATTAATTTTTCGTCACTTGCAAAGCTGCGGCCTCCAAAGTCGGGAGACTTACCGCACTTCACCCCGAGTGATTTTCACCTTTTCCTGCACAGTGCACCTGCATTAGATCCTGAGCATGAATCTTCGGTGGCTGCAGCTTTAAAAGTGACCAGGGGCGTCATTCCGGGTTCGGCTTTGGGGGGGGGGGGGGACAATGACCTTTTTTTTTTTCTTTCTTTGATCATCTATATTATTTTAGACACTCTGCAGCCCTGCATATCCTATATTTACGGCTCTAAATTCCAACAAAACTCGTTAATGACCACCAAATTTTATATTTCGAAACTTTTTTCTCTCCCCCCCCCCCCCCCAAAAAAAAGGTCATCACTTTTTCACTTTTGGCCGACCCTTGGGGGGAGGGGGCAAACCCCCCCTGCAAATGACGCTACTGAAAGTGAAGAAAAAGTGATGGATGCGGTCAACGCATGGATCGGCTGTTAACCCTTTGAGGGGCAGTGGCTAGTGCCACTAGCCACCTTTTATTTATTTTTCCTGAGCTTATGAGACAGTGGCTATTGTAACTAGCCACTTTTTTTGGTTGGTAAGATGTTCTAAAATGGGGAAAAAATATTTTCCACATGGTAGCACAGCGGTAAACATTATTTTTAGACCAGGTAAATGTTGACATTTGAGATTTTCCCTCCAAGACAGACCGGCTCCCGCTAATGTAGTAATATTTTTTTTCTGGAAGGTTTAGGCAAATTTTTGAGGCAGATTATGAATTTTGAAAGTATTTTGAACATTTTGAAGTACTAGTGAGTAAAATTTGCTGATTTTGTAATCTGAGCGTTCGGTAGAACGCACACGGCAAGTCAGACAACAGACCACAGAAAACTACCGAACGTATATTCACAGGAATCATCGACTCCGACCACTTTTTCGGCTGATATCCTAAGCTACAGCAAAAACCAGAGTTTTATTAGGATTGTATGTTACATGGATCGATTCAGTCTGTTTCCGTGTTTGAACTTTTGCAAAATTCACGAAGTAAAACTCGCTTGTAACAGAGAAATCTTTAAAAACATTATCTCATTTTAAGTATGGTTCCCGCCTTTCAAATATTTGAATATCTGCGAGCTCGAATCTCATTGGTTGTTAATCATTCGCCGAGCGGACCCGAGCGGACCCGACACCCAGAGTACAGATCATCGTTAATTCGTTTCCATCATTCCATCCAGATCTGATTGTTTCTAAATTGTTTCTAAATGCAGACTAAATGCAAATGAAGTGAAACTGCCTCAAATTCTTCTGTTTGATTTCTTCATTTTATTACTTATTCCCTACATCGATAGCAATTTTCAGAGCTGCTGTTCAGTTGTTTACTTAGTGAGTTTTATCCGTGAGTTTTCTTGAGTTTTGTCAGTTCTCTGAGGGCATTCATAACATAACCTACAACGACCGGACGATGTGATTTTAGTGATTACCAATTAGCTTCTTTCTACTTTTTCTCTTACTGTGTATAACCAAAAGGTATCTTGAGTTTCAAAAGTTCTTCATTCTTCCTAATTTGACTCACATTCTGTAATCTATTTCTGCCATTATGCACCGTAGAATGAAATCATTTCAAGTGACTCTGGACAGGTGAAGCTGGCCTCAGAGGAAATGATTCTTCATTACCGTGTTGATACTTGACAAAAACAAATCTTAGCTTCACAGGCAAATAGAAAGTTGTGTAATGAGAGCAGGTTTGTAATAATCTTTTCTCTCTATTCACCATGTCTCTCTTCTCTGGTAGGCACATAATTGAAGATCAGTATGGAAATAAGATTGAGGCTCAGTTACATGCAGTCTTATGCTTAGAAGGAACTACCAAACGCAAACGTTTTGGCAGTCAATAATTCAGTATAGGTGACAAATCTGTGTGTAATCCAAGCAACCTTCTGTGATCCGCGTGCATTCTTTGACTGTCAATACTTTTGCGTTTGCTAGAACATACATTTTCACCAGATAGAAGTTCCACTCCTCATGCTTTCCTCCCATAATGAAGCTAGAAGCTTTGTTAATTATATCGGATAGCTTTGATCTCGATATATTGTTTAATACTTACGTAATATTGACAATAATTGGCATCAAAACTAACGTAATCTTCAGGTATTCTCCAACATTCTTCTTTAAGGTAAGCTAAAAATGTTTTACTACTGGAAACCTGGATTGTTTGGGGCTCAGTTTTTTGTTGCAATGAAGTATGTGTCTCTGATTAAATAATATAGTACACTACTGGCGTTTTGATTACTTGCGAGAAGAAATTGAGATGTATTTTAGGCGCACTAATTTTAATCAAATCAACCAACTTCTTATGAGACTAGAGATATTTCGTTGATCTAATAATTACACTAGTCTTAGAAACCAGCATGCCTAATGATCACCAAAGAGCAGCTTGATTACTCTTGAAAAGTAATCGAACAAGCAGTGGAATTGCATGTTATTAGGGCACTCAACATTTTGTCCATTCAAACCAATGCAATATATCTACACATTTGAGGGAGTGCACTGCGCACCTCTAAAAGTTCAACCTTTTGCATGCGTTTAAATGGACAAAATTCAGTGTTGCCAGACTACCGTCATCATCAGCGCCACTGCGAACAAGACTATATGTCCAACTCTCGGTTTAATGTATATGGCTCCAGTGGCTTTCTTAAGCAATTCATGGGGCCTGATAGAGGTGAGTCTACGTGTCTGGTCTCCATCAAACGCAATGGGCTGATGTTTTAATCGGGTATGAGATGGTATGCATTACTTCCAAAATGTCAAAAGTAACTGCATCAATGGACCAACACTATTCAGAATAGTTGGCTTTTTTTTCTGTTCAGGTGGAATGCTGGAACGACGCTGATTTTCAGCAACAGAGAAGTTCTGTGTTTCATCTCCTTCCGCTTAAAATATTAGACTAGCGTTTCTAAGTAGGTATCTTAATTGAACTCTTTTGATAATTAGTAATCAACCTTTTAGTCCTCACCAAAGTCAAAACAAAGCTACCAGCAACAGAGTTGGGAAAATAAGACTCCATTACCTAGGTTGAGCTGCCGATTACTTTTCATGGGTAATCAAGCTGACACTCTGTCTGCATTTTGTAATCAGGATTTAGAAATTTTCCAAACTGATATTATAGTGTGATCCGGAACTATTTTTACAAGTTACATGTAACTGAACGCTATCTTATTTCCGTGATCATCTATGTGTGCTGTAGAATAAAATTATTTCAAGCAACTCGGGGCAGGTAACGCTGGCTCAAAAAAAGTTATGATTCTTCATCGCTGTGTTGACATAAGCCAATGTTAGTTTTACTGACTAAAGGTTCATGCAGAAGGTCAGTCCAATAGTGACATAATCTTTTTCTCCATTCAGTGTATGCCGTTAGTGGGACCTGACCAAATAGAGAAATCGACGCCCATTAAAATAATATGATGGTTTCCCTTGTTAGTCTCAAAGACCACACGTACACTTACAGTGCTATCAGACTGACCTATTTAAATGGACTTTGGGTTGTCAGAAAAACCAAGATTTATTTATGTCAACACAGTGATGAAGAATCGCATCACTTTTTCTGAGCCAGCTTCACCTGCCCACGGAAGTTGCTTGAAATAATTTCATTCTACAGCACATCTAGATGATTGTGGAAATAAGGTTGTGTTCAGTTACGTGTAACATGAATTGTGTTTATGTCAACACAGCAATGGGGAATCAATTCCTTCAAGCCAGTTTCGCTTGCCCGGAGTCGCTAGAGATAATTTCATTCTACGGTGCATTGAGGCATAAATAGACAGGGTGTAAGAAAGGTCCACCCCCCCCCCCCATCGAAACTTTTGAACGGCTAAACATTGATGGACGAACCTCGGGGAACGTTTCTAACTGAAAGGAAACTAACTTTTCGCGTATTTAAAATTTCGGAGGGGGGGGGGGGAGGGAATTCGGGTTCGGCACTAACTCAAAATTTTCAAGTAGCAACTCCTATCTTGTGATACATCTTTAGAAAGGGCACACAATTCTAAGAATTTTGGCGGAAAGGGAAGGTCATTGTCGTTTTTTATTTTCGATACATCGAAGGTCAAGGTTCGATTAGGACCCATTTTCAAAAAAACCTTTCTTCCATTTGAAAAGTCAGAATTTAAAAAAAACTAGGAATCTAGAATATTCTAAAAAAACAAGTACGTTTCAGATAAATGCTGCGAGCGCAAAAATTTAGCCCTCATTTGGTTATACAGCTCACCTACAGTTTTCAAAAAAATTACGCCTCATCAGGTGGGCTGCCTCGAAAATTCCGAGGCAGCGGAGGCACGACCTATCGAGTGATACATGTCTCGAAAAGGCACACAAAACTAAACATTTTGGTGCTAACTACTGGTTGATGTGTTCGGATTTCGACATAAGACAAAATTGGATTTCAACGGTTCTCAAATTTCGATGTATCGAAAACCAACAACTATATCGACCTCCGGTTTTCGCCAAAATTCTTAGAATTTTATGATCTTTTTCACGATGTAATCACATAATAGGGGTTGCTGTTTAAAAATATTGGGTTTGTAGGCAACCCCCCCCCCCAGGGGCGCCCCCGGATATTTTGGATACGCTAATAGATACTTCCCATTTAGTCGTTCAAAAGTTAAGATAGGGAGGGGGGACAGACTTTCTTTTTTGGGTTAGCAAAATATGGAACAATTCAAGAAGAATTAAGAAATGTCGAAATTCAACAAATTATAGGTAAATACTAAAATCATATCCCAGTCGTTGCAGGTTAAGTTATTTCTTACTTTATGGCTCGGTCGCCTCTGGTCCGCCATACGATTCATACGAAGCTCTAAACATATGCGCAGTAGACTAGTGCGCACGGGGGCACTCTGGTGATGTATGAGACCAGTGTTGCCAAACATGGACAGAAACGACCACGTTTGTGGCCTCAAAATATGGTAACAAAATTTTCTAGCCCTTTGTGGGGCAGTGGATAGTTACACTAGCCACCTGTTTTCTCCTATATAGTATATGGCATTGTATGAAAATTTTTTGGGGTCCATTTTTACCCTAAGGAACCTAGAAATGCAAAAAAATTTGGAAAAAAATTATTTTCCTTAATTTGCCCCTCAAAGGGTTTTAAGAAAACCCGTGCTTTACGACATGGAAATTCGCAAGTTGCTAAAGCGGTACCAAAAGTTGGTACCAAAAGTTGGATATGGTCAACACGTATGGATTAGCAATCAGGACAAACAGTTTTACGAGACGGAAATATTAAATTTGCCATAGCAATACCAAAATTATGTCTAAAAAAATGTACTTAAGTTCGAAAAGTGAGGACCGAGGGTCAAGGGTCAAGGCTTAGCCCATTACAGACCAGGTTAGTTCAAAAGCATGCCACTCCTACGTGTATGTAGGGAAGGTAGTTAACTGTTGGTACTCGTGAGAGTTGAAATTGCATATACGCCGAATTGAAGGCACCCGAACGAAGCCTTATTTTGTAAGTGTTTTCATCGATAATCGAGTTTATCCGGAATGAGGACTGACAAAATGAGGAAAGGCCATATGAGCAAAACAAGTGTTCTCGGGTTTGGTCCATAAAGGTTAAGGCTCTGCAAGGATCAAAGCCTCGCATTAAGTTCGACTATTATTTTCTTACCGTGATATTTTTTTTCCGGAAGTCGGTATAGTTACTGTAGGTACGTGGTTTGCTCGAAAGGTGAAAATTAAAAAAAAATCAATGAAAAAACACAGCTGTCTCGACATGGAACTCTGTTAAACTATTGAAATCTGGATTTTTGGAATTAAATGAATCTTCCGCGGAAATTTCGTTACTTACCTGGAATTCTTTTTAAAGTGTACTATCTTCAAACTTTTTTACAAGAAGTTTTTTAACTCGAAAAAATTAATTCATATGAATATGACTCAAAAATAATCATTGAATAAAATCGAATTATTATTATTATGTACCCTTGCTTGTGTGCGCGGCTCAGAAAGTTTCACTTCCCGAGCGATTGCGTCGGCGAAATTTAAGCAACTTGGACTCGTTTCAAAGCTGAAAGTATAAATAATGGGGCAGTTGCAAAGGTCTGAAACTTTAGGTTTTTTATGAAGAAAATGATAGTACTTGAGGAGCTGAGAACAATGGTGCCTTTGGTTTTTTCACAAGTGTCCCGGTTTTGGAGATACATAGGCGTAAAGTTGTAAAAAATCGTGTGTGTAGTGACGTCACTACGCGGAATTCCCATTTAAAACAATATATTTTGGGCGAAAATCTCATCTCCGGAACAATGGGTTTTGATTAAAAACGAAATATATCTTTGTTCTCAGCTCATTGAGTACTTTCATTTTCTTCATGAAAAACATATTATTTCAGACCCTTGCAACTGCCCCATTATACTAAAAACATTTATTTACCCACAAGTCAAAAGTTATGTATACGCAAGTAAAAAATTATGAAAAAAGTATACCTACTTATTTTACGAATGACCCTCGTATTATTTAAAAAAAATATATATATAAGTTCACTGTACAAATTATAAGTACATACTTTCGGCAAATTTAGCGTAAAAACTCAAACGTTTCAGGATTAAAATGTGAATTAAATTAATTTATAATTGACCTGAAGATGTAACTTGACTTTACAACTACGTACTGCCACGAGAATAAGTTTTGAATAAACTTTCTGTAAAATTTACTTATTAAATTTATTTACGATAAATTCACGTTAAAATTTAAAAACGCTAGCTCTGAGGGTAATCGTGCAGGTGCAGGCATTTTATTATCTCACCTTAAGCGCGGTCGCATTTGGTTTTTCAATGCGTTCTGGAGATATGAATAACATACACGTCTATTTCTGTGCATTTTGATTTCATCTTATTTTCCAATAATGGTTCTGAACGCAGTTTTTCATCGCAAATAGTAACCAAAATGGCGAGGGATTCCCTCAAAAAACAACATTTGAGGAATCTGCTCCAAGAGTTGACAACATGGGGAGCAGAATGATGAAAAAAATCCAAACTTGATTCGAGCAAGCCGCGGATTCTCATCTGAGAGGAGGAAAAACAATTTGTTTCTCCCTTCAATACCAGTGCTGCTAAAATGCAGAATATTTTTAGTTTTTTGTTCGTTTAGCTTTAAGTTAAACAGTTGTATTTTCCGCAACACCTGACACCACTGTTCAATATAGAGTCAGCCAGTTCGATGCTCGCAAGACTCGTGCGCGCCTATTTTTAAAGCCGAGAGCTTGCGTGACACCTTGTGGTAGAGTACGTCGTGTAAGTCATAAACGTTTATTGACACCACCGCAACAAAAACATCTGGAGTAGATATCGAGGCAAATCTTTACCCCCCTCTTTGTCCCCTTTTACTTCACGTTATCGGAAGGCGGAACGTAGCAAAAGCTTGAACTTAAAAGCAATGGGGAACGAACGTAAAAAAAAAGCTCCGTAGCGATAAATAAATGAAGTCGACGACGCGGACCTATTAACCATCAACGAACAAATAAAATTCAGTTTTTCATTGGGCCTTATATACATTAGCGGTCATAAATTTTAGCTCCACTACTGCGGTGCGGTGCGGTACGTGCACAATAGAGCGGAGGACTTTTTTTCAGAGAGCTTTTATTGTGGTTAGCAACCAAACTCAATTTTCATATTCCTCGAGTGTTGTTGCGCGAAGTTGACTTTATACAAAGTGCAATGTGCAATGTGCGAGGCTGTAAAAGCTCCAATGCGACTTATTGACTTATTTGGCAAAATAAGGGCAGATCAAGAGTGTTCTGGAGAATGGCAACTCGATAACAATGATCGATGACGAAATAAAGATGAATGGTAAATTTCCTCGAGAGCATCGATTATTTCATGACTCCCATTTGGATCGATGAAAAAATATCGATTGTTTAAAGATTTAATTAAATCTCCATGACTCAAAATTAACTCAAAATTGACTTGAATTATAGATAAATGATGCAATCCAAGCAGATCATGCACACAGTGACTAAATTAAAGGAAGTCATGAATGGAGATTTTGCAAGATGTTGCTGCAGGCAAATGAACAATCAATTCTGATTTTAAATTCTGCGAAAATGAAGTTGAGACCAGTATAAAAGTAAAACAATCACTCCACGCTCCTCGCAAGTTCAGAGGGACCACCAATGTATGTACATATTTGTATTCTGTACGCTCATTCAAATCAGGCGGGTAGATAAATGTTCCTACTCCAACGTACATGTTTTTGCCTGCATCATCAATTGAAGGCGCTCTACGATGCATTCTGGCGTCCAGTATTTAGTAACCTAAGATAGGCAGCCTGAACCTGATAGTAACCTGAAATAAAGCAGTGTGAATATTGCGATGTGAATGAATGTTATATAGATGTATGCACGTGCGTAATACTCAAAGGGTTAAAAGTAGGCTGTGGTTTTACGAATTCGATTACATAATCCATTTGACTCGGCCATAAGTAATTGGCTCGTGATTCTACTCATGGAATTGTGAGAACTATTTGCTTGTCCGGCAGCTCGAGTCGGAAATAAATGACCATTAGGTTTTTTGACTTATCGAATTGAGATATCCAATCAAACTCGAACAATATATGTACGTTTTTATTTCCGCAATCACGTATACAAAGGGCAGAAATGACAATAACTTCGGCGGGCAAAAATTAGACAGTTAAAACTGCCAAAACTTATCGTTTTAAAGCTTCCAGCTTAGACGTTTACGAAATAAAACCACCCCTACACACGATTCTGGCTAGAAAATGTACACAGAATGTATACAATCATTTCAGCATCAAAATGAGAAATTTATCGAACTGCCAAGCAAATATTTTTCTTTTCTTAATCTCTTTTAAATTTATTGGTTATTAAAAGCATTTATTCTGATTTTTATGCAATCTGGTCGAACGTGAGTAAATTGCTATGTTGAGATTCGAGTCAAGATATGAAATCAGCGTATCAAAATATGCCGATGCAAGCATGTATTAGAAATCAGCTAAATTTAATTTTTAAATATGGTCTTTCTAAAGTCAACCTGATTTTTCGTGTTTTTGGTTTTGTTTTTTGCTTTTTGTTTGATTGTTTTTTGCTTTTTGTTTGATTGTTTTTCGTTTTTTGGTTTTTGTTTTTTTTCCGAAATAGCTTCGAAAGAGGAGAGCCGGTTAGCGCTAAAAATAAGCCTAAAAAGGAGGAGTATGTGAATGAGCAGGAATGAGAGAAGAGAATACAAAGAAGAGTGTGAGAGAAAGTGAAAGATTCTCACTTTGACATCTGATGAGAAGTCGTAATGATATCTTCGATGGTGGCGCGGCGGTAAAATTCCGAAGACGAACATTCGAACAAGTCTAGGTGACATAATATTAGATCCAGACATCATAAACACTTGATTTTCCACTCTTGGGCAGCTCAGCTCAAGATGTGAGCGATGAGATAGTTCAATTCCACCAGTGTTACAGCTAGAAGAATCCAACCGGAAAGAGTTTAAAGCTGCAGACAAATAAGCTATTGTCCGCAAATTAAAGTCAATGAACTATTGACAACATAAATATTGTCACACCTCATCGTACCTTCTTTAAGCTCCACATCTGAGTAATTTCACTTACCCACACCATTTTATCACAAGCAAAGGCGCAGTTGAATTCGCGACAGTATTTTTGTGGTATTTACAGCACACCTGCGGAGTACTCGACATACACGACCCCATCAATTGGCTTTAAATGGAGGTTTTTTATGGTACGCTGTTTATCTAGCCACAGTTCTTCAGAAACCTCCAAGCAGTGGCGTCGCATGCAATTTGGCAACAATGTATTCTATATCCATTTAAACTCATGTAAAATATCGAATTCAGGGGGTGCACAGTGCACAAGGAAAATTCGATATATTTCATGAGTTTAAATGGAACAGTTGCATTGTTGCCAGATGACACGCGACGCCACTGCCTCCAAGTATCCAGATGGTACGATTGTCAAAAAGAAATTCAAATTTTGACTTGATAGTACAAAATGGGACAGATTGGAACCGACAATAATTGTCATCTGCGTCAAGAAAAAATCACAATATTTACCCTGGTTATATTCTACTAATTTCATCATGGTAAAAAGAAAAAATCGTAAAAACGCGAAAAAACACGTTTCGCCAGAATCCGAGCTTTTCCACACGAAACTTCACGTGCTTTAAGGCACCCCTAAAAATCGTAATTTGCACAAATTTTGGGAGAATGATTATTTTTTTTTTTTGTATGGTATCATCGATAGTTCTAAAGTCAACTTTTTTGGGACACTCTAATAAGCTGGGCGGTGTCCATCAAATCCCCTACAGTGAGCCGGTCTCAACTCTCAACCCAGCTTTCCTTTCAATCTTTCCTCATGTCGTGCAATCAAAAACGATCACCGAGTTGACCTGGGGCGTTTTTCTGTTAATGGGCTCAAACTACAATGAACTCAACCGAATAGATTTTAATTGGACTGTTGTATGATACTAAGTTCCCAATGAAGAGCTTTTATAAATGTTTTATACGCCCTCCTTGGGCGCTCCAGAGGCTATTCCAAGAATATAATGCGATTCGATGTACCTCATTATTGCAATTATTCTATAGCCAAAGCTTTGACGGAATTCTTAAGCATGCATCCATATAATGTAATTATCTTTTATATATACTCCAAAATTACCATGAAAAAAATAAACAGTTCGATAAGAATGGGCAATATGAAAGAACGTATACGAAACTAGATTGAAAATTGAAACTAGATTGAAAAGACCTGATTTTCAAAGGTGTTGCCATATCAAATTTCAGCATCGTCCAACTTAAAAACACCGATCAAAAATGCTGCAGGGCTTGTGTATGTACTTACCTTGAGTACAGTCCCTTTTATTCTACAGAGACTTATTCTTCAAAACAAGCGGTAATATGATGATGGAGTAGGATATTAGCTCTTCTGGAGAGGCGAAGCAAAGAGTTTGTGAAGTTAATAGGGTCAAATAATTATTCACAATATAGTGTCAAAAGCACCGTAAATCGTAATTTGTGTAACTTAATTCACATGAAAATTGCATCCACTCTAAGCCTCTCCAAGACTTGAAATGAATCCCCCCCCTCACCACATAGCACCGCTCTTTATTTGCATTTTGCCTCCTCTAGGGCTTCCATGAAAATCTATAAATCTGATAGCCAATCAGAAAATTGATTCCAAAAAGACGCAACTCTCGCAGTAAATAGAGACACCACCTTGAACCATAAAAATCAATAAATTCACTTGCACCTATTGCTTGATGATTTTTAATTGTTGGATCATTTTATTTTATTTCATGTCGACGCATATTAATTGTTGAATGAATGGACGGTTGTTGGAATAAACTATAAATAAGAGTCCTCCCTCCCCAAAAAAGATAAAGATAAATTAAAAGTTCTTATTCATACCAATAAATGACAACCATGTTAAGTGAGGTCAGGTCGAGCGTAAACCCCAAAGGGAGCAGAATATATGGAACGAGCAAGAAGATTTTTATCTATTGAAATGGGATGATTTATCGATCGAACGTTGCTTAGTATCTTACGCCAGGATGCAAAGGATTACTCATAAGTATGAGTAATGAGCAATGGAGTTAAAGGCAGATTTAACTGATTTACAATCTGAGACTGACATGTGACTTATATTACAAGCGCAGATATTTTTCATGAAATGACAGCGAAGAGCTCAAAGACTAACTCGTTTAATTAAGGCACACAGCTGGTATAAGCCACTGGGCAATGGGCGTGATTATTTTCCCACCCATTTTGCACGGAACCAGCTCTCTGAGCACCGAGCAAAGCGACCTCTTGCCCTGTCAATCAATGCAGCTCTTAGACGCCACATCGTATTTTAAGACGTTATTTTCCCTTTCCGTTTTGAAATAAACTTGATTCAAAAACTTAAACGGGTTTAGTGATGGGCAGTTGAAATATATGCCGAGGATCAAGAGTATTTCAGAGGGGATCGATCTAAGGGCTCAGTCGTTAAAATTAATCTTCTGAGGCTTTCCGCCAGACAAAAAAGGCAGAAAGAACAAAAACTAATTAGGTCTGTTGCAAACTTTTGTTATATAGAGTCTTGGAGGGTCGGTTTCTGAGTAAAATCACTTATAAATAACGCTGGCCGGGGTCATAAATAAGTTCCAAAGTTCACTCACAAACTCAGTAAATGTGTATGACAAAATTACAAGATGGCTGTCGAATGAGTGGGTGACAATGGGAGAGTCCCATCTAAAGTAGCAGCTTTCTATGCAAAGAAAATTGGCCCATTGTAGAGACCGCTACAATTAGATGGGACTCTCTCATCGTCACCCGCTTGTTTCTTTGCCATCTTATAATTTTGTTAAATGCATTTATTGAGTTTACTAGCCTGCAAAACCGTTTGCTCAGCTCTCAGAGCGGTACGGCCGTATATATGAGGTGTGTGTAACCTCGCTCATTCTAGTGACATCGACTCCTAATAAACTCGGATTTGGAACTCCGTGGTGTTTATTAAACACTAGAATGTCACTGGAATGAGCGAGGTTATACACACCTCAAATATACAGTCGTACCGCTCTGAGAGCAGAGCAAACGGTTTTGCTGGCTAGCAAAAGCAAAAATCAAAAGCAAAGGAAACCCTTCTGACCAGAGTTCAAAAACAAGGGTATTTATGCGGGTTGAAAATCAACTCATGAAGGTGGCGTAAGCAGAGTTGATATCTCTCACATAAAGAACTTGACTATTAATTGTCAACCCACTCCTTGGATTTTCGCTTAAAGGTAGGCCACCTGCGCAGTTCTTAAATTCATTGAGATTATTATTGAAGGTCGCCTAAGGCTAATTAGCGTTCTCTGACATTATTTTTGTCCCCGTGGCAGTACATGGCTCAAAAGAAACAAGCACTAAATCTCAAGATAGTTTGCATTTCGGGGTAAAATAGGTACAGTATAGACTAGAGCAAGTCCCTCCTATTGCTCAATTACTCGCCGCTACAGAGTTTTAAAGAAAATTGGGCGTTTTTGACTTGAAGGGGGAGTTCCCTTGGGGAAGGAATAAGTGAAGATTTCTAGGAAAATACTCCTTGTGAAAGGTAAACACGCGCGTTGAAGAAAAGGTTGAAGTTTCACAGGTTATACGGAGTTCGTTCCAAACAAATCCCTTCGGAGCAATATCATTGATGGTTTTTTTTCTTTACTGAGCCAGAGTTGAATTTCCGTGAGCGTAGCAGGTGCTTTCGAATTCTTCGATTCCGCTTGTTACACTCAACTGGCGATAAAAAAATATACATAAAAAAGTCAGTGTCCAAAACTGCGTTTCCTACATTTGGCGTAAAACATCATATGCAATCCAAACAGTCAATTCGTTCGCGAAGAGAGTTTGACTTTACAAACCAATTCGGTCGACAAGGTAATAATACACCAGACGAAGGTATGTATCTTTCAAATTAAACCTTTCATCCTACAGTCATTTTTCAATTACAGAAGATTGAATAATCGAATAATCCCTTCATTCCATAGACCCATATCAAGGCTAATCTATTAACATGGTTCTTTATCGAATTTCAAACATGGTGGCAAATCTAGGAGTGTTTCGAGTGGGAGGGATTGGTGTTCTATGGTCCAAGGGGATGGGGAGGGGCTAAAATCTACTTATTCAACTAAAAAGCCCACAACTTCCACGAAGTTACTGTCATTCGTAGGACAATCTCCCCCCCAGCTTTAGCCCCCTGATCCGCCACTTGGATCCACCGCTGATTTCAAATAAATTGACATGCACATATCATTATATAAAGAGTTATGTAATTCACTCGTACAGGTATACAATTTGTGGTATTATGCTTTTATGATAGATTATTTGCAAATTTTTGCCACAGCTATAGAGGGAGTTCATCCTGTTAAAAATCACTTGAGTAAAACTTTGAAAACATCAAAAAGTTACAAAATTGACTCACCATGCCAAAAAATACGTTTAGACAAAATTCCAAGACGGCGGTCAAATCAAAGAGGAGTCGATCACAATAAGGAGTTCCCATCTAATCTCAAATTGTTATGCTGAGAAAAATAATTCAGTTTAGTTGGAGGAAGCTGCAATTAGATGAGATTCCCCATTTCGACCCGCTAAATCGACCGTCATCTTTAACCGCCCTTTGTAGGGTTTTGAGTGAATTATGAAACTTATCGATGAATGTATTGTGATTTCCGCGCAATTTCACAGAGGAATTGACCTACATTAACGCTACAGCAAAAGTTTACAACAGATTAATTTATGATTGAAAGGGTTAAATGTCGCTAACACATTAAAATTGGCAACTTGGTGATTTTTTTCAGTCTGCTTGAGGCCACAGCGCGATCATTAGCAGTTTAATTTTGAAGAGGAGGCAGAAGCATTAGCTGAGCTCTCTGAGAAGGAATATATGCGCACGATCCGGATCGAGGGATCGGCGACCGCGACCCCCTTGCCCATGAGGAAATTAATGAATGCGATAGATCCAAAAGATCGTCATCGATCGCCCTCTGTACACCAGTGACCGTATTATCGTATCGGAGTGTTTTGAAAGTCCCGCGTTGCCAAATGATATTCGTATAGACGAATCACTCAGTCATAATAATGAGAGCAAATCTTGCACCCAATTCAATTCAATTTTGCTTCGATTTTGAACCGCAAGCATGGCTTGAGTGCGAGAAAGGCATTTCTCCGTTGCGGTGTTTTATCACATCTCATTAGCTTCTTTCTTTTTTCAATCGGGCAACGTGTTAAGACGTAATTTTTTTCACGATATCACCGTAAACCCCTAAAAGTTGTGAATAATTCTTACAATATAGGTAGATTGAAAGAGACCTATAGATAGACTAAAACAGACCTATAGATAGACTGAAATAGACCTCTACTCAAATAGCCTACCTAAGCTAACCTAACATAAACCTCTCCTCCTATAGATAGACTAAAACAGTCCTATAGATAGACTAAAAAAGACCTATAGGTAGACTAAAACAGACCTCTACTCAAATAGCCTACATAAGCTAACCTAACCTAACCTCTCCTAGTAAAGTTGTCAGCAGAATATAAATATTCTTTATTGCTTTCCTGGGGAATATTAAATATACTAAGAAGATAATGAAACACTTTAATGGACCCCTTTTTTGCACTCAGATCCTCAATTCACATCCCGGTATCGCAGAACTTGCTGGGGGGAAAATCGCCTTAAACAGAAAAATGTAATCATTTGTGACTTATTTAGACTTTTTTAAGATGTAAATTCTATGACATTTTTCGGCATCAGTGAAAAGTCCTGTTATCTTTCGAATTTAATTACCCATAACCATCCGGCAAAAATTAAAACGGTCGTGCGTAAAATTGTGAAAGTCTAGTGGCCGTGCGTGCAGCCATAGAGTCGAGGAAAGCAGTTAAATCGCCGCTTCAGAAGTATTTTCATTCAAAATTTTGTATCGTTTCCTGAATAAGTAATGAGAAGACGACGTGATTTTGTGGCGGCTCGTGGCTGAGCTTCTGTGGCTTTGTAGATCAAGATCGAGAGTCGCTCGCGACAGAGTTTCTACCCCACGATTCGAGCAGTCGAAGTGCCGTCCGAGGCGCGGCGGGAGAAACTGCTTCAATGGCAAATTTTATAAATGGTGATCTCTGTCATATTAAACTTTATTGAACGGTTGCAGATAAAAATTCTAAATTTTTCAAAATATCTTATATTATTAAAATTCACTTAGAATATAGCGATTCTGCCAAATTTGGCAAAAAAAAATCACTTGTTACATGAACAAGCATGGCAATTTTTGATATTTTTGGTCAAAATCGGGCAAAGTCGCTCCCTGTAAATGTCACTATTTTAGTCGCCGCTAGAAATATTCAACTGAGATCGCGGCAGGGTGTTATTAACTTCCCCAATAATAAGAGCAGACAACATCCCTAAAATCTATATACGGCCAGAGCTTTAACAGCTCACGTAATTTGGCAACCATGCAATTTTTCCATTTAAACTAAGGAAAATTATCGATTCTTAAAAGCCTTTGAGAGTCGATTGTTTTAACCCTCTAAGGAACAGGTGTGTGCAAAATGGTACCGCACTCTTCCGTACACTGAAAAAAAAATGATTGCTGGAATATCAAAATTTGCTTTGCTGAAATAGCAAATTAATCAATTTGCTGGTTTATACATGCTCATGGATAATTGAGCGATAGTTTTGTAAAAATTACAAAATGAAAATTGTAAATATTGCAAATTAAAATATTGCAGTTTTTGCATTCATTTTTTATGTAAACATAACAAACAATTTGCTAGTTTATCAATACAAATAGCAAAAAGAGCAAAATTGAATTGTAGTTATAGCAAATAAAAAAATTGTAAAAATTGCAAATTAAAAAAATGCTAGACGAGCAAAATAAATCGGCCAATTTGCAAAATTATTTATAAAAATGGCAAAATTCCAATTTGCTCAAATTGCAAATTGACATTTTTGCAAAAATTGCAATTTGTTTTGAAAAAACAGCAATAACATTTTTTAAAAGTAACAAAATGTATTTTGCTC
The DNA here is from genome assembly GCA_011764245.1 of Trialeurodes vaporariorum. Lineage (NCBI taxonomy): Eukaryota > Metazoa > Arthropoda > Insecta > Hemiptera > Aleyrodidae > Trialeurodes > Trialeurodes vaporariorum. The sequence goes on from VMOF01000002.1 coordinate 22,329,767, forward strand.
AAATTGCAAATTAACTTTTTTGCGAAAATTGCAAATTCATTTGTTTGCAAAAATTGCAATTTGTTTTATAAAACAGCAAATTATTTTAATTACAAAAGCAAAACATAATGGTATCCGTTCGGTCGTTCGCTGGGGCGCGCCTCCTGCGGAGTGCGGAGTCCGGTCAAAGCGAGCCTTATCAAATAATTTTCTCTTTTCAGCTTTCAATGGGTTTGTTGCAAACTTTTGCAACAGCGCTATAGAGTTTTGAATCTGATTAAAATCGCCTGAAAATTACATTGGAGGCATCAAATAGTCATAAAATCCATTAATTAACCCACAAAACGCATTATAAAGAAAGCCAAAATGGCAGTCGTAAAGCCGAACAATCTGTGCATGCGCACGTCGAACATCAAAGATAGGCGATCCATTTTCCCCTTTTTCGTTGAAAGGGGGGAAAAGAAAATATCTCTACAGTCAAACTGTGATTTTAAAAATTTGCATGGTCAAGATATTGTGTTCTATGAAGGGTGGAGGGGGGGGGGGCAAAATATCAAGAATATAGTGTGTTTCAAAACTTAAGTGCCAAACTTATGGAGTGTATTTTTGGGGTCAACATATATTTAAGGCTTTATTTTCCTACATGAATAAGTGCTGCAAATGTTTCTCTTCTGAGCTAGAGCCCTCCAAAGTTTTGAAAACAAAAAACAGAAAACAAAAACAAACACAAAAAACAACACCTTTGAATCATCTCCTTATAGATACATCTGATCTAAATTTATTTTTTTCATAATTTCTCACCAAATAAGCTCAATTGGACAGCACTTGTCACAAAAGAACCGAGTGACATTTTTGATAAAATTGAGTTATTGTTTGATTGACGTAGCAATACTGAATCTCGAAGCGACAAGTGCTTCTTCTAATAACAACTACTTCCTGTCAAAATTCCAGGTAAAAGTGAGCTGGTGAGCCTCATTGAAGTCATTGTCCATAAATGATGAAATAAAATGAGAACTTGGTTCCTTTTTCTGATTAGGTTAAACCTTAATCCGAGTCACGCTTGGAACCAACTCCGACTTGGTTCCTTTAATAGAATTGGGAACGGACTTAAGTCCGGATCAACGGATTTTAAATTAATCAACAGTGTAAACCAACTCTGCCGTTTGGTTTCTCTTAGAGATTCGTTTTTCGTGACTATGCCAAACAAAAAGAAGAAAGGAACCAAGTCACTTTAAACGCTAAAAATTAAGTACCTACCTTTCCTGTATAGGAAATTCTACTTTTCCGGTGTTGAAATGCGAAAACATAACACGGTAGTTGAATGAAATCAAAACGTAAGTAATTCCAAGTTTTTTGTTTAAATGCTAGCTCTTCAACTTTGGACTCAATTTTCTCGAGATTAGCTCCATGTCACGTGGTTCCTTTTTAATGAATGCTGTCTAATTATTATCATTGCTAGCAAAAGCATTAAAGCTGTCCAGACTTTAGTGGCAAGCTTTTCCAACACCTGCGTGTTGGAATTTTCCCTGCTTGTTTTTTTTACTTTGAATTACGCCTGATTCAATTAACCGTATCAACTGCACTTATAACTTTTTTCCCCCGGACAAAACTATTATTTAAATTTTGTTTTACAAATTTCACCCTTGAATCAAACGTTTTATTTAAAAGTTATGAAGATTTTCGTGTTTTGATAGACATTCATTCCCTCTTCCCAGTTCTCAATGGGCTGGATCAAAAGTAATCCCAGTTTTGGACGCCTAAAATCAAGTTCCATCACCTCCCAAAATATCAGTACAAGATAGACCGAAACTATTTTTGCCCATATTTTAAAGATAGTTGTTTTCGAGTTTACCTCTCCACCCTAGGGAAACTTCCCCAGGGGTCTTAATTTCGGAAATTTCCCTAGCGAATTGGTCCTTCGAAAAGATAAAGAACGGCGCAAACCACGTCCAAATATCTTTAATAGTGCAAAAGTTATGACCACTTTCAGTTACTTTACAGCCACCCTGTATATAAAGTTACCCCCCAATCTATTGTACTAAGCCCCTCCGCCCCCACTATATCTCTTGAGTAAGAGCCATCGAAAATAGCACCCCCTGAAAAAGCTATAAACGTAGGGAAATGGCGCAATGTTCCATCGATAAGGAAAAAAGTTAAAAGGTGCATTATTTTTGAATCACCCTATATATCCCAAATGGTTTTTAATATTTTGAAAATCCAACATCAGATTCGTTTTTCTTGACCAAAAATACCCCTGGCTACCAAATTTCATGCAAATCGGACGTTAAACAACTGCTATTTGTCCTTTTTTGCCGCCCGCAAGCTTATATACCGAAATTGTGTCCGCATTCACCATCGGCTCTAGCTGGTGTATTGGATAGGATACTGGATTAGGAATCGGTAGGAAAAGGTAGGTTGTAGGTTCAAATCCCGGTCGGGAACTTGACAGCTAAAAAATTAGGAATAACCATAGAGTCCGCGATCTTTGGTAGCAGCGCGCTGTGTGCCCAACCTAATTGCATGACAATATTACGTAGTATAATTTGCAATTTGATAATGGTCGAATGGCGAATTATGTATTGTAACTTGTACAGTAAAATTATTGTTGGTTGAACAAAAAAGTTTTGTTAATATTGCAAATTGAAAATTGCTGGTTGAACAAAAGGGAAATTGTTGATATTGCAAATTGAAAATTGCTGGTCTACCAAACTCATTTCGTAAGTTTTGTAATTCAAAATGTCCAAATGACAAACATACTTTGCTAATTTTGCAATCCTTAATTTGCAATTTTTGCAAAGTAAATGTTTGCAATTCTTCCAAAACATTTTGTTATTCGAGCAAAACTGTCATTTTATAGAATTGCAAATTATTGTTTTGCCAGTCCAGCAAAATGAAGAGTGTAACGTTTTTTTGCAATTAGCAATTGCTATTTTAGCAATGCCCCATGCTCTTCCAACAATCCTGTTTTTTCAGTGTATATAAGATGAAGGTAGTTAACTGTTCGTACTCAGGGGAGTTGGAATTGCCTATACGACATATTGAAGGCGCCCGAAGAGATTCTATCTTATTGTGAGCGTTTTTATCGATAGTTATGGTATAAGTTTAGTACGTTTCACCAAATATTACTAGTAAATTTGCATTTGCTTTAATTTACTGATTTTACAAAACTTAATGGCTATTATAGTATTTTTAGAGCATGAGTGTCATGCTCTATTGAAATCGTTTCTACAAGGTCAATAATGCTTTTCTTATAGGAACGGCATGGTTCGGGGGTCCGCTCGGGGGATCGCTTGGTTTCAGTATCGAGAACGGGTCCTCGAGGACCGATTGACCCATGTGATTCCGCCAATCCGGTGTCCTCCCAATTTGTCGCTTTTTCTTTGTGGCGGGAGTTTTTGGCCAAGATTGAGGTTAAGCATTTTTGGGAATGTAATTACGTTACTAATTTGGATCAGACTTCAACGAACTTTTCTGTATGAGATATTGAGGTTTTATATCAGAGGATTGTGTCCATGTTTCGTGTATTCTGCGATTTAAAATGCATTTAGATGATTTCAAATTTCCAATCCTGTTATTGTTGATGTTTCGGTCCGCTAAAAGAGTTCGTTTGGGGAACGCGATCGGCGTTGCGTTTTAAGGTGAATCCTCAGCGACCTGTAGTAAGATTCTCATCCGCTAGATAACGCCACTGTTCCGCGGTCCAGAAACCATGCTTTTTCCGCCTTTAATCGTTAATTGCGAGAGCTAGAGTTAACTTTTCGAAAATGTAAGAACGTTGCGTTCTAGATCAAATCCCAAGGAAAATTTTAAGACCATTCCGAGCCATGGACGAAGATATAACTAAGGACTGCCGACTTCCTATCTCCGCCCCTGTTAAAACCTGTTAGCGGGTTTTCGAGCGCGACCGCAGCGCTCCAAGCAGCAGTAAGGGTCAACTAAAAACGAACCGCTGCAGCGGTGGCCGCTCCGGCTCCCTTTCTCCCATGCCTTCCCGCAAATGTATACCGTGTAGGTAATTTGAATCACGATTGAACGAAGGGAACAAATGATCAGCGAATTAAAAGGAAGCAAAATCCGCTAAAAAGCAAACGTCTGGAGTATTTCTTGAAAGATTCCTGAATTGTCGAAAATGATTAATCAAGGACTGAAATACTATACATCACAGTTAACCTCAAAACGGAATCAAACAAGAAAGAGTACATAGACATTTGTTTTATTAGTAGAGATCAGGCGACTCTTTTAATTTGCTGATGATTTCTGTTACCTTGTCCAAAGTTGATTCTGAATTTCCCTTGCTTTCGATCTTCCATTGAGATACTGAGTTATCTGATCCTCTTGGGTCGCCGACAACAGTTGACAGCCATGCCATAACAGACCAACTCCAACAACGGTTTTAGCAGTAGCACAGCATGTGAGCATGGACACATCGCCAGGATCGCTCACTTGAAAGAGTAGTTCAGCTGACCGCTGCTTGGAGCGCTGGGGTCGAGAGCAAAACAGGACTAACAACAGTCGGCAGTCCTTAGTTATATCTTCGTCCATGGTTTTGCGACGACCTCCCGTCCCCTTTGCCCTCCCCACGATCTACTGCACCTACGCCTACAACAGTTGCTTGCCGCGTTGTGCAGATTGCATGAATGATGTGTGTCCATCTACTTCATCCCAATTTCACAGCCATCACGGATGCCACGCCCGCCACGGGTCTTCCACCTGGTTTTATGCGACATCGGTCATCGTGGCCCAGTGTTACATGGTAATCAGCGGCGGATTCGGGAAAGACACGCCCCCCCCCAACTCACGGTAGCCTTTGCCTTTTTTCAACAGAAAAAATCCCATAAATTCCTCCCTGCAAATTTGAAAATTCATAGGCGTGAAGCCACCCCCCCCTAAAAGAATTTTCTGGATCCGCCATTGGTAGTAATTTTTGCGGCACACTACGCCGGATTCCCGTGCGCTTTCCCACACGTACCTTTCTCCCTTATCTGTCAATGGGCGCTCCCGAGGGGCGGCGCGGCGCCCCCCCCCTAATTCAGAAAAATCAAAACTTTACAATAAAAAAGAATCGGAACATTCGAAGATCAAATAATAACGAAAGGAGTAAGAGTTAACAAACTTTATTCTTAGTTTACTTTACAATTTTAATTATGGGCGTAATTTAGGGGGGCAGGGCGGGAAGTAGCCCCCCCCCCCTAAGCAGTGGTGCCCAACCCCCTTGCCACTATACAGCTCGCCCCCCAGTTTCAGGATTCCTCTCCCCCCCAGATCTAGATCTCCCCCTGATTTTTACCCCACCCCCTCCTGATTCAGACGACATCATCCTTCCCACCCGTCATCTCCCTCGCCGAAAGAAGTTTTAAAATCTACTAGTATGAACGTGTCTACATTGGCAACTACCGTTGGCAACGAGAATTTTGCGAACTTCCTTAAAAATTCAGAATCCTCTGGTCGATAATTACATGATTAGAGAATGTATAGGCAAGAGTTTTGGTTTTGTTAATTTAAATAGGTTAACTCTTAGAATTCATCAGGACAATCAAAATAAAGAAGGAATAGTTGTACTTAGCTTTTTACTATTTCTATCATCTGATGCTGTCACTTTATTCATAATATCAAACACGTCAAAAATAGAATTACTTTTGATACAACTACATGCTACAATCACTTACAATTTCTACCATTTGGAAGGATAATTGATTTATTTTCTATTTTGGGCGGAAGTGGGGGGGGGGGGGTTCTCTAGACTTGCCCGTCTCTAGGTGGTGTCCCCTAGACCTTCCATTGACATTCAAAAAGTTGCCCCTCCGGGCAATTGTTTTGCGGGTGCCCATGTCTTTGTCCATGGTCTCTGAACCAGAAATTGAACGTTCTTCCGGTCTGTGGTTGCCTTCTTTTCTCATAAGTTTAGACACGGCCACCCTGTAAACCCCACAACAAGTTAAAAGTCCGCAATCCGCACCCTCGACCCGCAGCCACTATCAAAAGTAAATTGCCGGTTGACTTGCAGGTACTCTCCTCCTCCTCCCCCAACTTAGATTAGACACAATATAAAATTAAAAAAAAAAAAAAAAAAAAAAAAAAAAAAAAAAAAAAAAAAAAAAAGGTGAAAAATAGAATGTATGCCCCAGCAAAGGGCCCCCTCCACAGTTTTCCAAGAGAGGGAGCGACCCCCTTGCCAGCGTAACTCCGAAAAAAGTAATTCCAACTGGGGTCCATGTAACTCAAGTAAGGTCTCAAAATGAAATCAGATGGATCCAAAATTTTAACGGCGAGTACCGGTAAGCTTACCCTTTTGATCGGTCCAAACCGGATTGCGATACATCGATTTACTCTCGAGATATCGATTTTTCAAAGGCGCGCGGTATAGGGTCAGAAATCTAAGATTCTCTAAAATCCGCGAATTTCGACTCTCATGGACCTAGCATGCGCCGTGAGAAGTCATATGTGAGTTTTTTGAGTTCACATGAAGTTCATTAAGGGCCCTGACAAATGTCGGACCGATAAAGTCTATATCGGGGGGGGGGGGGGGCGTGGCCCCAACTCCAGCGTAAGTCTCACGTACAATGTCTAACTGCGGCCGCGGAGGTCCCATAAGATCCGTTTAAAAACTTGGATGGATCTGAATTTTTTTCAAGAATTTTCTAAAAGCTGAAGCTACCGCCCAATCCAAACCGCAGTGCGCAATCCATCGATTCGTTCTCGAGATATCGATTTTTCAAAGGCGCGCGGTCTTGTCAGATCGACCTTAGAGGGGCGCTGGAGGCTGGAAAAAGGCGAATTTCGTCTCTCACGAACCAGTCGTGTGCCGTATTATATCGGTTCCGCTTCTTTTCGGGTCCCAATGATGTCCCGAGAGGGCCCAATGCAGTTTCGAGCCAAAAAATATCATCTTGGGGGGGGGGGGGGGGGGGGGGGGGAACTACTCCCCGTTTCAGCGTAACTCTGACAAGAAATGTCTAACTGCGGCCGCGAGAAGTCCTGTAAGGTCATTAAATAAACTCGGATGGATCTGAAATTTTCGAGGTTGTCAGTCACAAGCAAGCGCTTTTGACCGGTGCAAACCGAATTGCAATACATCGATTCACTATCGAGATATCGATTTTTCAAAGGCGCACGGTCTTGTCAGATCGAACATTGAAACAAGCTGTGGATACTCTGTATCCGCGAATTTCGTCTCTCATGGACCGTTTAAGCTCCCTTAAAAATCGAATGAGCTTTTTTCAAGTTCATATTACGTTCCTTAAGGGCCTTGATGAGTGTCGGATGACATTTGATCAATATTAACATTCATTTTTGAATCTGAGACAAAAAGAGCTGAAACCATAAAGACGAAGAATTTCCATCGTGATGACTTTGGTTCAAGCGGGGAAAAATTCTATAGAAGTCCCAAATAACTAGACTAGACTTTCCGGCTTGCTAGGATTGGTATTAAGAATTTCCTTCCTGATGACTTTGGTTCAGGCGAGAGAAATCTAAAAAAGTCCCAAATAACTAAACTAGACTTTGCGGCTTGCTAGGATTGGTATTGCGTCATCCGATTTTAAAAGAACTATCACTATCGAAATCGATTTTCAAAACCACAGTATTCACCTCGCCTCGTGAACAACTGTTTCAACACGCTATAAGTAAATTTTCATTCCCACTTTGACCTATCAAGTTATTTTTACAGCGATCACTGTTATACCAACACAAATGCAGCGTTGCGATTGACTTTGTCGCAGTTTTGTACTATCAATATGGAACTCCACACTTACAATGATTTACGGCCGACACTCATGCTCTCTTTGCTAACACTGTTCCAGTGTTGCAAGTTCCAACTTGTTTTTTTTTTTTTTTTTTTTTTTTTTTTTTTTTTTTTGTGAACTTATCTTCTTGATAAATGTTGATTGGAGCAATGTTTACCACTCAACAGTATAGGTGATGATGAGCGCCTGATCACGAATGACTCCATTTCACGTCTCTCAGTTTCATAACACGGTAAGCATATAGCGTAAGCTGGGTTTCTATTTGTCAATGCTGATTTTAGAAGCAAATCTACTTTATTTTTGCACTAATCCATTTGTGTTTTTTAATACGAATGAAAAGCTGATTTTTGAGTTGCATCTGCACTGCATGCCCTGCGAGCTTAGCCGCGCAGTGACACAGTGAGTAAACGCGATGGAAAATTAATAAAGAGGGTCGATCAGAGGTGGCGGTGTTGGTAGCGGGGGGGGGGGGGGGGTAGTGGACAAAAAAACGTATCGGATTTCGGCGAAGAATTCAATAAAGTGGGAAATTGTTTGACTCTCTAACCTCAAAGAAGGCAAACTGAGGACAAGTGAGTGTCAGAGTACCTATCGCGCCGCGAGCGAGTGAGTTCGAGCCAGTTGTTAAAAATGTGTATAGTACTTTACTCATGTCACATTTTATAGCGAGTACGTGAGGACACGATCCACTATCCCTTTATCCTGTTCCACTGTATAAGACACCACCGCACCGCACCGCCCCGATCGACCGACCCACCGCCACCATCCGGGCCGATGTATTGCCGACTAAACGCGACTCGCATTAGCGTATTTTCGAGCTTGGATCTCGTCCGGATCCACCCGATGCCAACCTACCTTCCCTTGGCAATTCAGGACTTCGTCTTTTTTTATGGTTTAGATTCGGCCACCTGTGGCTTGTGGTTGGTGATATCGGGACCAATGACCATCATTTATAGACCGCATATTTAAACGCATATTTATGGACGGCGCGTATAAAGCATATTTAATGTGTGCAAATCCCAGATTTTGACGAATTGCAAACATTCGTTAACAGACCCACCTTATGAAGAGGGTTAGACGAACTATCCTCTTAAACCTCTGCATTGATCTAGAAAAAATTAATTTTCCGCACTATCGCATATTGGTCAGTTATCCTTCATCCTCTATACGCTTTTTACTCTATTTTCTGAATTTTCCCTGGCTCGTCGAAATGAAGTTAGATATTGATGTTTTTTGAGGAGAACTCAAGTTTAAATATAAAATGGAGGCTAAACTTTTTTTCAGAGTTATCGTTCCAGAGAATCGTTTGAGAGCAAAATTTCAATAGAACAACTAATGCAAAGATCAAAAATTTCTTGAATAGTAAGAAGTGTGGATCATGGCGATATTTCGTTTGCAAATGTCGGCAGAGCCACTGGCGTTACTTTCAAAACATATATGTTTGGAACTTTTCGGGGAAAAATAGACACGAATGACACGATTAACACGAAACGTTTCTATAACCAATCAGAATGCATTGATGATCAGTCTCGCCTACATTTAGGAGCTCTTCTTCCACTTACAATCACTCAATGCGGAGGCAAATTTCAAGGTTCGAGTGACGAAATAGTTGGTGAATCGGAACTTGCATCACTACTGCATCTAGCATCAGAACCGTTGTCAAACCTCCGAATTGCAACCAAGCCCAATAGTGCAACGCTACTGGAAGAACCGCAATCGTTGGCCGAACTCTAAAGTTTTGACCTCCAACACAAAATGAAACAGCACATATCTGTAACGAAACTTCTCATCGATAATTACGAGCATTTTGAGGTTTAAAGAATTAAGGGAAGCCATTATTATTGCAACTTAATAGGTGAATTAGTTCATGCGAGAACAAATATGTTCAAAAAATGCTGAAGTTTACTCATCTCTTGTCATTTCGCAAAATTCAACTTGCGCGTCAAGTAGATTGATACAAGTTGATGTATTTTGGATACAGAAAGACGGTGAATCGACTTTCGTCGCTAAGTGAGCTATGCCATTGGTCCATTTACGAAGTCAATTAAAATACAGGGAAACATATTCCAAAAGGTGAAGTAAATATGTTATGCCGGCTCTCAATCACTGCATGATTGGGTGAACCCATATGCTCTGGTGAACCGACTACCGTCATTAATCTTTCACCTCCCGAGAGAGGTTCATGTCACTATAAGCACTCGTACTTACATTGGCTTGATGCGTCTACCTGTATCAATATCAATTATTAATCTACATCGAACTTACATATATATCACTTCTACCGTCTACGTCACTTGTATCTCTCACGCTGACAGATGCCACCATTCCGATCGTAGAATGTAGGGTTGCAACTCGCATTTCCGAATTTGCTTATTTCTTCGCAGATCACTGACAATTTCGCGGTTTCACGCATTAAATATAGGCATGATTATTCTCATAAAATCAAAATAGTCAGATTTACTAAAAGGAAACTCCTCATTTCTTGCAGTTCAAACAACTATAAGACTTGGTATATTTTTGTTTTGCTTTGCTGTTTTCATTTCCGGCCACATTCCTCAATGACTATTGATTAAAGCTCATTGCAGCAAGAATAATTAAAACTTCACGTTTTATTAACTTCGGTCCAGATTGCCAGAAATGGAGAATAAAAGCCAAAACTGCGAATCACAGGGGGAAAAAAATTGGACTTATGTTAAGCGGCTTAAATTACGTGTCTCATCCAATTTAACTTCCAATAAAACATAACATCTCTAATTTCCAGTGGCGAAGCGTACAATCTGGCAACGTTGCATTTGGCTCATTAAAACTCATGAAAAATATCGAATTATCTAGGCGATGACTAGCGGATTCGACCTTTTCTATGGGTTCAAATGGACAAAATGCCATGTTGCCAAATAGCACGCTTCGCCACTGCTAATTTGAGATTCAAATTAAGTTAAAAATGAGTTCAAGTCAAGATTGGTGCTTTTTCGGAAATCCCTTGGTTCTAATCGATGCCTTCTCAAATTCGGCAACACCGTGATGAGCGTTGACCGCTGCGGCGCGGACATTGCGTCGTCGCGCCGCCACCGTTGCGCGTTACCTCCCGTCCAATTAAAACTGTCTATGCACAATGTGTGTTATGCGCTACCAACATTCCGCGCTTCCCTTTCGCACTTTCTGTCCCTACATCTGATACCACGCTCGCGCCAGGCCTCCCCGCGCAGTCCCAAGTCCAAAGCTCATGCCGCCCATGGTTGTGCGCATACCCCGTCCCCCTATTTCTCCCTACCCCCTCCCCCTCTCTCTCTCTCTCTCTCTCTCTCTCTCTCTCACTCTCTCTGCTGTTTTGCGTTCGCCGGTGCAGAAAAATCCTTTTCGCGCGGACGTTCGTTCAGAGCACGGCGAAATTTATGCATCCGTTTATTTAAAGTGTGCCGCGCCTGCACCAGCACTCCTGCTCTCGTTTGGGACTCACTTCGGATACTACGGGCCTGTAACCGCGCGCGATGCGCTTGCGTAAACGGAAACTTGTCGCATGAAAACAAAACAAAAAATTAACAAAAAAAAACACTGAGACAAAGCTTTGGGCAGGGGAGCCAAAGTCTGCGGTGAACAATAGTTAATGGGCGTCCTTTGGGCAAGGAACGCAACCAAAGTATCTGAACGTTGGTTTCCTCGCTCAAAGACTTTGGTTTCTCTGTCCAAAGATTTTAGTCCCCTGCCCAAAGGACGCCCAGCAACTATGATTCAACGCAGACTTTGGTTCCCCTGACCAAAGCTTTTTCTCAGTGAACAAAAAACAATGAAACAAAATTAAGAAACTAAGCATAGTTTGATGAGTAATGTCAAAAGTGTATCAAAAAATTTACACGAGTGATGTATAGGTATAGTCGAGCGACTTCGTCACACACCTAAGAAACAAAAAAATGAAAAAAAAACTCAAATTACAAAAGCTAATTTAAGTGGAAGAGGTCCAATCTTAGAGAAAACGTTTACGTGGACAAAAGACTTTTATACATTCTGTAATTTTAACTATCGAGTTATTATAGCGTAGTCGCGTATAGCTGTTGAAAGTTTACGGTCAACATGAAGTCATTAGTGTATCTATCCAGGGTGTCAAAAGTGGGGAGCTTTTGAAAAGTGATGATCCTTTCTTTTCTCTTTTTCCTTTCGCTTGTTGGTATTTAGGGGCCCAGAAAAAAACTATTGACTGTTTTTCACGCGAAAAAAGTGGGGTAAGGCTTTTCCGAGGCTTGCGGTAGTAGTTTCACTTCTTTTTTTTTTTTTTTTTTTTTGTCTCAGACTGCACTTTTCTTTGGCGTCGATGTTACAGCTCTATCAAAGTAGCATCGCAAAAGCAGCTCAGTCCTACAGCCTTTGAGAAAGAGACTGCACAGCGTTGCGGCGCCCAGTCGTGCGAGTCAATGGGAGGAGTCGGACATGGAAAAATTATTACTAAAAATGCAAATTTGAATGTTTTTATCTTCAAAACACAAACTATAAAGAGTGAATCTTGTAGGAAATTTTACACTAAAACCGATGAAACCACTTTCCAACTTTTGCATTGTGTATTAATAAAGATATACACATTTAAAGTCTCTTTGACATGTTCGAATTTTACCGTAGACTAGCTCCACTGTGCGGATGCACACACTGGTCCAAAACACGAATTTTTCCGGACAAAAAAAGGTTTAAGTTTTTACTTCAGAAACATTTTAAAGTCGTTATTTCCTGTCTAAAACCCATATTATCTGACTCATTTTAAGCTTTTAAATCGTTTATTAAACTCAGTTTTTAGTTATCTTGCCATTAATTACTCATAATCTTGATTTTTGTCCATGAAAAAATGCCCCAGAAATTCCATATACTTTGTCCCACCCAATGTGCGGCGGCTCGCCGTCTCGTAAACTGGTGTACGACTGTACAGCGTGGAATTAAATTTAGGTTGTTCCGCTACATCATATGAAGAACACTTCAAACTGTAAGTAATCTGTATTTACCCCCAATGTAGCTACCTTTTTTGTGACAACAGCCGTTTCCATGAGAATTTTCCATTAAGGAAATTATTCTAATTCAACTCCATTTACACGACGTATGTATGCATGGAAGAGCTAGAAATAGAAAAAAAGCATACTTCATTGACAAATTCGTCGCTCCCATGATGCGTGAGTATGACGAAAGAGGCATTTTTAACCGTGATGACGTCAAAATAAAGTCAAAGTTTTACCATCAATAGTAAAATTATTGCAGATGAGAGGCACGGCTCTGGATTGACGTCACAAATCTGAAATGGTTTTGCGTACATTTCAATTGTGTGTGACAGTAAAGGGCGCATCACACAAAGCTTTTGTGAATGTGATCTGAAGTTACGATTATATTTGTTGAGCCGATTGACGTCTTGGCCTACGCCACAGATGTAGTAATGAACAACCACGAAGTGTAGAGGAATATTGGATTTTGTTTTCTTTATAATTTAAAATTTTTCGGTTTTACGGTTATACCATTCCCCATTTTTGTGGACACACATTTAACATGAAGTCTAGGGAACTTTGATAGGGATTGACATGGATATGAAATAATATCAGAAAGAACCGCACTGAATTCACCGGTATTGACCAATGACCATACACCGTTAAAAATCGACCGAAAAATCCGGATTTAAAATCGGAGCGAACATGAAAATGAGGGTAACTTTTACTCCCATGTAGAGTAAAAATAGGGTGTTTCCGGAGTAAAGGACGGAAAATACCATCGAGGAGGGTGTGTGTGTACGCCTCCTCGGTGGAGTATCATCACTTTTTTAACTCCGGAGAAGTGCAAAATATTACTACCTATTTCTTTCCTCCCTTTCGCACCAGTTTAACTCTGCAAATACCTTACTCCGAAAACTATATTACGGGAGAAATCATGACTTTTATGTAACCGGAGTCCGAGTGAATAAATTCTAACGGTGTAGAGTGGATATTAATCCATAATATTACAAAATTCGTGGCTGAATGGGTTGTTGTGTGTATACTAAAGCGTAACTGTATAGGTTTCATAGATAGCCACTCTACTGGCGCTTATTGGTCTACAACTAAAGCTAATCAGCCCCTTCTTCATTTATAAGAGAGTCCAAACATTTTCTCGGATAAAAAGAAACAAACAAAATAGTAGATTTACAATGGTGATTTTTGTATCGCACGTTCGAGTCTCACCAGTAGCGCAACGAGAGTTTCTTCATCCCTCTCTTTTCTCCGTTAAGAAACTATGTTCGACAAGGTTGGACAAGGGAATGAAACCACCTCCTTCTGTCATTTTCCTACTTATACATTCAAATTGGAAATGAGAGAGATGAAAGAAGAGATCCTGGTTGCGCCAGTGAGTCTCACCCATAGATAGTAGAACGCCAGTTAAAAAGTGTCGCCACGCTGCTCCGAGCCACATTCTGTTCTCATAGCACTCACAAAGCCAAAGGTCAAAGAATAAAAGAGTCAAAAATAGAACCAACTTGTAAAATAAGAAAAAAATACTTATAAATCACCCCCCCCCTCCACAATTTGCACTCGCCAGCTTCCACATTTTGACCGCAAGCGCAAATGGTTGTAACAACAGATAGAGAAAATTGATTCTTCTTTCTTACTAAGATACTATCAAGTAACAGCGAAAGAGAGGATTTAACGCAAAACATGTACGGCTTGTATACACTGCACGATTTTCCAACATTATATTCAATATTTGAATGTATAACAGAGGAGGCAACGGGCGGGCTGGAGTCCTGGAACTCACTAAAGATTACAGTACTCGGTGCCATAGCATACACTGACACAATATTGTTGCTCGTAATCTTTTCTGCGATGATGCAACGCTACGGGGTAATAAGGCTCTTGCAAACTTTTAATACAAGGGGATTGAAGAGTTGATTCTTGCATAAAAACCTGTAAAAATGACGATAAGTACCCTAAAACATCACGAAATTCACTCTTAGATGCGGGTTTAATGGCGGATTGACGCAGGTATCATGGGAGATTCCTATCTAAATTGAGACATATCTCTGTGTTTCCTAGAGAAAGGGACGGAATAAACAGGAATCTCCCATGATACCTGCGTCGAACCGCCATTACCATCTTACCGTTAGCAGTTATGTGAGTTTATTACTGAATTTTGGACTTTCTTAGTGTGATTTTCGTGATTTTTGCTGATCTATGTTTGAGATTGGACTATTTATTTGCTTACAGCAAAAGTTTGCAAGAGCCCCATTCTGAAAGCCCACAATCGTTTTTATCTTGGCGCTTCGTCATGAATTCTCAAGAGAGTTGCGGCGAGGCGTGAAATTTGGCAACAATAATTTTCTCCATTTAAATTCACCAAAAAGGTTGAACGCTTCAGTCATTTGGCGATGACCAGGTGTTTCAACCTTTCTTATGTGTTTAAATGCGGGGGGAAAAGGAACGTTGCCTAATCGCACGCCTTTGCCATTGCAAGAGAGCACAAACTATACGCTCGAACAATGTGCTGAGCTGGGACCTGGATCACAACATCTTGGAAAATATTCGCGTTGAATATTTGAGCCAAATACAAGATGCATTCAAACTCCCCCGCATCACCCCCTGACACCCGCGGTTTGGACCAGAGCAGCCTCTGCCAGTTTGCTCTGCTTTGTTACTGTACATCGTCCAAGTACTATGTTTCAAACTCCGTATTGCATTTGTCTTGCTTTCATTTTTCTATCACCCCCTCTTCATTCTCAATATTTTCTCCTTTTTTTGTTGTTTCAGAGCGGCGATTAAGCGCAGCAGCTCGGCTGAGGCCATTGTTCTCGGGGAGCTGATGTATTATTATGAAAACAAATTGGCCATTTACGGTACAATACGACCACAGATTCATGATGACGCGGCTTAAAGGAGAAGAAAAGACGGGGGAAGAATGATGAAAGAGAGTAAGGAAAAAAAAAAAAGCTACCATGTTACAGTGCAAGGCTTATGACCTTATTCATGTTGTTCTTTGTAAACCCTTTGTTCGTCCACGATGCCGGATCTTTTGCATCAATTGAGGCCGTCCCCCGGAAGAAGGGCCTAAAAACACCAGATGTGCTCTTCAGAGAAAATAACCATTATGGTTTCTTAATAATTTACTCAGCTAAGCACACCTACCATTTTATTAGCCTTTCTATCAGGAACTGCTCCAATTACGTTCTAACTTTTTTCCCATCGTTTTTGCAAAGCCATACAAAACAGAGCTCGAACCGATTATGAGGTAAGTTGGTGGGCAGTGCGGTTGTTTTGGAGTCTCGTCATTAAAACCCATATATGCCCATTGGGTCGTTAACGACCAATTTATTATGTTTTTCGTTTTTTTTTTTTAACCAAATTACAGTAAATCTAGGCCAATTTTACTCAAAAATCAATGTTGAGATTGTTCAGCACGTATCATTTAGCTGGACTGGAAAATTTCACAATTATTGATTTTTCAATTTTTTTAATTCTAAGGTGGTGTTTTCTGAGAAAAACACCAAAAAACACCTAATATGTTCAAATGAAGTTGGGAATACATGGGTTAAGGGAGTAAGCCACCCAAAAAATTCGATTTTCTAAATGTTTTTCAGTCTCCCCCCCCCCCCCCCCACTAAAATTATGCTCTGTACTCTCCTGAATACGAGGATGGTTTTAGTTTTTTGATTTTCTATCTCTAAATATTATTAAACAATTAGTAAAGATGGGAAGTCGATTGACGAAAAGGGTGAAAATTGAGAAAATTCGGTGAAATTGAAGTTTTTCTTACAATTTTTTGCGACACTAAATTGCAAATATCTCGAGTTCTAATGTAGGTTTTTGACCTCTGGTTTTTTTAAAAGAGTTAGCATAAAATTCTCTACAGTTTGTTTAACCAGTTTATTTATTTATGCACTAGAAGGATCCTAAAAGTCATTTGAAGTTTAAAGAGAATGAAAAAAAAAATTCAATTAACAATTAAAATGAATACGTTTCAATCAGCAATTGGAAAAACTGGTAGGACAATTGCTAAGAGGGTAACTTAAGCTTCAATTTGAGCCAGAGATCAAAGCATTTAAGCAGCTTTAACGCTGAGATATTTGCTCCTAAGTGAAACCTATTTTTTCTCTTTCAACTAGCATTTAAGGGGCTGCGATGCAACCCGCTCAACAAAAATTTCAGGAGTTTGTACAGAGACTCGTTTGAACTTGTAAACAAAATTTCAAAGCTTTTTCAGCCATAAGACAAAAAGTAGGGGTTTGGGTAGCTTACCCCCTTAAGATAAAGTCAGAATAATAAAATGAATAGTAACCTGACAAAAACCCCTTATGAACTTTTGCGCAATGCATGCATGGTCCAAAACCTAAGATGATCTAAGGATCGAGATTATTCTTTGCTTCATTGCAGCGCTGATAGTAAGTTGCTGCAAAGTCGGATTTGCATTTTAGATGAATCAAGAATCTTCTTACTCCTTCTTTTCTCTTTTCAGGACTGTCCTAAAATCGGGATGAGGTTCCTGGAGTCGCGAAAACTGACACGCCTCCCTTCCCCCGGATTCCCCGTTTGACCCTGAAAGGAAAGTAATGTCTGACAATAATATTATTCTTTTTGACGTGTGCCTCCTGAAAAATTTGCATCTGGATGGCGCTGGGTGGAATGAATACACGAATCAAAGTTGCACCAAATAGGGAATCGTGTGCATTTAAACGGACTATTAATTAGTTGATACTGATGAAGCGGTCAGGCTCTGAATTCAACGATGAAGCGCGCCACGCGGTTGATATATTGGCGTAGCCACAACCAGTTTTATTAAGAGCCTCAAGTGTAGCATCGATCGCAAGGTTGCCAATTCGGTAATGGCTTTTTAATTTCACAAAAACAAAAAAAAAGGCTTTGCAGATGGGTGCAACTTTAGTTTGTACGCCTATAGAAACTAAAGTATCGTCACTTTTAAGCATTTTGGAGCTGAACGAGGACTCATACATAAAGAAAAAACATTTAAATTTCAGGTTATAGAAGATATATCAATACTAGCTAGATTACACATTATAATGGTAGATACATGTTTCTACACCGCAGTGCTTGCCATGAATGGGGCTCTTGCAAACTTTTTTCTATAAGCAAATAAATAGTACAATCTGATGTAAAAATAGCGAAAATCACAATGAGAAAGTTTAAAATTCAGTAATAAACTCACATAACTGCTATAACGGGAAGTTCGTAATGGCGATTCAACGTCGGTATCATGGGAGACTCCTGTCTATAATGTCACTTTCACTACGGAAACACAGATATATATGTCTCAATTTAGATAGGAATCTCCCATGTTACCTGCGTCTCTCCGCCATTAAACCCGAATCTAAGAGTGAATGTAGTGATTTTTCAGTGCACTCATCGAAATTTCTACAGGTTTTTATGCAAGAATCAACTCTTCAATCCCCTAAAGCAAAAGTTTGCTAGATCCCCATTGAAGGCACTTGACGAACAATTTTATTATGATTTATAGTTTTTTGTTTTTGTTTATATTTCATGTTATTTCCCATTAAAATATGAAAAACTGAGCCACTGTGACCATAAAAATGCATGAAATATCCTATAAAGCTCATTTGCTGAACCGGTTTCTATACCCAAACTAAACGTTAAATAAGCCTAATAGAATCAACAGTTGTCGTCCGAAAACTTGAAAGCCGCTATTAAAATTAGAGTTTTCCCCTTTAAAAAATTCGCCTGCGGTTGTTTAAGGACCTCCCCCCCTTCTTAGGCTTAAAAGGGTTCCGCCTATTACGAAACTGTAAGGCTATGGTGGCACTCCACTAGCTCCATCATCATGACCATCACAATTTGACAACAAGGCTTGACAAGTCATCTCGTCGAACGATACGTTCGCTACGTATTGATCCATAAATCATGCTTACGGGTAAAAGTACATTACTTTCCAATTACTGACACGCTATTTTTCAAACGCTTTCATGTTCCCTGCGAATAATGCTCGCTCATATCTCACTATCGGTGCATATACTTGAGACGTTTCGCCGCTGCCAATGACAAGATTATAGAACCGATTGAATACTTATGAGCGGCTATTGCTACTACAATTGAAATTGAATCGATAACCAGGAGGATCTGAAGAAGTCTTTCCTGACGGGTGAACCCGTCCAGTGCTGAATTATGAAAAAATATATGTATCACAATTCTTAGACCTCCACAAGTGAGTCGAATGAAGTTTTTTCATGTAATTTCATGTGCATATACGTATTTGTCAATTGTTTCGAACTTTCATAAGAGTCCATGTTACAGAATTTGTGTTTTATACGGGAATTCGGAGAGAAAGGGTTAAGAGCTCTATATCTATCAGCGGCTGAAGTAAAAAGCCAGTTTGAACTACAGTTGATGTGCAGTTGGTGAGTGGAGAGCGTAAGCTATAACATAAAATTTAAGCCTACGCACACGCTCATAAATTGTTTGATCAAACAGGAGAATCGTTGATCCGAGAGGAACAAGCAACTTTTGCCCAACTATTGCGCAATAGAGCCAAAAGTATATTCCATCGGTGTTTGTCAACAAAAGCCTATGGTTGACGGATATTTTCATCAAAAATCAGTTCCATCAACCAAAAATCTAAAAATAACGACTTTTATTGTGTTTATTTTTGAATTCTGAAAGTGTCACGTTGCATTTCCAGCCTGTTTGATCAAATTGTTTGGGTGTGTACTAAGCAACGAGCCATAACTTAAGAGTGGCAAATCAAGGAACGTTCCGCTGGTTCACTGTTGTCACCTAGGGAACCGCCATCTTGACGTAAAAATCGATTTTGAGGTTAAATTTTGTTGGTCGTTTCCGATCGTTTCGTAAACAAACTCGGGCATCGCCAAATTTAACCTCAAACCTTGGAATCTGCCGTCCAAATTCCGCCTTTTTCCGGGATTCCTTCTACCCTGTGTGGTACAAGGTGGACCAATCTGCTGCCACTCTAAAGTTATAGCTCGTTGGTACTAAGGCCTTTTGAGCCATCCGCTCATGTACGATAAACTACCATCGGCTCATTATGGTCCACAATCATCCGACAATTTCAAGACATATGGGTCTGTTGCAAACTTTTGCTATACAGCTTTAGAGAGGTGTAGATTTTCTCTAGGTGGATAGTAAACTTTTGCCATACAGACTCATTTATTTGAATCAAAAGCTCGTCAATGAATGGAAAGCCGAGAAATGTTTGTCTTAAGTTGCTGTTTAGTGCTCCCCATAAAGTAGAGAATAACGAGAATAAACAAAAACCTTGTAAAGTTCATCATCTAATTGCTTTTCAGTCCCTTTTTTGGCTAGAAAACTACTCCTTACAAACTCAGCCATAGCAAAAGCTGTTTTGCTTTCATACACGGAAGAAAATATCACGTGGCGTTACTGGAAAGCGAATGAAATTTGCCGCAGCAAACTCTACTCCCTCCGTCGCTTCGAGTTTACTATTGATTTTTGTAAGCGCCTTACTTCAAATCCTGTAGAACTTTGAAGACAATTTGGTAAGACGTATAGTAATCATGTAGGTCCAACCAAATGAGGTGCTGGAACAAAGTATAATCGCTTTTTAGCGACGGAAACACCCCCCCCCCCCCCCACGGTGCAACCGTTCAAAGAAATTGATTGACTTTAAAAACTCACTTTAAAAGCGCACAGAATGCATCATTTTTAAAGGGCATCAAGCAAGCATGCAGCTGGCCCGCTGGCATGGAGACGTCAACTTGTTCCGCGTTTTCATTACGAAGCCTTGTAAGCTTCAGAGACAAAACTCTCTTTCCTAGATCTTTATCCTCTAACCCTGCATTTCTCCAAAGCTCCTTATCCTCTTACTCCAAGACTCTAACGTATTGCCTTCTGATTAATGGTCCCTTTCCGCACTTACTTATTGCACCACCTCCTTTACTGCAGTATTTAACTCTACGTTGCCAAATGTGGAGCGAAAACTGATATCTTTTCAAGACGGAAATGTTGGAAACAAGAAGCTCAAAAAATTTCGAATTTAAGTCGCCCAAGGTAAAGATATTCGGTTGTTAAGCGTCCGCCTCGAATGACTTAAACGTTACTATTTAAATTAATTGGTACCCAGCCTAAAAATGTATTTCTTTTCCTCCTTTTTTCTTGGACAAGATCTAAAATGGAGCGCACAAGGGAATGAACTGACAGATCAGGGTTTAACAGTGGCGGCATGCAGTGGCGTAGTAATAGGCCCCGCTGACCCCGCCGGGCGGGAGGGCGCAACGCTTCGGGGGGCGCAAAAATTTAGAGAAGAGGAAGAGGAAGTGCGAGAAGGAGAAAAGGAAAGGAAAATGGAAAAAAGGAAAGGAAAAGGAGAAAAGGAAAGATAAGAGAACAGATTGAGAAAAATAGAAGCTATACTCCTTGAAGAATCGCACATTTCTTCAGTATTGCTCCGAGCTTTTTTACGGGTCGATCTATCATAACAGTCGGACCTCAGTTACGATGCCTAGAACGCAATTTTTTGGGTGCAATTTAAGGCATTTTGCGCTTGATCTTTCTTTACACCAATTAGTGATATAAGTATTTTTTATGTTTTATCATTGTGAATAAATAAACATAATTTTTCTACATTACTTTACAATAATTTTTAAAGAAAGGAATTTTTCCGACAAAGGCTCCGACTTATGCGGGTTTGAGGGGGGGGGGGCTCCACGGAAGCGGTCGATTTTTTTCTTAAAAAAAGAGGGGCGCAGAATTCAAATCGGCGGGGGAGCGCACGCTCAGATAGCTACGCGACTGAGTGGCGGTCTGTGCTATTTGACTGCAATGGGTGAATTTTTTGCATTTCAACCATGATTTGTTTTTTTATTGAAGACATAGTATAAAAATCCTTTTCAACGGTTTTACAGTTATGCAACCCAGGGAATATGTTAGAGGTCATAACCCCCTTCTCCCAGGTAGGGGAAATCATTGGGTAAAATCCTTCAGAAAAGCTCATCTACTTATGTAGTTGCGTTCTTGGCTGTAACAGTTACCCCAATCGTCATGATTTAGGAGTTATTCTGGCGTTCGAAATGTCACCGGTTAGAACGGCACCGGTTCACCAGGAGAATCGCTTGAATTTCATCCCACCGGACAATCACCGTTGACTTTTAGAATGACTCCAACTCATTCATAAGGATTTGTATATAAATAAATAAACATAACCTCACCTCACATCGAGTAATATCATGGATGATTTTAGGCATTCTCGTGGTCTCTTGATCTGAGTTATCTATCAATTTGATTGGCAATTCATGAAACTAGGCTGAGAAAAATTAAAATGTTGAGAATAATCTGGATCACTTTGGATTCAATGGTCCGTCATTTTCAGGGTTCACCGCCGTTCACGATACCCAGCCGGTTGCAGCGGTGTAGCGTGCAATTTGGCAACGTAGAACTTTGTCCATTTAAACTCATGTAAAAGGTTAAATGCGAAGAGGTTCACCGAACACCCAATACTTCGATCTTTTTCATGCGTTTAAATGGACGAACTCTGGCGTTGCCAAATTACACGCTACGCCACTGGCCGGTTGGTAAACTGGGGACTTTACGAGCAACCCGGTTATCCTGCCTGGCGGATCACGTGATCCAGCCGGTGACTTTTAATACGGCCGGGTTCGGATGTCGGTAAACCAGGTAGCCAATCACTAATCAGTGAGTTTTCGAAAGCCAGGTAAGTCTGTTTAAAAAGTTTCGATATCATGCAAACTCTTTCCATTCGATATCTCGAATCTGAAGAATGATACTGCCGCGCGGTTTTCGCGGGGGAAAAAAATAATAATTTCGAATACAAAATACACTGAATATCTTATTGTTTTGTAGTGCGTTGGAAATGAGAGGATTTGGCAATTGGTTGGCGCTATAAAGAGAAGGAGAAGGCAAGAATAAACCATGGAAATATTCATTTGCAAACTCTCCCACCCCACTAGAAGCGTGAGGAATCAAAAAGTTCGCAAAGTAACCGCAAAAAGATCGGAACGCCACTTGTCGGAGTGTCTGAGCGGATATACACGAAAAGAGAGGGAGCTCTATCTAGCGGAAACAAGTGAAACTAACCATTTTTGTCGTTGAGCCAACGCAACGCAACGAGGGACGTGTGCGCAAGTAGTTGCTTCCAAAGCTGCGAAGGCACCACAACTGCATCATAGCCTGCGGGCTGTGGGCTGCTCCGGATTACGATACAAAATTGTACAAACGCCATGTATTGATCACGGAACAATACCATAATTCAAGTCATAGCTTTTGTTTTTTTACTCTTGTGACACCAAAGTGTTTAGTATCCTCAAGACACCAAGGGGAGCAGGATATTTGTTGACCTCAAGTTATGAATCACAGAGTAGGGGTTAGTTAAAAAAAAAAAAAACAAAAAAAACAAAACAAAACAAATATACAAGTTTAAAATGACATTTATTCTGTACACATATTACTCTGCGACCACTCTATTTGTTTATTTTTTTTTTTAAGCAAGAAAGGAAATTATTTCAAAATTCAAAATATGCTTTAAAACGATTTAACCTTCAGTTTTTTTTTTTTTTTTAAACAAAACGAGGAGTAAGTTCTTTATTCATTATCGGTTGACATATTTGCAATTAAAATACTGTGTAAACAAGTCAGGAATTACCCATTGTCCTTCATTCTTCCTCCAGTGACTCGTCGTTTCCACTTTTTTTTTTTTTTTTTTTTTTTTTTTAAAGTAATTTTCACCTTGTTTTACATGTAGTACATTGTTTTGCACTGTTCAATTACCTTACCACCCAGCTGCCCCAGTGCCCCACACCTAGTACGATGAAAAACGGCCTTTAAACCTTCAGGAGGATTTACTCAATTACCGATTTTTTTTTCTTCTTTTTTTTTTCTTTTTTTTTAAGTAAGTAATAAGCCAATGGAGGGAAAACCCGTTAGGGGGTCTTTCCAGATCTCCCTCTCCCCACTTTGGTACCTTGCGTTGGTCAAATCCACTGAGCTGACAATGAATCACGCAAATGTTGCATGATACCAGTATTATACTTTCGAATCAAAAGAATAAAGTTGACACATACATATGTATACCGGGGCGTACCAAATCGAGTTAAAATAGTGCTTTCCACTATGCGAATCAATAATTATACGATAGAACAATACTCGATGTGAGATTTGATGGATAGGAAGAATTGATTTGTTTACTTTGAGAGTTGTGCTCGAATCATTCACTTTATGAAAAAAGTTGAGTCGTATTTTTAGCGTAAGGTCCCCTTTCAAACAAATTCGTGAAACGGTTCTTCCTATATAGGACGACTTTGGCTTTGGAAGAGTGCAAAAAAATAAATTTGAAGAAAATATTTGAGCAAAGTTATTTAAACTGCCGACAAATAATCATCCACTCTGCGCGAAAAAAAAAACAATATTTATCACGAGCTGTCGACGATAAATACATTTACTCCTCTTGTTGTTTTCTTGGAAAATTATTTACTGAAACAATGATTTATCGCGCCACGAGGCTATAGAACTCTCCCCTCCCCACCTCTTTTTGATCGGTAAAGCGTCCCTTCCCTAGTCGCGTACATTCATACGCTTCGTACCATACAATCTGTTCGTGGAAAAATAAATGAGGTGTGGCAAAATGTCTTAACTCTTGTTACTTCATCCTCCGTTTACACCAACCTTTCTCTCTCAACATCCCCTAGTTTCAATTTCATCGAGATCTTAATACTTAGTGTTTTTATTTTTTTTCCTCCTTCAACAAACTTTAATTTAACAGAAGTTCCGCTTACGGTCAGAAACTCATAATTGAAAGCTTCGTGTAAGTCAACAGAGATTCGTGACAAAAATATGCGAGAAAAGAGACTCAGAGATGGGGAAGGGAATATTGAGTAATTCTTTCCGTGCATCAAGAGCGAGTCTTAACAACTTACCTACAGGCGCACAGTGGGTAAAAATGACCTATTTGGAGTTTAAATACCAGAAAGTTAAAATTACCTGAACTCATTTTTTAAAAGCTTCTAGGACTGGGTATTACTCACGTTAGAATCGCTCGTCTAACTTTTGATTCAAGCTGGAGAATGCACGTAAAAAGTCTAAAAGCAAATTTTATTTCGTGACCAGGTCACGTTTTACGTGACCAGGTTTCGAAAATCGGTAGGTGACCGAAATTTTATTATTCCGGTCCCTTAAAAGTGGGCGGAGCCAAGCAACGTACGGTCATGTACGGTACCGTATCAAAAGGTGACCGGGAACAGCTTGGTTCCGAGTTTCGAGACCTACCTCCCGAGGTGGGTTGCGTGAAACGTGACCGGACGAGTAGGTGACCGGAGGGAATATTTGAATTTTGAATCGCCTTGTCTGTGATTGGCTCGCGCAAAATGACCGTGGTTCCGAAACTCTGGTTTATGAAAGAAGTAACCGGTGACCACTGGTCACGAAATAAAATTTGCTTTAACATTCATTCAGTTTCAAAAGGTGATTTTTACTCGATGATATTAGACCGCCAAATTGCAAACTTCTGCCCACCTTGAGAAGCAGGGAAGAAATGAGGTATAAATAGCCAAATAGGGGAAGTGAAACGCTCTGAGAAATGTAAGAGATTGAGAGCGGGGAATCTCCTGGTGTCCGCAGTGTCGCTGTGGTGAATGGTTGCTCGGGATATAATGAGAACAGATCAACACTTGCACTGCTATCGGGGGGCGGGGGAGGGGTTGTACAATGTGTCAGGAACCTCCTTCCTCCCCCTTCCTATTCGCATTAAAATGTGCCACAATACATTAGGTCACTTATCGAGCTGTCTAAGGACTTTTGACTTGTTGACCTTGGATTCCCCCCCCCTTTTGATTCCTATCAGACTCTAGATTCCCCTCCTGTCGAAAAAATGCTGGCTACCCCACTTCAGAGGAGCGAGAAATGCAAAATAAGGAGCGAAGGACGAAAGAATAACTTACCTCAAGGTGTGAACTTTTTAGAGTTCAAGTTAACATTCATAAAGGTGCAATGGGCTAGGCATCTGATTAAAGCATAGTGAGGGGAAAAGGAAGATCAAATTAGAAAATATTATCACGATCCATATTATAAGAGGGTCCTCCGAAGGTACGGTGGCACTTCGAGTTTTCATTTTCGTCAAATTGCTCTGATCAGGGGCGTGCTGGGAGGGGGGGGGGGCATTTTGGTACCCTTGCCCCGGGCGGCACTCTCCAAGCGCGACAAAATGAGGGTGAACAACAAACAAACAAAAAACAAACAAAAAATTCAAAATAAATTTCAAAATGAATTACAGAGAAAATCAGTGTGTAACAAGTAAAAAGTAAGAAGAAAAAGGCCATCAAATTTATCGTTTTGTTCGCAGAGGGCGGCAAGATTGCATTCTTGCCCCCCCCCCCCCTCTCTGGAAACCATGGCACGCCCCTGGATCTGATTTTTCAAGAGTAGATGGGCATAGAATCGGGGTGTCAATGCGTATACCATAAAATGGTATTGCGAACGCAACTTTGAATCGCAACATAATTCCTTGAAAATCTTTGCGCCATCGCGATCATTTTTAAATGTTTCACTTCGTTACTGAGAGATAGAGAAATTCCAAGTGCGAGAAATTATTACTCCATTAATACTCCATTATTACTCTCTCCTAGAGGCGTCGATGATCATGCATTATAAACGCAATCATATTTTGCACGTAACTATATGAGACATGCAACGCAGAGAAAATGTGTTATGAGAAAAAATAAATTGTGGTAGAGGTAAGGAAAAGAGACGCAATTTACGATGATACCTAAAAATGGCGCTAACCACACATTTAATCGATGGAAATAGAGCAGTACATTCTTTAATAAAAAATAATTCCAAGCTGGTCTCACTTTTACTTTGCTCCTATTTTGTTTCATTATTGGATGCAGAGGAAAGCAGGGTAAAACATGCATCCCATAAATGAATTGGCATGCATTACTGGAATTTTTTCATTTTCTTTAGGGATGAGAAATATCTCCAATGCAGTTCTGTCCTCCCCGTTCAATCCAACTCAAGGTGACAAGTGTGCCGGTTGGGGTAAGGGAGACACATCCATCATACGAAATAATATGACAGGAGCACGAACCTACCAAATCCGTTTCTGGATCAAGTTTTTCTCGATTCCTGACACGAGGCCATGGAAATTAATTTCAAGGTCTATCTGAATAGATTTAAATGAGCTGACTCAGGTGACTCTGTTTATTGTCCAAGAGAGGCAGATGTTGCAAAACACGCCTACTTTCTATGTGGTCGCTTCACCAATAGTTAGGCCACTGCCCAGGTGCGTATAGAGGGTCGATAATGCAAAAAATTATAGAAAGCCGAAGTTTGGATTAAATGGTGTATTTGGGTGTCTGTTAACATAACCTAAGTTTGCGCCATTTTTGGAGGTCGGAAACCAGCCGCCATCTTAGATTTTGTGGCCTAGAATCGATATTTTTTTTCGGTTTTACGTCAATAACTCTGTTAATATTGACTTTTGGGTAGAAATACCTGTAAATGCGTTTAACGCTTAGTAAATTTGCCACAAAAATGTTCTATGCACATTTTTCTTCCAATCAATGGTTAAAGTACTATAAGCGTCTTAAAAAATGACATTTTCCGATTTTATGGCAAAAAACGGATATTTTTCCGGTTGTTTCCGGTGAACCCCTCTAAGCTGGTTGAGATCATCTCCCTTGGGCATGAACTTTTTTTTCTCAACTATTAAGGTAGAAAAAAGTCTGCCCTCCAACCTTCCCAATCCCTATTTATTTTAAACATCAATCTACGTAGTATTTTAGATTGCATAAGGTGCTTGCATGCACCACCGCTGCAGCTCAACAAAATGTAATCACTTTCTGGCTCAAATGATTAGTCTTTTTTTTTCGAAATTAAAAGAAAACCTAAATTTGAAAGTTAGATAAATCCACCTTACTAATAAAGTTATTCAGCAAATGATCTTATCAGATGGCACAGTTGAATGATAAAAAGAAACTAGCAAAAACTGAGAAAAGGGCTTCAAATTGCAATGGAGAAGTAGATTCAAGGTGAAACAGATTTATTCTTCAACTTTTAGCGCGACTATGAAACAAGTACCGAGAAAAATGCTCACGCACACATCCGTAGTGGTTGTACTAGCCCAAAGTACCAGAACCCAAAGTAGATGAGCTATACATGAAAGACTGCGTTGGAGTCGTGCGAACTGAATGCTCTTGGTTGTTCTTGTCCAATAGCTTAAAAGGTGCATCTCTTACACTGCGGTCAATTTTTGCAGCAAGAGGACAAACATCGTCCATCGGCAAATATCGTAAATCGGGCCACTTCCCAAAGGTTGATCCGTGGATCCAGTATATAGTCAACATAATGCCTCCCAGTGCAACTTCTTGCATCATAATGATAAGTTAAACCGCTCATTCTTAATGCCAGTATATAATACCAAGTATGAAACTTTTTGTTTTTCCATCGGGAGTTTCTTTAAAAAAATTAACGTTTGGCTTTTGACGGGTCGAGAGGTTGGATCCAGGTCTTCACATTCGGATATTTGGCCAAATCTTCCTGTTTCCACTTCGTTACGTTACGATTGCTTTTTCATTATTTGTTTCACTTTGCCTCAGTCCGACGATAGTAGATTTCTCGGATGCGATGAACCAACACGTAGTAGAAAAAAAGGGAGTAGCGCAACCACCGAAAACTTCCGTTTGGACGCAGCGCAGTCACCTTTAATGAACTCTAGGGTACTTAAGGTAGTAGTCGGCCTTCTCCAACGAGATAGGAAAGATAGAAGAAATGTCGCGGTCCCAGTTCTTAGAAGTAAGCTGAGTCCAACAATCCTAATGACTGGGTAAATATTAACGATTAATCAAAAGTGAATGAGGAATAATTATGAACATGCATGGATTAAAAAGTAAACAAGCAGCCAGCAGATTTTGTATCGCAGTCTAGCGATACAAAGATAACATGCAGTCAATCAGTGTAAGCTGCTTTGACTGCATTGTTATTCTTGTAATACCGCTTTTCATTAAGTTTCATAGCATATAGGGTGTCAATTAAAAAAGGAGCTAGGCCAAATATCTCGAGAACGGCTCCGGATTTTGAAAAACACTGAAACACGTGTTCAAGTAGCTTGAGGGGGACATCTTTATAGGGGGTTTCCGATTTCGGAGCCATCTCTGGGGAGCCCGCGGGGCGGATACCACGTCCCTAAATTCAAATCTTCAAACGGGGACCCCCATATTTTATTTATTAATCAAAAAGAGGGTATGAAATTATCAGACTTTCGGTACGAATCCAAGTTCAATATCGTTTTTCGTTTTTGATACATTGAAGGTCAAAGTTCGATTTGGAGTAATTTTCAAAAAATCATTACTCCTCTTTGAAGAGTCGGATTTTAAAAATCAAGGACACAAAAATACTCTAAAAAGTAAGCCCCTTTCAGAAAAAATTCAATCATAACAAACATTTAGTCAAATTTTGGTTTTGAAGCTCCCAAAACTTTTAGACGCCCTAGTAAAAATTTTTTGATGACGGTCATTAAAAACACTGAGAAATGGAACACTGACCGGTCAACAAATTTGATGGTTGCCATCAAAATTTTTGTTGGCGACCAACAAATTTGTTGACCGGTCAGCGTTCCATTTCTCAGTGTTTTTAATGACCGTCATCAGAATTCTGCTGGTCCACCGTTAAAATTTTATTGATCACCATCAAAAAGTTTTAACTGGTTAAAAGGGCGTTAAGGATAATATTGGGGATTAATAAAAGTAAAACTTCACTCACAGACATGTACGGATGTACACCTACGTCCGCCGATCGGACGGAGGCTACCAAATTTTACGGTTACTTCCGGGATTCGAACCCGAGACCTCCCGACTCCAAGTCCGATGACCTAACCGTTACACCACCCCGATAAGATGTGTATGAGTGACGAAAATCCGGTATATAAGTTTGTGAAAACAGAATATGGTTACTTTAAGTCTGATTTGCATGAAAATTGGTAATGGAAGGTAGTTTTGGTCGAGGAATCTGATTCTGCATTCAGATTTTTGGTTTTTAAAAAACTTGATGAGATAAAATCAATTTGTTACTGGGTGCAACAGAGTGAGTCTCCCTTTCTTCAAATTTTGAACGGTCGCGGAACTTGAAGTTTGATCGGTCTTTGAATCTATATAATGTCACGGAAATCAAATTATCCACGTGGAACATTTTACCAGGGATGTTATCTGTTTTCCAAACACATTTAAAAAAAGAGAACTAAAGTGCCGTATTTGTTGTTTAGGTATAGTGCCTTTTTTATCATACAGCATACCAAATAAAAGCTTCTTTAACTTATTGTAAGAGCGGCGGTGTCAATTGTAAAGTGCAGTCTCAATTTTTAGTTCAAAAAAACACATTTATTTCCTTATATGGACATTATTCATTTAAATTTCATAAGCGGATACAAAGAAATACGGCCAAGGTATGCAATACGCAATGCACAGTATACTATTCAACTCATGTATTGGGTGTGTGTTGCATATATTGCATATCCTGGTCAGGTTTCTTTTTCCCCGCTATAGTACGATCCCTACATAGGTGAAATATATCCACAGGTGTATCATATGTGTCAGAATAAACATACTGCATACAGTTTCTACAATACACACTTGATTAAAATAAAATAAAATATAGGATTAATTTTTATTTAGTTTCAAGGTATGCAATACGCAATGCACAGTATACTATTCAACTCATGTATTGGGTGTGTGTTGCATATATTGCATATCCTGGTCAGGTTTCTTTTTCCCCGCTATAGTACGATCCCTACATAGGTGAAATATATCCACAGGTGTATCATATGTGTCAGAATAAACATACTGCATACAGTTTCTACAATACACACTTGATTAAAATAAAATAAAATATAGGATTAATTTTTATTTAGTTTTTCAAGTTCACAGTTTCAAGTTTCGTTTTTCACTTTTTTCAAGTCCGTGTTGTCTAAATACTATATTTCTAATTCTTTATCTACATGGAAAAGTCAGTTTTGAGCTCTAAATGGGGGTAAATAATTTGTTAACATCCTGGACGTTTTAAACCGTCAACATAGCCATGTTCCAGTTTTGTGAAACTTGAGAAAGTCAAAACCTAGACTGTAAGTTGAGACATACTTAGCAACTGTATGTTCCACATCATGATATTTGCGAGTTATAACAAAAAGTTTACTGGACAGCACTAAAAAATTAATGGCCACCAACAAAGTTCCTTTCATCCGTAAGCTATTTACTGGTCATCAACAAAACTTAATTGGCCACGAACAAACTTTTGTTGGTGCCAATACTTCTTGTGACCGATCATCAAAAATTCTGTTGACTGCCAGCAAAATTTTTACTGGTTGGTCACAAGAAGTATTGGCACCAACAAAACTCTGTTGGCGCCAATGCTTCTTATGACCGACCATCAAAAATTCTGTTGGCTGCCAGCACAATTTTTACTGATCGGTCACAAAAAGTATTGGCACCAACAAAATTTTGTTGACCACCAACAAAATTCTACTGGCACCAACAAAATTTTACTGACAGTCAGTAAAATTCTGTTGGTGCCAGTAAAATTTTGTTGGTGGTCAACAAAAAATTTTTACTAGGGCGTTTTTGGCCCCCAAGGAGGGCCATCTGAAAAATTCCGAGGTTTGACCCCTATTGATTGATACATTAATCGAAAAGGCGTAACAAACTGAGCATTTCGGCGCAGACCGGAGTTCGATATCGTTTTTCACAATCGAGATATCTCAATCTGTAAATTGACATTCGATATCTCAAATGTAAAAACGATATCCACCTCCGGTTTGCGCCGAAATGCTCAGTTTGTTACGTCTTTTCGATTGATGTATCACTCAATAGCGGACGTAACTCGGAATTTTTCAGATGGCCCTCCTTGGGGCCCAAAAACGTCTAAAAGGTTTTTTTGAGCTTCAAAACCAAAATTTGACTAAATGTTTGTTATAATTGAATTTTTTTCTGAAAAGGGCTTGCTTTTCAGAGTATTTTTGTGTCCTTGATTTGTGAATTCCGACTCTTCAAAGAGGAGTAAGTAATGCTTCTTGAAAATAGGCCCAAATCGAACTTTGACCTTCGATATAATCGAATACGAAAAACGATGTCGACGTTCAACTTGTACCAAAAGTCTTAGAATTTTACCCTATTTTTGATTATTAAATAGAAAAAATTGGGGGCCCCATTGAAGTATTGGATTG
The DNA here is from genome assembly GCA_011764245.1 of Trialeurodes vaporariorum. NCBI lineage: Eukaryota > Metazoa > Arthropoda > Insecta > Hemiptera > Aleyrodidae > Trialeurodes > Trialeurodes vaporariorum. The sequence continues at coordinate 22,361,635 of VMOF01000002.1, forward strand.
AGGGAGGTGGTAGCCCCCTTGGGGACCCCCCAGAGAGAGCCCCCAAATCGGCGACCCCCTAAAAAGATGTCCTGCTCATAATAATGTAACACGTGTTTCAGCGTTTTTCGGAATCCGGAGCCGTTCTCAAGATATTCGGCCTGACTCCTTTTTTAATTGACACCCTGTATACATGGTGATCCAGAGCACCTGTACCAGGCATTTATCTTGAGAATGGCTGATTGAAATGTTTTGAAACATGGAAGTCGGATAGGGGATCAACCCTGAATTTTTCATTTATCATACTATCGATAGCTTCCAATACTTAGCCCTTTGGGGCATATTTGAGGGGGGAGGCTTAATTACATCTATCTCAAGTTTTTTTCAAAAAATCTCTTTTAAAGTTATGATAAAAGCTCATGTCCTTGAAGTTGAGGCAATTTCCAACATTTTTGCTCCCATGGACATTTACCAAAAAACCTCAATTTTTTGAGTTATGGCGGATTTTTGGAAAAAAATTGAATCGGCTTTTGTGGCCACCCTGTTGAGAATTCTTCAAATACATGACAGATTCTGATCAAATGGATGGAACCATTTTGATTGATGTGCCACTAGTTTGGTACCTTAAAGTGAAATAAACTGTAGGGAATACCCTACGAACACTTTCTCACTCCATTTTTATCTGGGGGCGGCCCCCAGACTCCCCTTTGAAATGCTGGGGGAGACCTCAAACCCCCCTTTAAAATTCTGGGGGAGACCCCAGACCCCCTTTTAGAATTCTAGGGGAGACCACCAGACCCGCAAATATTTATCAAATATTTTCATCTCTTGGACCTAATTCTGCCTTCAATCCGAAGAGTTTGCAAATTTGTAGCGAAGCTGTACGAATAGTTGCCTACTTCATCAATTGAAGGCTAATTAGATCCCTAAATTCTATTCTGATGTTGTTTTCAGCAAGTTTTAGATTAATTCCAGATTCCAATAAGTGCATATTCTTTAAGTTGCATTCATTCTATTTGTTGGAGTTTCTTTTTTCCTTATTTTTTATAGGTTGTCAAAATCGATTTGATTCTTGCATTTCCTCCAATGAATACAATTTTTGTTTCCTTCTTTCAAACGGTGAATCTTCAAAAAAATTTTTTTAATTTAGCAGATTACACCCCCCTCCAAAGATGTACTTTGTTTGTAGACTGCGTACACAAAATTTCAACAAAATTCATCCAGCCATTTTTGATTGACTCTTCTTTATGCGTTTAATTTTCCTTATACGTTCTTTTTTTGGTTTGATGGAACCTACATTGCCTTTAAACGGTATCAGACTTAAGAGTTGTTTGTTCTAGCGATACATGGAAAAAAAATTATGCCTAGGCAGATTGCAAACATTTTGTTTTAATATTCATTAAACTTAATTGAGTCATGCTTGAATTACTTATTCCAAATATTATTTTTGTCTTTATATTGGCTTAGTTTAAAAGATTTTTGCTCGATCGCACCTATATTGCACCTTGAAACGGTCTTAAAGGTTTTTTATGATGACTGTATGAGAGAAATATTTTAGTGGGTCGGTAACATGTTATGTTTGTGTTATGTTGTTCATCAAAATTCATCCCATTAATGATTGACTCCAAGTTTTAGCATTAATTCCTCACTTTATTTGATTCTTTTTTTTGGGTCAAACACCCTATTTTGATTTTTAAACTCTCTTAAGGGTTGTATATTGTAACTGCAAGGGATACTTTCTTTTGTAGACTAATTGTAGATTGTATTTGCCAGTTTTCATCAAAATTCATTGGACCAAACCTGAACTATCCCAATTAATAGGAATATGTTTTTGTTTGCTTATATTCCCATATTTTTTTCTCAATCGCACCTATATTGCCTCTCAAAAAGGTTTTAGCGGTTGTGTATGGTGACTAAGAAAGCAAAATATGTTAGTATTTTGATAATGGATTGTGTGTACAAAAGAATTATCAAACTTCATCGAGACATAATTGATTGATTCCAAGTAAAAAGATTAATTTCTCACGATAATTCCATTTTTTGGCTCGAGCGCACTTATTTTGATTTTTTAAACGGTTTTAAGGGTTGAATCTTGAAACTATGTGTAGTTCATTTTATAGTAGGCTGAATGTAGATTTTTTTGCAAACTTTCATCAAAATTGATTGAGCCAAACTTGAATTATTCCAGTTTTACCCATTTTTACCCATTTTACCATTGATTTCAGTGGAAATCATTTTTTCCCTATAACTAACCTAAAAGTTGAAATTTCAAAAAAACAAAAAAAGTGCCTCTGGGGAATCTGAAAAGTAACAGCTGTGCAAAATCTGGAAGCATAAGGACCAATGTCTCAAAAGTTATGGGAAGGTACACACGGACTGACAGACTGATGGACTGACGGACTGACAGACTGACGGACAGACGCCACAGAATTTTTTTTGCATAAATGTCTCTAAGTTAGAAAGGGTTAAGAAATATGCTAATATGATTGAACTATATTCTTTCTGATGGTATTAGACATGATGAGAGGCCATTATTTTGTAAAAATCATGATTACGACTTAGTCGTGAGAGGCCAACTATCGAAACAAAATACTTTGAAAATCTCTGCGCTATCGCAATACTTTCTCAATTTTTCTAATTTCATTAGAGTGAGAAAGTAAAAATTAGGTGTATTTCGTTAAATTAAAATTTTGGGCAGTCTATGTCTCAGACCACGGAATCGGTCCGATTCTGCCATTGAAGTCCCAACATTTTAATTTGACAAAATACACCTTATTTTTTCTCCTCAAGGTAACATGTTGCACATCGATCAGAAGGTTTCTATATATTTTCTCAGAATCTGTCAAGATTTGTGAGAAATTCTCAAGTGGATAAGCACAAGGGTTGATTCAAAAATCTTTTAAGTCCCGATAGCTAAAAAAATCTGGGTATTTTGGTAAATGTCTATGGGAGCAAAAATGTTGGCAATTGCCTCTGATATGAGGATATGAACTCTTTTCGTACTTTTAGAAGATGCTTTTTTGCAAAAAACTTGATAAATGTGTGTGAGCTTCTTCTAATATGAACGAGGAGCTGTTGAGGGCTTTTGAAAAAAATATCAAAAATGAAAAAATTTGTTTCAATTCTGTAACCAATTTCAAAACATTTTTAATCAGCCGTTCTTGAGAAAAATGCTCTGTGCTGGTTCCTTTTATCTATAGTTATCATCTCTGTATTATGTTCTGTATAATTTCATTGGGTATGCAGAGTAAGTGAGAGTGTTGGAGTGAGAATTTCTTTTCTATGTGAAACTTCTGAGCGCTAGTTTTTTTTGTTCATTTTCTTTTTTAATTTCTATTAATTTCATGTCTCAAATTATTTTGGATAAATTTATTTCACCAAAACTATCTAAACTCGTGGCGGTCAAGATCCAAAAATTTCTCCAAACTTCTCCCTTTTACTACCTTCCTCTTTCCTACCTCCCTCCATCTCCTCTCTTTAAAAACTTTTCTTTCAAAATCAGTTTTTTTAACCTTATCTGAGAGATGCATGATTGTGCATGAGATCTCTCAGATTCAACTTACAAACTAGCTGATATCAAAGCAACCAAGTCTCCTCCCCTCCCCTCTTCCCACCCTTTCTACTCTTGTGTTTCTTCTAGCCCCCTATCCCTTCAGATTTCAGCCTGAGATTTTATCTGATCTTCATTATTCCGAATTATTATTACAATCTGTTGGCTGCGCTCAACGCAAACCATTGCATAACTCATAAATTGCAGGCGCATGAAAGTGCAAAAGATTTAATGCCCAAAGGCACTGATATCTGAAGGACCAAGTCTAATTTTTTGTACCTACCGCACCTTTCTTCTGCTTCCCCTTCTACTTCATCCTCTCGCTATAGTTCACCCACCAAAAAGAAAAACAAATTAAAAAAAGAGTCAGAAAAATAACTTGGCGTTGAAATTAAAGGGACAATATTTGAAATTCAGCAGGCATGGAGTTTAAAGAGTTTAAAATGTTTCCGGTACCCTGAATAGAACAAGGATCAGTATTGCGTGATTTTAAAAATGAAAAAAAAGTAAGTACTCAGCGAGCTGAGTACACAAAATACTGCAAAGTGGCAACATTGTACTGTGCGCATTTAAATCCATGAAAAATATGAAGCTACTGGGTGTGTAGTGGGCTCAGGAGTTTGATCTATTGAAAGGTTTTAAATGAACAAAATGCAATAATTCCTCACTACACGCTACACCACTGGTAACAACTTTTAGTACTAGCTGCTACATACAAAATCTATCAGCCGAGTTACTTATGTCAAAATAGATTTGCTTACATTTCTGATCATCTTGATAGCGTTTATTTAAGAAAATACTGCCAATGACAGCTTTGCAAAGCGCACTCCATTTGTATGCAACTACGCAGATAAATGAACTCCCAGCTGTGAACATTATCCACAAAGTTCTGTGCATAAGACAGAAATGCGTCCATCCGCACATGTAAATAAAGAGCTGTCATCAGCAATCTTTCCTGAAATGACCTAGCTATTTTATCACCAAAATTGTTGAAGATAAATAAACACAAATCCATTGAAAGACAGAGTTAATGGTAGAGTTTGAAGTGAAAATTGATGTGACTTACTTGAAAGACTTGAGTTTTAATGATACCCCAACTAGCATTTCTTACACTCTGAATTTTTTGATTTGACGCAGAATACAGCTGACTACTAATAAAATTTTCTAAAAGGAGACTCTCGTTTCAAAAGCCCAATTTTAGAAACATTGCTAGCAGCAGTTAAATAAGGATACTGACAGCGTTACTACTTCTGTAAAGGCACGAGACAGTTAAAGTGAGATGCAACATGATAAAATCACTCCTCGAAGAACACACTTTTGAAAACCACTATGGATTTTAATCATCCTAACCCATTGAAACCAATCAGTATTAACTAGTTGCCATCAGTTATAAAAATCACAACTTTGAAAGTGGCTCTGACGTCTGGTTCAAAACCTTGCAATTAAAAACATTAAAATTCATTCTCTTCGATCGGAAGGGACAAGATAGCAACAAACTGATTCGTGACAGAATTCACTACACACCCGAAAACAAGAATTCTTGGCTTAAAAAAGTGGGTGAGCGTTTGTAAAGCAAATAATAAAATCTAGATTGAGTTACAGAACTGAAAGATGGGTTGAGCACTGAGAAATAAGTTGATTGTTCAGATTGCTTATTTCATAAAATGATCCACGGCCGTGGCCACAACATTTCACGAGCAAACATCTGGATTCTGGAAGTTAATAGGAAGCAAGTGGGTGGGTTATGGTTGGTTGAAATAATCCTTTAATGCACCACTAATAAAAAATAAAGGACATGAGTAATGATTAAAAAAAGAACAAACGTTTGGGAACACTGCTCATCAATTAACCTCAAACGTAAACACTAAACATCTTGCGACAGTCTCAGTCCTGTCTCGGCAAGAATTGCCGAGCAAAGTCAGAATTTGCGGAAAAAACTAATCGAAGAGTATTTAGAGGGAAAGTAGAAAACTGTTTACTGGCAAATCGTTGAAACCTCTGATACGATCATATCATAACATTGAAATTAAAGACGAGATATATGAATATTAGAAAACAAACAAATAATTACTCTTACGACCATGGACGAAGATATAACTAGTTTGGTTATTTACTTAACTATTATTCAACACATAATCAGCCTGGAATTCTCCCAAAGGCAGTACAGTACCTAAAGGCTCCTGAAAGAGTTCCTGATAAAGTTGTCTCGAGACATGGAAAATTAAGAATAGGTACCTAATGGAGCTTACAAATGACGAATGAGAATTACAACTGACAAACTAAATGAAAGCTATGAAGAACTTGAGTGTTTCAATCAGTAGAAACTGAGATTAAGGCTATGATTGACAGAAAACACGCACAGTTCAAAAAGAAATCCTAATTTGAAAGTCACTTGGTCACTGATAGAGTTCGAAAACACGCGAAGAAATTCGATTTGTTTACTCATTGATTTTCACAAATCTGTAACCTTAAAATCTCCGAGGCGGTTACGCATGTTTACCAAAGCTTCCGAACTAGATATAGCTCGTTGGTAATCACAGACAAAATAATGAAACTACCAAATTTATTCATAACGGAGACAAATCCTTATGAAAAACTTAGGGTCAATACTCTGTCAAAACCTCACTCAAACATTCAAACATTTCAAACGGCGCACTATGGATCCAAATCGAGTCCTAAGTGGTCAAAAATACAAAGACATGAGATGTCACAAGAATTGTCGATCCATCAAATGATATTCTCCGATAAATATGGGACAAGCCAGGATAGAAAAACCGAGCCAAATAAACCCATTAAAATCACTTATAGTACCCAGCGAAAATACTAATTTCCCAACTTTGAAAGGATCGAATTTGGACCGCCAAAGATTTGATTTCTATCCATTGTGCGGCGGACCGAAGAATATCGCGGATTCGATATGGCGCGCGATTCGTTTAGTGACTGCTTAAAGGATAGGGAGACTTTTTGCGTTGCCGCTCCGCAATATATCGAACGAAAGGAATCCACCGAAAAGCAGTACGCGATCATTACGTGCGGAAATCTGACAACGCACGTTTGCGACCAAGCCGAAAATTGTCGATTATTATGCAGGAAGTTTATGGCCAAAATCGATACGAAACCATAACAAAAACATGCAGTACTTACTGCATGTTAATAATTACTGAAAAATATTGCTCATTTGAATGGATTCTATATTGTGGTGCAACAACAGTTTATTATATCTCAAACTATCTCGTTTGTGGGTTAAAAAATCAATGCAACATAAAAGCTCTCATCGTCGATGAGGTTCTTCAAAACGAATTTTATGTAATGTGTAATGGTGTTCTTAAGCAATAAGTTAAAAAAAAGCTGGCTGCACTGCGTTAATACGGTTTCCATGAGAGCTCTTGGACTTGCCCTCATTCATTCACTCATAATGATGTGGTCTGGTCTGAATGATCTGCGAAAAACTCTACACCCACATTTGTGCAATTTAATAAAAATTAAATATAGCCATAGGATTTTACTGTTGACACTTAATAGCTCAATTACATATATCAACTACTTATTTACACCCTTCATTTAATTTTTCAATTATTTATCTACTAATTCACTGATTTGTTCATTCATCTATTCATTCCTACATAATATTAGGTGTTTCCGCTTTACTTATCTCTACCCATGTATTAATAGCAGGGACTTGAACCGAGTCAAATCGAATCGAACCGAGCCGAACCGGACCGATCCGTGAACCGAAAACCGCTCAAAAACCGCGATTTTTTCGAACCGCGAACGGTTTTTTCCAAAGTGGTCGAACCGCAAACCGAAGTGAGAACCATCTTTATAATTTCGGTTCCAACCGGTTGCAGTTCTTCAAAAGCTAAAAGCGGCTCAATAGATTTTGTTTTATATTACGTTGGTGGATTACACATTACCGATAATACAGGTAAGAGATAGGGTGGACGGAGCGTAGAAGCTTAGCTATGCACAAGGGAAAATCATCAACACTGCATACATTTTACCTTGCTAAACGACAAATGAAAACAGGTAAGGAACCTTTGATAGAAATATTTAATTTTCAAAATTAATCTCAAAATTCAAGTGACCAAAGTCGTTCGACATATTTCTTTCTAATTTTGCTTGAACTGGTTTGCAGTGAGTCGAACTTTCGTGAACCGGCAGGAACCGAACCCAACTTTTGGTGATGCCAGTGTTTAACTTCTGTAAAGTTTTCTTTAAACATTCTGATTTTGCAAAACATTTCGTTCCATCAGTTTATATAAAGTAATCTCCTGGCAAGTCTTGAGTTTTTCTAAAGTTTTTGATTCATTTTTAGTTCCCTCTTTGCTCTTTAGGAGGATTTACAAGCATGATACATGAGTTCGGTGCCTTCGCGCAAAGATGGTAAACTTGACTAGATACCGGGTTAAATGAACAGATGATCAAAGCTATCTTACCTGAAATTTGTTCCACTCAACTCGGAGTCTTGTCAAGTTTGCTCATATGCAATAAATTATGCATGAATAATATAGATCTTTCTAAGAATTTTTCCTCTGATATATGCAGCGACGTCAGTAGAAAAAACGATGAGAACATGTCATCAGTAAAAAGGAATGAGGGAATATTGGCTCACAAGAGATCTGCCAAACAAAAAGCAACGCGGTGAGCGCACCCCCAATTCTTCATGACCTTCTTATCAGAACCCGTGTTCTTGTTATTGTGGGGGAGGGGGTCGCGGAGGAGAGCTCTGGGACAAGAGGAGAGATGGGGTTACCCTTTTCGATTTTCTCAAACTATTTACTACACACATACGTATTTTTAGCTTTAAAAGTGATATTCATTCCCAACCTCAAGCTTAAGCTCACGTGATTACAGGTTGTTCCAAAAATGGAACATTGAGTGTTCTCTAGGTGAAATCAACTGTTTGTTATTAGGAAAAGGCAGGCAATCATAAATTCTTGGTATAATCGAGGTCTTTAGAAAATGACGGAAATTCAGAACATGTCTAGGTCATTCGTCATCATAGAACCTCGGGAGATAGATAAGATTGAACTTTCGTTAGTCCCAAAAAATGGGATGTTGGGCGTCTTGTGCCGAATAAGCTCGTAAGAAACCATGACCTCGTCAATAATTACAAAAACAGTTGGCCCTGGCCGATAATTTTTGCTAAGTAGGTACTCACTGAAAAATGGTTGCATTTTTTGGTTGAACGAGCTTGAAAGGCGTCATAAACAAGGTAAATGTTTGAGTAGGTTATGAGACCACCGCAAAAAAGTCACTGTGACTTCCTCACAAACAAACAACTCTCAGAAATAAATTGAGGGAAAATAGGTGAGCTATTTATGGATGATGTGTGCATCGGCACTGAGCTTACGGAAAAAACGTATGCTCTCCATCATTGTCTTCATTAGTCTCTGTTGTTAAGTGATTGCGAGCACATGTCCTGATACGCCCCCTCCATGTGTTAAAAATGGGCGTGTAAGCACTACAAACCGACGTTTTTATCTTAACAAATTGAAATGTTGGATAGCAAAAGATAGCGGTCTCAAGAATAGCCGCTTAACAATTTTTTCAATTCAGTGCGAAGTGCGCATGATTGGTCTACTTATAATTTATTAGCAAATTTTGTGCACCAATTTTTTAAAAGCCCTATTTTTTATGTAGGATTTTACGTTGTAGACCTGTTTTCTTGGACTGAAAGCCTGCAGACTTTTTTGTTTGTTTTTTTTTTCGTTTTTTTGTTTTTTTGTTTGTTTTTTTTTTGTCAAATAGACGTCTTTTATTATTATTAGACTTCTTGTCTGTGGACCTAATAAGTTAGGCCTCTTGTCACTAGACATAATTTATTAGACCCCGTATCTGTAGACCAATATTTACGAGACCAAACGACCTTAAACCTGCTGGGTTGAGTTAAAGTACGTATGATTAGAATGAACCAATTTTAACCCGAAATCTGGCATCGTCAGGTCTGTTTCGCACGCTCGAGGAGTAGCGCGATCAAAACTTTTTCGCCGCTGCGACGTCGAAGTTTAAACACGCTGCAGTATGGGAAAAAAAGTGAAGAAGATTGGATTTGACGCAAAGAATTGAAGAAATTATGCTCCAAAATTCAGCTTCAAAACTACGAAAATGCTTGAATGACTTTTGGTCTTCAAAATTGAGATGATTAGGACGGAAATCCTCTTTGAAACTCTGGAAACAACGATATTGGAAACAGTGCATGGTTGTATTGTCATAATCCGACCAGAACCAGATTATACATATATTATACATGAATATAAAATGATAGAGATATTGAAAAACAGATTCATAGGAATGAATGAATAGAGTTAGTTTTGTAAGGGCAACGGACGTTACGATGATAAAATAACTTTATTTTTTGCATTGCACCGCACACGCACAATGTTAGAGAGATTTCCAAAGCAATGTCCCTTATCCTCTTCCTATGGTGTATTCGCTGACTAGAAGAAGAATTTACTTCTTTTGAAAAAGCATAGATACAGTATCACAGCACAAGCAGTAAGCAGAGTGACCCAACAAAAAAAACGCAAAAAACTTTGCTCGAAGACTGGAAATGCCTTCAAGCTAAAAGCAGATGATTTTCAAAAATCCTCTAATTACCAACAGAGAACGTATTAAGAACAAAATATTTTAGAATGTGTTTAGGAACTTCATTTTTAGCCGAATTCAAGCTTGTTTTATTTTGTTGGACCAGCCGCACTCCTTTATTATCACCACCTTGCATTATGCGGCAAACAGTCAAGATTTCACATTCACAAACAAGCGGTTTCTTGACCGGGCAGATACCTCCTGGCCTGAAACACCGACGAAAATATACGAGAGCTTAATAATTGAGAGTAACAAAGGTAAAAAACAGAGATCAATGAAATGCTGATCTTTGTCCAGGAAAAATATTGTGTTTATAAAGTAAACCGTTGGAAAACATGCTAAATAGAATGAGTGGCGGTAATAATGGAAAACGCCCATGATGTGTGAATATTCGAGAGTCAATGAACGATACCAATGCTGTGAAAAAACAGATGAAAGGGAGGTTCATAAGAATGGATGAGATGAGGAGTAGAGAGAAAAACCAATTATCAATCTTTGGAATGGAACAAAGAAAGTTAGCCACCGCAACGGTGGAACAACACGAAACTTTCTCTCCACCCCTCATCCCGCATCCTCGTTTCAACATTTTTCTCAATTTTCTTATCCTGACATTACTGGTGGAATGAAAATGAAAGTAAGCTAGCCCTCCAAGACTTCCATTTTCTATCCTCTTGACCGGCCAAGACTCGATTCAAGGGTATATTAAAGTTGATGATTGCGTTTATGCATTAAGTTCCCTCAATTTAAACCATAAATAAAATTATGTTTCCAGTCTCCGACATAAACTGTTCTTTGCTGAGTTCTCTCGGTTTTTTTTTCACACTCTCTGTTACCTCCCAGCTTTCCTTCTTTTAGATTTTCACCCTCTCCCCAGATTTATTCCGGAAATGCGGACGTCTTTGCCTGACTTCTGCCTTTTATACGAGAATGTCACTTTTGTGATATCCACCTGAGGGGCATCTTTTCTAAACTGCTGGGGGGCTCTAAAACTTTGACTTGCGATTGTCAAAACCGTAATTCTTTTCTCAAAAATGATTTTTTTAAAGTATTTTCATCACGTAGTTATTTTTTAAATTTCGACCTAAGTGGGAGTTTTGATTTTTTAAAAATGGGTCGAAATCGAACTTTACCTTTTGATGTATTGAATACAAAAAACGAAATCGACCTCCGGTTTTACGTCGAAAGACTTAGACTTTTATGTTCTTCCAAGAGAGTCATCACAAGATAGAGATTGCCATTTGAAAATTTGGAGTCGGGATGGGGGGGGGGGTAAACATTCCATTCCGACCGCCCCCGAAAATGTTGGATTCGCCAGAAACTAGTTCCCATTTTAAGTTATAAACATCATCCGAGTTTAGTTTTTTTGATATTGAGCAGTTCAAAAGTTAGATAGGATGGGGGAGGGGCTGAGGAGACTCTTGAAACACACTGTATGTATTCATTATTTTCTTCCATGAAGTGCGGATTCTCCTAACAGTCCAAACAACAAAGGAAACATGCTTGCTCAAATCTGTCTCATAATTATTAAAGACAAAGGTACACTAAATGTAAAACGTTAAAAAATGTCAATTTTTTTCCACAGGAATTCCCGTTGATAATCCATCGATTGAAACATATGGGCGCTTTCACTATTATAGAACTTTTTTCTGTTGCCCATTAATTTCATCGTGAAAATACATCTTTTCAGCGAAAAAACGAAGGAATATTCTTTTTGGGACAAAAAACTCCATGCAACGATGCGACAAGGGCATCTGCGCAGTTTCCGGCAATACCAATACGTCTACGGAGTAGACATGATCAGAGTACCATAGCGTGTGATATACCTATAACAATCAACATGAATAACTAATATTATAATATGAGCTAATGGTGCTATTGCACACTTTTGCTATAAGCGATTTAATGATCGATTCTGGTGTAAAAACCTACACAAATATCGATTACAGCACCAAATACTTCCGAAATCCATTCCTAAATTCAATGAGCGTTTTTATTTTCGCGAGCGTAATGGTGGTGTAAGGCAGTAATAATGGGAGATTCCCGCATAATTTAGTTCTCGACAACTTATTTCAAAGTAAAAATATTAAAAAAATAAATAATAAGCTTTGAAAAATCTGGGAAGCAACATTTGCACAACATCTGGATGCATAAGAACCTAAGGTTCGAAAGTTATGTCAATATACGGAGTGACAAGCGGACAGACGCCACAACGTATGTTTTGTGTAGACCCTCCAAAGTTTGGAGGGGTTACCCTGGTAAAACAAAACCTCAGAAGCCCTCAGAAATTCTTGAGGGCACCCTCAGAATTTCTGAGGTTTCTGAGGGCGACCTCAGCATTTTTGAGGGCACCCACAGAACCTTTGAGGCACCCACAGAACCTCTGAGGGCACCCACAGAACCTTTGAGGGCGCCCACAGAACCGTTGAGGGCACCCTTAGAGCGTTTGAGGGAGCCATCAGAGCCTCTGAGGGGCTCATTAAATGTTTGAGTTGAGGGAACCCTCAAAACTTATGAAATTACAATCAGCATTCTTCGAAGGCGAGCTATTTTGAAGACTATCGAAACATTTTTAAAGGATTTCAAAGGATTTTTAAAAGTTCAAGATCAAAAAAATTCCTGATTAAACCAATGCATTGAGCGAGAAATTCTCATATTTTTTGATGTGCATATTATTATTATTATTTTTTTAAATCAATTAAAACCTATAGTTGTTAAAAATCTAACAAATAATTTTTGAGATTAATGTTATTGCACTGAACAAGTAATTCATATGCTAAAGTCAGGGCCCTTACTCATCAGAAGGTTAAAACAAATTAAATTATCTACAACAAACGAAATTTTTCTAAGTCCCAGTATAAAAACCTTAGCTGCAAAAAAAAAAAAAAAAAAAAAAAAATATCTAGGCCCTCAAAAAGTCTGAGCGTAATTTGAAAATAAGGGTCCAAGGGCACCCTCAGAAATCTTGAGGGAATGCCCTCGAAAGTTTCTGAGGGCGCCCTCATAGAATCCTGAGGGCACCCGCAATATTATTATATAGAGAAATTCTCGCCCAATTGTCATCGCGGGCAGTGTAGCCCAGTGGTAAAGTGCTGGACTCTCAATAAGGAGGTCGTGGGTTCGAACCCCACCACGGGCAAAGTTTCTGTGCGGACTCCAACTACTCCCGATTGATAAAATGTGTAAAGTACATAGCCTTCGTAATATAGGAACACGAACTTCTACAGAAATCTCGACTAGCATTTCCTAAATTTAGTTTTTCAGTTACACAGAAATACTTGATGGCCTTTCCTAGGACCTCAGAAGTCTGAGGGTATTTGGAACATGAGGTCCTGAGGGCAACCTCAGAAATCTTGAGGGCGTCCTCAAGGTTTCTGTGGGTGCCCTCAAAAATGTCTGGGGGTGTCTTCAGGACCTCTTGTTCCAATTACCCTCAGACTTCTTTGAGGGCCTGAGGTTTTTTTTTTACCAGGGTAGGAAATTTGAAATTTTCCAAAAGAATGTTTTCGGAAATAACCTTTTACAAAGTGAGCGACGATTAGTTTATTGTATTAATCGTCATTGCATTAATCGTAAGAGTCCAACTACTATTGCAACAAAATATCATACAAATATCTACTCTATAGCAACTCCTCTAATTTTAATGTCGTTCGTGCGAGAGAGTGAAAATACGAGAGACCATGGGAAGGAGGCGGGGGAGCAGGAAAATGCCCCCTCGACACATTTTTCCGGTGCGTTCTATGATTGCCCCACAGTACAGTCAGAATACTATTTTTTTATGGAGTTACATGAGACACGCAACGACGAGGAAATATGTTATGAGGAAAATACATATCGCAGTAGAAGTATGACAGAAGGACAAAATTTACGATGAAAACTGAAAACAGAGTTATCCACGCATTTAAATCACTGCAAATGAAATAGTCATGTTTTAATTACAATTTTAATCCGGTCTCTTCTTCAAATTTATTTCTATTCATCATTGGGTACAAATGAAAGCAGAAAAAAACATACCTCCCATAAAAAAAAATCATTGCGCATCACTAGAACTATCTCATTTTGATAGGGACGAGAAAAACTTCCGCACTTTGGTGTTGCCCTCCACCTCCAATCCAACACAAGATGGCATGTGTTTAATAAAATTGAATCAATTGAATGTATACCTTGAAAGCAGCAAGTGACAAGTTGCTTACACGAGTTTAACATTTATATCTCAAATGTGAACAAGGTTCGCCTTTATGTCATGAGCTAGGCTAAATCTAGGTTAAAATGAAGACCTTATAAGTTGAGAGTTGGCACATGATCATTTTCTAAAATACTTTAAGATAAGCTGTATTTGATCAAAGCGACCCACCTAAAATGAAGAATCATAACTAAATTCACTCTGACCCAACCCGCTGGAAATATCAAGTTTCATATGCAGCCTATTTCGGTATCTTCTTCACTTCGGTTGGCTTTGAGAAAAAACCTGCTGCAAACTTGGAAAAAGCTTTGGCTTTTTTATCGGAAGAATATCAAATGTACTCGTTGCGATTGTTTGACCTCAGTGGGATGATCAATAAAATAATTCAACAGAAAAAAAAAATGATTTTTTTTTTCCTGACTGATTTTTTTTTTCGCACTTCATCATTTTTGAGCGGCAAAACGAAGGAACGAAACCTATCACAATCTTGGAAAATACGACGTGTTTTTATAGTTAGATACTAAATTTTTCCAGTCTCTGGCCCACTGTGCGTAAGAACCAGGCATTCTTCGGCTTTTATGGAAGCTGATATTTGATCCAGAGAATTATAGGATTTACTATACAGTTATAGAATATTAATCAACGCCCATTTAACGTCATCTTGGCTATACGGAGTGAGTCAGGTGGATTCGGAAATTTTTCATAGTGCAGTTATTATTAAAGCAATGCTACAACATCACGCACGAGCACCCTCCCTTATTCTCCTCACTCTTCTGACCGGATGCCGCGCCGGCGCCGGCCGGTGGACTTTTCCTTCTTTGCAAATCTCAAACGTTCGTTGAGAGGTCAAAGATTTGACAAAAGAAAAGATTAGAAAACTCTTAGACGGTACGCAATTGAGTCCGAGAAGTTCCGGAGATGATTTTTGCGCAATTGAAGCGGCGCTGACAGAAATCGTTGCTCAAGATAATTATTTTGAAGGAAACAAATCACACACGGCGTTGAAATCAAATAAGCCTAGTTCTTCGCAATCCAAGTATGGGCAGACAACAACTTTCATGGTTGAATTTAATTTTCAAAAGAATATTTGATGTGAGCTAGAGATTATTATGCACGACCCTAAATGGAGTGCATAGTGGCTTCGGTCTGGTTTTTTATTTGTGCTGTTGTGTAATGTATTCACTATTTTTGATCATTGAAATCCATACGATTTCTGTCTTGGATCATTGTTTCAGATTGATTTGGCACTCTTGTCCGTGACAGTTATTTGTAGCCAATTGAATTCCTCTATTCATCTGGAGAACTGACATTTCGTCGATAGTAATACCCTTTTTCACTGTTTTTAGAACGCTTTTTGAGTCGATTTTTGACGTTTTTAATAAACTCATGTCCATCTTTCTCCATGCGTGGATTGATTTTGATCTATATTCTTTGGTATTTCCTACTTGAGTATGAAAATTTCATTCTTTATTACCCAGATTGAAGTTTTCCCGCTTGTCCAGTTTTGCCCCCTTAGAGGAAGAACTTTTTTTCGTTGTCTTACGAAACTTTTAATGGTAAAACAACAACATCGTTTTTTTTCGTAGACCATGTACTACAAACCACAGAATACCTCCAAAACGCTCCATTGGAGGTATGGAAGATATGACGGTGTTGATCAAGGCTATGATTTCGTCAAAGTGTAAACAGCGTTGATGTTTGTTGTTCACAACAAGCGTACCAGGCGTTCCAAGCGTCCAGGATTTTTTTTCGTTTAAGTTATCAGGCTTTTTGAATTTTTAACCTCCCCGTTATAGGCGTATTGAATTGAATTGAATTGAATTGAATTGAGGGTGGAGGTGTCCCCATGTGATGGAGCCAAGTCGGCACTCAGGCCTTTAAGTAGGCCCATTGTGCCTCCTCCTAAATTAGAGCAAACGGAGTAACCCTGTCTTCATAATGAAGCACAATAGGTCTCTCATCGTTAAGCTCTTTACATCCTCTGGGTCCAGTCGATCCCAGCCCCAGAGTAAATATCTGCTACTGCTAAAAGCTTCACAGTCACACAAAATGTGAAGAGGAGTTTCCTCCTCTTCATCGCACCATCTACACCACGGGTCCTCAGAGAGTCCCATGATGCTCAGGTGACGATTGAGGGTACAGTGTCCAGTTATGAATCTGGTCACTGCCCTGAGCTGGTCCCTACTGAATTGCAGAGTCCCAGTTTTCTGAGGATCCAAAGGCCCCACTAAAACTGATCGTGAGGCCCTCATCTCCCCTGCTTCCTCCTTCCAGTATTTTAGGTGCTGTTGTTTAAGACAGCTACTGATTTCAGAGGTGACAAGAGCTTTGGGAACTCCAAAGAAGGGTTCCGGTCCCATGGGTCTCGTCTGAGATCCCTTGCGGGCCAGACCGTCCGCCTTTTCGTTCCCATCCACTCCACTATGTCCTGGGACCCAAACAAGGGTAATCCTGTTTGATAGGGCCAGAGCATTAAGCTCCTGCCTACATTCCCAGACTAGTTCGGATGCGAATCTAGGTCCCTTAAGGGCCCCTAGAGCCGCACGGCTGTCAGAACAAATGAAGATGTTCCTTTTCCTAAGGTTCATTTCAGTGTTCTTCTGTGCACAGAAGGCTTTTTGAATTTTTAACCTCCCCGTTATAGGCGTAGCAACCGGGGGGGGGGGGGGGGGGGGGGGGGGTTAGTCACCCCAAAAAATCCGATGATATAATGTAAAAAGAAAAGAACGGAAACAAAAACAAAACAATAATATACACTGCAACTGTACAGCTGAGGCAGCCTTTTAAAATAGCTTCGCAGAAGAAACGTTCAAGCTGTACCGGAGAAAGTTGCAAGTGTACCAAAGAACTCCTTCAGTAGAGTACGAGTCTTTCTTTTTGCTTTGGCTCTACCGCGAAGTAGTGCTTCAGTACAACCGCAACTTGCTCCGGTGGAGCTAGGACTTTTGCTCTGCGAAGCTATTTTAAAAAGCTGCTTTTGTTCTACTTAAACTTTGTTTTTTCAGTGATGAGAAACAATTA
Organism: Trialeurodes vaporariorum; assembly: GCA_011764245.1. Taxonomy (NCBI): domain Eukaryota; kingdom Metazoa; phylum Arthropoda; class Insecta; order Hemiptera; family Aleyrodidae; genus Trialeurodes; species Trialeurodes vaporariorum. The sequence continues at coordinate 22,378,953 of VMOF01000002.1, forward strand.
AATATATATATATATATTTGTTTTTTTCGTGGCAAAGGAACATAATATTACGCTTTGAGAGGTGTAGATAGCTTGAAATCACGTCTGAGAGAGGCTGAATTTGTACATTTTTTCCAGCGATCCCTCCCTGGCTGGGGCGGGATTCCCCCCAACATCGCCCACTGATGTTTTAAAACTAGGCCCTCTCCAGAAAAAATCTCTTGCTACGCCCATGCTCCCCGTAGTTAAAATATGGCTCTAGATTTTGCAATTACTAGAATAACGGTATTTGCATATAAATGTTTCAAGAGTTTAGACACCTTTGTTCGACTTTTTTTGCCGGTAAGGTAAAAAAAAAAGAAGCAAAGTGTCAATCAAAGTACCGTTTTTTCAGCACTTGAGAGTTTTATCTGCCCCTCCATTTGATTTCAAAGTTCAGATTTGCCCAAAAAAATAAAAAACAAGCAGCCTTCAAAACACGCGCGCGTGTTAAGAATGGATGCACGACCTTAATCAATAATTGATGGGCAGGGTGCTTCAGGTTTACAGCCAAACGGTTTTGTATAACTGATTTTTATTACTGTTGTTTTGTATTTTCCTCAAACATCAAAGTTTGTAATTATTTAATTAATATTTATACTCGTACCTTTATCAGAAATGTTTGGAATATAAACATTTGTGAGCTTAAATATACTGGGAGAGCAAGCTACGACTAGGGAGTCTTGCATTAGGTTTCACGCGTTGAAAAGGTCAATTTCTAAGGTCAAGATAAGACTTTTTTTTTCACCAGAAACATGAGCCAAAAAATAACCCCCTTTTGAGATACAGCCCGGCCCAAAGTTTTAAAAAATGTTTAGTTTTTTTGCAATAGCGACCACCATTATGAGCCAAATGTCAAAAACGTGTCTCGAGGTGATTTTACGTCTAGAATCCATTAATGACCTCGACAAATTCAGAAATTGAGTCTGACTGCACTTTTCCAACTCTCTTCTCTACAGGGTGTTTCAGACCTTCTAGCATGCTTTTATTGTAGCTGAACTGAGGTAGGTACAAAAATTCGGTAAAAAACGTGTAAAGAATGTCGACCCTGATGAATTTGGGGGAAACTATGGCCCCCCAAAAGCATTCTTTAGGGTTATTCAAAGGGGTGGGTACCCGCTTCTCAAAATAATCAAATGGAAGGGGTGTGGGGGAAACTATGGCCCCCCAAAAGCATTCTTTAGGGTTATTCAAGGGGGTGGGTACCCGCGTCTCAAAAAAATCAAATGGAAGGGGTGTGTTTTGACTTTTAAATTTAATACACCGTATAATTTTTTTTCCGAGTTTTTTTTTTTCTAAAAACGAACCCTTCATGAGCTATTGGTAATTTTCGAAAAGTTTAATGGCGCTTTTTGATTTATTACTGTGACCAGTGTGACCTTTCCGAGTCGAAAAAAGTCGCTTTGCGGATCTCTAGCTAAATCCCATACATAAAACAGCAGAGACGCGCCTTTGGGGATCGATTCACATGTTATCAGTGTGTACGTTACTTACACTAAGTTTCAGTAGATTCCCTCTTGGGCCAGATTTTTTTTTTTTTTTTTTTTTTTTTTTTTTTTTTTTTTTTTTTTTAAGATCCTTCAAACATATATGGATCTTCTTTAAGCGTGATCTCATAAAAAGAAAATCCGACTTACTGAGAGTTTTGGTAAGGTTCTTGGCAGAAGGGGGGGTGTTGGTTGGTTGGAGTTTTCATGAATGCGTGATGGGAACGATGCAGGGGCCTTAATGCAAAGTGGTGTTCCGTTACGATGGCTGGATGGGGGGGGGAGGGGTTAGTACCATTAATTGTTGTTGAAGTGATGAATGGAATTAGGTTTGAAGTGGTGACTGAGGAGGGGGAGGGGAGGGGGAGGGGGAGGGGGAGGGGGAGGGGGAGGGGGGGGGGAGGGGGTACGACTTTTAAAAGAGTAATGAGCTATAGCGATAGAGTATTTGTGGGGAAGAAATTGAAACTTCAAGGAGCTAGCTATGATGGAAATCTCGTATGGACAATTTACACGGGCTCGCTTTGTACCAACACTTTCAAAAGAAAGTACCCTGGTCGAAATGTGTACTCCTTCAAATATCGGTGAGCTTTGAGCAATTCTGTGACGTTCAAGGATAAAGCAGAATGTCCATTTAAGAGTAGGTACGTCTTGAAAAATTGTAAATCCTATTAAAAATAACCACAAAATTTAACAATGAGAATTTATTTCTACCAAGAAACCTACTTTGTTCTGAAAGTCACAGTGCGCCTCACTTTTTTCAATCTTAAAAAAAAAAATTATAATCAATCCAGTGGAAGTTGCTTTAAAACGAAAGTTAAAGTGTTTAAGAGTGGCTATCTGCACACGGAAATCTTTACAACTGTTTCTTCGGGAAGGATTCGCATGATAAAGAAACCTACGCATAACAGAAGCATGCAAAAGTTTCTCCCCTGGATAGTTGTATTAAAACTCTGTGTCCAGATAGTCACTCTGAAACAATTGCACTTTCGTGCAAAAACCAATTTTCACTGAATTAATCACAACTCTTGATTTAAGATTGACATAAACAGTAGGGAATACCCTACGATAACTTTACCACACCATTTTTTCTGGGGAGGAAACCCGTCCCCAAGCCCTCCTTCAGAATTCTGGGGGAGAGAGAAAGAGATTCCAAAATATAATGTGTTTTTATTCTTAGTTACACTCATTCTATTGTTTCTTTGTTCTTTTTGTTGGCAATTCTTTTACCCCGCAGTTTTTGTAGGTTTGTAGAAATCGATATTAGTTCTTGTATTTCCTCCAATGAATACAATATTTGGTTTCCTCTTTCTGACTAAGGGTCTTCAAAATAATTTTTTAGTTAAGTAAATTAAACCCCCTCCAAAGATGTAATTTGGTTATAGTTTGTGCACACAAAATATCAACAAAATTAATTCAGCCAATTTTGATTAACTCTTTTTTCAAGTTTAATTTTCCGTGTAGGTAGGTATATTCTATTCTTTATTGTTTTGATGGAACCAATAGGTATTGTCATTAAGTAGTCTCAGACTTAAGAGTTGTTTATTGTAGTTGTGCATGGAAAAATAATGTCTGCACGCTAAGATTCATCCAACCATTATTGATTGACTCCAAGTTTAAGGATTAATTTCTCATGATAGTTCCATTTTTTGGCTCGAGCGCTCCTATTTTAATTTTTTAACTGGTTTTAAGGGTTGAATATTCTAAGTATGATTAAATTATTTTTTAGTAGGCTGGTTTGCAGTTTTTTTTACTAATTTTTATAAAAATTGAGGTAGCAATACTAGAATTATTCCAATTTTTCTTAATTTTACTCATTTTTACCCATTTTACTATTGATTTTAATGGAAACCATTTTTTCCCCTTAACTAACCTAAATGATAATATTTAAAAAGAAACAAAAGATACTCCCTCTTGGGAATTGAGGAAGCAACATCCGTGCAAAATTTGAATGCATTTGGGTCAATGGTTCAAAGTTAGGATATGGACTGACTTCGACGACTAGCGACACGATGGACAGATGCCACAGAATTTTTTTTTTCATTAATCTCTCTAAGTCAGATAGAGTTGAGGGATATGGAAATATGATGGAAGGATGCACTTTTGAATTTTACTAGACAAGATGAGAGGCAATTACTTTGTATAAATCATGATTGACTTAGTAGTGAGAGACCAAGTATTGCAACAAAATACCTTAAAAATCTCTGCGCCATCGCAATACTTTCTCAATTTTTCTAATTTCATTAGAGTGAGAAAGTAAAAATGTCTGCCTAGGCTGGCTACTAACTTTTTGTTGCAGTTTTCTAGAAAGACAATTGAGTCATACTTGAATTCCTTATTCCAATTATTATTTTTGTTTTATGTTTGCTTACTTACCCATTTTTACCCATTTTACCATTGATTTTAATGGAAACCTTTTTTTCCCCATAACTAACCTATTTGATAATATTTAAAAAAAAAAAACAAAAGAAACTCCCTCTGAGGAATCTAGAAAGCAACATCTGAGCAAAATTTGAATGCATTTGGATCAATGGTTCTAAAGTTAGGTTGGTAAATAAACGGACTGACTTCGACGACTGGCGACGCGATGGACAGAAGCCACAGAATATTTTTGCATAAATCTTTCTAAGTCAGATAGGGTTGAGGAATATAGAAATATGATGGAAGGATGTACTTTTGTATGTTATTAGACATGATGAGAGGCCATTACTCTGTATAAATCATGATAATTGTCGTGAGAGATCAAGTATCGCAACAAAATACCTTGAAAATCTCTGCGCCATCACAATACTTTCTCAATTTTTCTGATTTTATTAGAGTGAGAAAGTAAAAATGTCTGCCTAGGCTGGTTGCTAACTTTTTGTTACAGTTTTCAACAAAGATAATTGAGTCATACACTTGAATTCCTTATTCCAATTATTATTTTTGTTTTATACTTAGGTACTTAGTTTCAAAGCTTTTTGCTCAAACGCACCTCAAATGCCGCTTGAAACGGTCTTAAAGGCATAAAATAACAAGTCACCTCTATTGTTATTCGCAGACGACAATCACAAAATATAATAAGGGGTGAATGCAGATTCCCCGCTCCTAACGTAGCCCCAGGCCTTCGGTAGTCAGGTAGTTTCAAATCGGAGTCGAAGTCGTCGGTTTTCTCCTAGGTCTCCAGCCTTCTCGGTTCGTTTTCAACTACAAAACAGTGTCTCCTGCAATCGATGCCTCCAATCGGTAGGTTTCAGGTTATGGTCACACGGATTCTATGTTATTACAGCCGTCTTTGGGATACGAAGATCCCAAGTGACCATAACCTCAATACAACGGTTGGAGGCATACTGTGGTTTGTTGTACACGATAAAAGTAAAGAAACGTTGCTGTTGTTCTTTTCCACCATTGCTTCAAAACTTAAATTAATAATCTTTTTAAGGTAATCTTTGGTAAAACTGGTGACAAGCAAACCAACACCATCAGCCGGCCTCGGTGGCTTGGTGGTCAGGACACCTGACTGCCAATCCATAGGTCCCGGGTTCGAATCCCGGTAGTGGCAGCAGATTTTTCACTCGTCTTGTCGCTCGGTCTCCTTAAAAGTGGGTCCACGGCAAAGATTACAGTGGAAATCTGAGTGCTTTGAGCATGGATGTTTCAAGTCCCCTGTTGTCTTCTGACATTAAACAATCATTCTCTCACAGACATTAGTCTATAGTTGGCTGTAGGCTCCTTACTGGAGTATAAGCCATGGAACAAGCAAAAAAAAAAAAAAAAAACCAACACCATCATGAGGAAGAATGAAAGTAGCACACTGATTCCAATTTTATAAGTTATTTGAAACTTCTTTCTTCAACTAACACTATATTGTTATAAAAATAGTGGCCATTAAAAAGTGTTTCATCCATCTTTGATGTCGATTTTTATAAAATAGAAAGTTTGGATTGAGAGGTTATGTTCGTTTGTTTGTATCCAGTTAAACGAGTCACCAATACCGCGTCTATAAACGCGGAGTAAAACCGAAAAAAGTCCTCACTCCCATGTATCCTGAACATAACAAGGTACGAGCGGGAAATTTATAATCGGGTAAAAACAATAAGAATTCTCAAACGAAGCACTAATGAACCAAAAATAAACAGGAATTAAAAATATAGGACTTCAAACATACTTGCTCAAATTTGTCAAAAACATCTAAAACCTACTTTAAAACGCGTTTGAAAATCAGCATAAAAGGTGATACTTTCGACGAAATATCAATCCGCCGGACGAATAGAGGAATTTGATTGGCACAAAATAGCTGAGGAACGAAATGGTGCCAAATAGTTCCAAAACAACCACTTAAGACACAGGATACCAATACTCCGAAATGCTGAGTACATTGTACAACAGCGCAAATCAAAAACCAGACCGAAACCAGTATGCACTCCCCGTATTCCTTCCACTAGTCTCAGCCCGATGATGGAGAGTTCATCGACTGCGACAAACCAACACGCAGTAGATCCAGCAGGAGCAGCACAATCATCAAACATATCCGTTTGAACGCAGTCACCAGTTTTGAACTTTAGGGTACTTAAAGTGTTGAAAGGAACTTGATAATCTATGTTTCTCGGGGTCAATAAAAGAAAATTACGAGTTATCGCACTTAAATCGACGATTTTCGCGGCTAGAGGACAGTAATAGGCCATCGGTAATTGCGGGGGATTACCCGAGCTCTCGTACGCTTTGCCATGGATCCAATACTCCACATAATGTCTCCCATTGCAGCTTTTTGGATCATATGGATACTTGTAGCCACTCATTCTATTTGCCAATAAAATCCCTAATCCGAGCCATTTTGTTTCTCCTATGGAATTTTTAACAAAATTAACGTTCGGCTTGGACGGGTCTAGAGGTTTGATCCATGCCTTAACATGAGAATATACTTCGAAATCTTCACTTGTCCATTCCCATACGATTGCTTCTCTACTAGTTTCTCCCTCTACTCTCAGCCCGACGATGGAGAATTCATCGATTGCGACAAACCAACACGCAGTAGATCTAGCAGGAGCAGCGCAACCATCAAAAACTTCCGTTAGTACGCAATCACCCTTTTTGAAGTCTAGGGTACTTAGAGTGAAATAGGAAACTCTATAAACTTGATTGCGCCTGTTCAGTAAAACAAAATCTGGGTTGGTCGCACTGGATGAGTCGATGTCCGCAGCTAGAGGACAGATATTGTCTATCGGTAAATAATAGCGGCTCCTCAGATTCCCATACGTTGCGCCATGGATCCAATACTGGACATAATGTCTCGCATTGCATCTTTCTGAATCATGGGGATATTTGCGACTTAGCATTCTAAGCGACAGTAGAACACCTATTTTGAGACAAACTGGAACAGAATTGGGGGTTTCTATAACAAAATTAACGTTCGGCTTTTTCGAGCTCAGAGGTTTGATCCAAGCCATAACATCCGGATATTTAATGAAATCCGTTTTTGTCCAAATGGTTACGGTTGCTTCCTGATCGTTGTTCCCCTCTAGTTTCAGCCCGATGATGGAGAATTCATCGATTGCTACAAACCAACACTTTTGAGATCCAATAGGAGCAGCGCAACCATCAAAAATGTCCGTTAGCACGCAGTCACCCATTTTGAACTCTAGGTTCATTAAAATTTCTTTATTTATCCCTCGACAGCCTAGTATAGAAAGTGTTGATAACGCTACCGCTGCTCTGAGTAGCAAGCTGAATCCAACGATTCTGACAACTGAGAAAGAAAGAACGATTAGTCAATATGTTAAACAAGGTGAGCTGGAGGTCGCAAATAAATTAAGAAATAGTATTTTAAGCGTGCCGTATATATACGGTACGCTTCTTAATTACATTTTCATACCTAATACATAGGTTGCATGCCTTGCTTATGGCAAAACCTTGGCGGGAAAGGTTTGACAAATTAAAAACTTATTTTCTTAAAACTGGTTTCATTAATCGTTAAGTTACTGCTGCGTCTATTTTCTAAAAATTGTAAAACTTTTGGTATTCCTGTTAATTTCATTAAAATATTAAGCGTAGAACTTGAATTCCTTTGAACGGAAATCCTATACAGGTGCAGCAACCCAAGTCATTTGTGCCAACCTATTAGTCGAAATTCCAAGGCAGGAAGGGGGTGGAAACATCTCCCGCAGAAACCCTCTTTGCTCCTCACCTTTGGGCTCCACCGGTCACAAGATTTCTTCAGGGTGCATTAATTGGTCGGGACTCGCAGGGTCTGAAGACTCATAAAAGTGTCAAAATCTGTTTGACGAGGGTATCGAAAAGAAGTGACGGCGAGGTATTGATGAAGAGCGGGAGGGGTACAGAAAAGAGAGGGGTTCATTCATATCCTTAAGTAAGCCTGTTTAGTGATGACATCACGATCAGAATTGGTTCCAAACAAATGCTCTATCTCGCTCACTCTCGTGGATTTACCTATAAGAAATTAGATCCAAATTTTCGAACGCAAATTCATGCTAGTTAACAAACAATTTCCTCAAATTTTATTGCACCATTAGATTCCACGTGCCTTAAAGTATCTTTTCACTCTAACATAATTCCTAAAAGATCACAAGCGAGTTTACAATCACAGTTATACATAAAGATGTTCTACGTTTTGTCCTTGTCTTACTCACGATCTCTTATGGGAGTATCACCGCCATGACACTCAATCATTCTAACTTCTCTTCGTATCGAAGCTATTGTTCGAGGTATAACACATGTCGTGATGGTGCTGATGAGCCCCATATCTTAGAATTTTGTGCTCTTAAGAAACTGTGAGTGTGACAAGGACAAAACATAGGACTTTCGATATAACTGTGATTGAGCATTGATGCGCGATGTTTCAAAAAGTTTGTGGTAGCGGGCTCATATTTTATCACTGAGAAAAAGTGGCTGTTAAAACTGTAAGAATAGAACCATAGATGTGTTTCGCCTTATTTCAATCATAAGACCTATCGTTGATATAGTCAGCGCGCTTGAATCTACACGAATTCCGATTGTCTCTATGAAATTTCGATTATTTATATGGGAAATAAAGCGCGGGAATATATATCCTGTCGGAAATTTTTTTGAAACAATCGGACATTTTCGTAAGGGACGTGAAACCCAATGGTGTGATAAACACAACTGGTGTAAAGAACATGTTGCTTAGTAGCACTTGTATTTGAAAATTTGGATCGTGTTTCGTATAGTAAAACCCACGAGAGCGAGTGAGACGGAGCCTTTGTTTGGAACCAATTTTTTTTCATGACGTTACACTAAACAGGTCTATTCATTGGAAACATTTGAAATTCTGGGGGATCGGCAAATTGAAAACCCCTCAATGAGCGTCTATGCAATCAAGGGATTTTTTAGGAAATTTTGGGCGTTTTGTTGAAAAATAGGTTTTTAAAATGCAGAACAAAGGGTGCCAGGGGGGTAAAATTTGCTTTAATAGCTCTAAAAAGTGATAGGGGCTGTCACGTGTCTTCCACCCCTGGACAGCCTCCTCGCTGCGGCTATAGAATTGACTCTGGAATAACTTATTTAACTATCCTAAAAAGTTCGTTGCGTGTACAGTATTTTTCGCTGGAAGCTTCTTCAAATTTTGGAAACTATAGGTTCATATGGAACTTTGCTTTTCCAACATGAAAAATGATATCGACCGACGGCAACAGAAAAAAAAATAACATTCAATGCGTTATAATGAATAATGGCATAGTTTTAACTGTAAACTTTCGATACTTTTCAACAAAATAAATGGGGGGAGGGGGAATTAAAATCCAGAAACGTCTTACACCTCCACACCTACTAATCTATACCCATAGAATGCTTGGCGTGTAAAGGGCACTTGAAATGGCTAGTTCTGTATATTAAAGGATTATTTTTTCATGAATTCGCATAAGTGTTCCATTTATGCATATTACATATCTACATCGTGACAATTGCAATAAGTGCTGACAGCACCTAAAACGGAAAAAAGAAAAAAAAAACTGATTATTATTTAGAATCACGGCTTTTCCGAATATGACACTTTTTGACTTCAAAAGAACGCAACCTCATTTTTGATCCCTGAACATGGCGTTTAAAAGGTGGAGGGATTTAGAAAAAACTACTGTCTATAGTTTACGTGGGTAAAAAAAATGGAGCCTTATCAAATAATTTTCTCTTTTCAGCTTTCAATGGGTTTGTCGCAAACTTTTGTTACATCGCTATAGAGTTTTGATTCTGATGTAAAATCGCCTGAAAATTACATCGGCGGCATCAAATAGTCATAAAATCCACTAATAAACCCAAAAAACGCATTATAAAGAAAGCCAAAATGGCAGTCGTAAAGCCGAACAATCTGTGCATGCGCACGACGAACATCAAAGATAGGCGACCCATGTTCCCCTTTTTCGTTGAAAGGGGGGAAAAGAAAATATCTCTACAGTCAAACTGTGATTTTAAAAATTTGCATGGTCAAGATGTTGTCTTCTGTGAAGGTTGGCGGGGGGGGGGGGGGGGGGGGGGGGGGGGGGGGAGAAGCAAAATATCAAGAACAGGGTGTTTCAAAACTTAAGTGCCAAACTTATGGAGTGTATTTTTGGGGTCAACATATAAGACTTTATTTTCCTACATGAATATTGAATATGTGCTGCAAATGTTTCTCTTCTGAGCTAGAGCCCTCCAAAGTTTTGAAAACAAAAAACAAAAAACAAAAAAAAAAACAAACACAAAAAAACAACTCCTTTGACTCATCTCCATTCTCCTTAGATACGTCTGATCTCAATTTATTTGTTTCATAATTTCTCACCAAACATGCTCAATTGGACAGCATTTGTCACAAAAGAACCGAGTGACATTTTTGATAAAATTGAATTTGAATTATTGATTGATAGAGCGAGCCAGCAATACTGAATCTCGAAGCAATAAGTGCTTCTTCTAATAGCAACTATTTCCCGTCAAAATTCCAGGTAAAAGTGAGCTGGTCAGCCTCATTGATGTCATTGTCCATATGATGGAATAAAATGAGAACTTGGTTCCTTTTTCTGATTAGGATTCAATCCGAGTCAAGTAAGGAACCAACTCCAATTTGGTTCCTTTTTTAGAATTGAGAACGGACTTAACGGATTTCAAAATAATCAACAGTGTTCACCAATTCTGCGGTTTGGTTTCTCTTAGAGATTCGTTTTTCGTGATTATGCCCAAAAAAAAGAAGAAAGGAACCAAGTCACTATAAACGCTAACAATTAAGAACCTTTCCTGCATAGGAAATTCCACTTTTCCGGTGTTGAAATGCAAAAACGTAACACGGTAGTTGAATGAAATCAAAACGTAAGTAATTCCAAGTTTTTTGTTTAAATGCTAGCTCTTCAACTTTGGACTCAATTTTCTCGAGATCAGCTCCATGTCACTTGGTTCCTTTCTGATGAATGCTGTATTATCATTGCTAGCAAAAGCATTAAAGCTGTTCAGACTTTAGTGGCACGCTTTTCTAACACCTGCGGGTTGGAATTTTCCCTGCTTGTTTTGTTTTTTTTGTTTTTTGTTTGTTTTTTTTAAACATGCATGTTTTTCTTATGGGTTCGCCTCGATTTTGGCCATAAACAGCCTGCGTAAAAATCGATATTTCTCACACTATCGTTGCAAGGCATCGAACGTGCGTTGTCAGATTGCCGCGCATAGTGATCGCGTTTTGATTTGTGATAGATTCTGTTTGTTTCGATATATTGTAGAGTGGCAACGCGAAAAATTTCCCTATCGTTTTATATGGCACAAAACGAATTGCGCGCCATTCAGAGATTCTCGATTGCAGGCTATTTTGATTGGCTGAGTCAAAATCTGCCAACCGCCACACAGTGGAGCGAGTCAATGGGATGGGTCGGACATGGAATTCATGATTAAAATTGCAATTTTAAATGATTTTGCGGACAAAAAACCAACTGTAAAGTGTAATTCTTGAATTCTTTTTTTTTACAATAAAACCAGTGAAGCCCTTTTCAAACTTTTAAGTTGCGTATTAACAAAGATATGCGCATTTAAGGTCGCAACGCCATGTCCGGTCTTTCCCAATATTGACTCGCTCAGTGTTGTCAGATTGGGGTGAAAAAGCCGTACGTTTTCCATTGATTTAAATGAGAACGATACGGCTTTTTACCCTCGATCTGGCAACACTGGACTCGCTCCACAGAGCGCCATTTTGGTGATAGCTGCGGTTTGTTTTACGCCGCGCCGTGAGAAACGTGCAACTTTCAATAAATTTTGAAAAATATAAATCCGCGTCCAAATTGATGGAACTTAGTCTCATACGAAAGCTGAAATCGGCTAGATTTCCAAGATTTGCTCTGTTGTTCGTGAAAGTCTGTTTAGTTTTTAAAATGTGGGCATTAAAGTTATCCTGATTTCGTTGTTGACATAGTGGCCCTAACCTAACCTTCACGCAACTTGTTTTTATCAACCTTCAGCAATTCAAACGAGCTAAAAGAAATAATCATAAATTACTTGCTTATGCTCAACGCAATAAAATTACACTACTTGCTGCATTTATGGTACCTATCTATGAATCATGAATTTAATGGATATCAAGTGTTCTACAGTGACTTCTAAATAGATCTGTGCTGTGTTACTTACTGACTTGTATGTGGAACTCCTCGCTCAAGGCTCTTTACTCCTCTTTAGGATGAAACAACAAATGTGTCTTGTTTCTCTACTTTTACTCTTAGTTTTAAAATACCAACGTTTAATCAGCCCTCTTTCAATTTTAATGGAATGCGCTTTGTGGTCACATTTTGTGACATCCTATTTAGACGTCAGCTAACTCTTGTCAAATGCATTAGCGCTATTTGCTGTAAGTGTAGTGGTAATCAGTGTATTATGATTGATTGTTCATGACTCAAACCTACCTCTGGATTGCTTGCACCAACCTAGCAATATTGTTTGATACCTTAGACCTGTTCAGAAAACTTTCTTTTACTCCAAGTTATCTGAAGCATTCTCTTCTTCTGATTTTGTTGTTTTACTTGGCATTAAGAAAATTTATTAGCAGTGGGGTGATGCATCACTTCTTTCATCTGAACCAAGAACCATGAAAGGTTGTAATTACTGACGTATCGATCAAATGAACTTGTTTTGTGAGGCTGGTTAGAAGAAATTATAGAAGAAGGACTTCAGCGGTCCTGATTGTACTCTAACTGAGGGTATGTTATTGAACTGTTTTGCTTGAATTGTTATCGAATACATTTTTTCCTCCTTGTACTTAATCGAAAGTGGCTTTTCTAATTATTTTGAAATGAATGCCTCTTGCGATCAGAAAGAGGAAGATTTTGCTTGGGAAGCATCGTACGTTTTAGAACCACTGGAACTTAAAGCTTCGGTAGAGGTCGTTTCACGAAAATTGGCTTATGTCTGCGTTGGGTTTGTTTACTGCGCAGAGACGAGTTTGTACTTTTGCACATGTGCAAGAATGCAAATACGATATTCTGATTGATTTTGTGTTACCTGGACCCATCTAGATCATATAATAATCAAACCGGTATCTTCATTTTGAATGGCTGATCAACACAAGAAGTTCTACAGCACGGCCATTTTGAGAATCGGGTTCCGACAAGCAGCGTTGTCTGCTTCCAAACTGCATTAAAGCGCATTGGTGAGTAATTGATTAGCAAGAAGTCGAAACTTGCTAAGCAAAGCTAAGCTTGTCGAAACTGAAAAAAATCAATTGTTAAAGCAACAATTCAAAATTTGCTGATTTAACAAAAATTGAAAGTTGCTAAATCAACCTGGGTTTTCTGTTAAGTTAACAATTTATTTGCTGAGTTTACAAAAACAGTTGTTAAATCAACCTGCACATAATGGTGTTCTTTTAACAAAATAGACATTGTCAATTTAGCAATTTTAAATAGTAAAAAACATACAGTACTTAACCCAATTAGTTGATCTAACAATTCAGCTTGTTATATCAGCAAAATAAATTGCTGAATTTACTTACTAACTTGTTATTCCCAGAATAAAAATTGTTATTTTTACTATTTGATGTGTTGGTTGGGCAAATTAGTTGTTAAGCTAACAAAATGAATTGCTGATTTAGCGTTTGAGTCGTTAATTTAACAAAATTATAGGTTAATTTAGCAAATCATTTTGTTATGTACTTTTTTGACTATTTATTTTTTTCAGTGAAACGCTCACCGATGCGTGTTGATACAGTTTTCGGAAGAAGGAACGGTCTCTCTACAATCGATCTAAGTACTGCCTACGTCCGACGTTGCTTAACAACGACAGAAAAAATTCAGGCACCGATAACTCCGGTGCCAAAACCTATAGACACCTCTAAAGGCATTGTGGGATACTCACTGAAAAATTGTTGCATTTTTGGTCAAAAGAGTTTGCTTGACTTCATGAGCACTGGGAATATTTGAGTAGTTAATAAGACCTTCACGAACTCACGGTCCCAACTACTCACTTACTGTATACTGATTCTCAGAACTGTCAGAGACAAATTTAGAATGACGAAAGTAAAATTCTAATGACTTATAACTTTATAAGCGATTCGACATTGAGCGTCCTCCATTTATATGATGCTTTCTACCGCTCCTTTCATTTGTCTCTCTTGTCAAGCAAGTGCATGCGCACAAGTATGATCCTTCACCATAAAAAGGGAGGAGTTAAAACACTGTGGAAAAAGGAGATTGAGAGGGGAAATTTCTGTTGTTTGTTCGTTCGAAATACACTGTAAAGATCAGAACGATAATAGGGTAGCTACAAAAGTGGTATAGGTGGGTGAAGGGGGTGAAGGGGGGAGGGAGCTCATGAGATCTAGACACCCTTGTAACGAAGATTTTTTTCTTGAACAAAAATTTCTGTTTTAATTTATACTAATTATTGTAAACCCTCCCGCCACGGCCGGCCACCCTTTCCATAAAGTTTTCAGACTTTTACGTTTATTTGAACCCTCCCTTCGGCCCCCTTTCTCCTAATTTTAAGGCTCTTATGTTTATTTAAATCCTTCTCCTCGCTCTTAATTGTATCCAAATGTCAATAAAGAAAGCAGAATCATAGCTGAGATATTTAATAGCTGTAAGTTATACAGGGTGTAACAAAAGCCCCTTCCTCCCTTCGTAACTTTTGAACTGTTGATTTCTTCGAAAAACGCCGAAACATGTACACCCATTGTCTTTCCATAGTTTCTTTTGAGCTTCAAAAGAATATGAGGATTTTTGGGGGCAACTTTGCTCTTTCAAATTGAATAAGGGGATTTCATATTTCAGAGAGCGATTCTTCATCAAAACTAATGGTGAGCAGCGCAAACCGCAATTCGTAAATCACTCCGTTAAAAAGTTATAGGGGGTTAAAGTTTGAAAAAGGCCCTTTGCTTCCGTATTTTTTTCTCGCGATGACGATTTTTTGCGACGAAATTTTGAAAACTTCAAGTCTATCCGTTTCTCTCTGGATATGTGCCACTAAGAGCACACTCAAAACAAATATACCTATGTACTTTTGTAATATATTTCCGTGTAATGCGTTGTTTTACATATAGTGGCGATGGTTCGTGCAATGTGGCAACAACAGATTCTATCCAATTAAACATATGTAAAACAATCGATCTTCAAGGGATTCACTAAAACCAAGAGAAATCAATATTTTTGCATGAGTTCAAATGGCAAAAATCATGGTTGCCAAATAGCACGAGTCGCCTCTGTAGTTTCATGATAAAAGCTCCTTGGATACATCTCATTATTACCGATATCTGCCTCCATCAGAGTGCTATCATTCCTTTATAATGTCAAATTACAGACCAAACATAATTTAGAGTTCAAAAAAATTGAAAATTAGATACAAAAAAATCATATGAAGAATATGTCGCAGCAAAATATCTCGCCAAATGACTTGAAAAAATTATAGGCTGAAAGTACCAACACGCACGGTACATTGTTAATCTATATTGGCTGTATCGGAATGCGATATACCAATTTTAGGCAATGTCAGTCTGATATTTTAAAAAATATAGACAAGATATTTTGCTGTGGCATTCTTTACATTCTGTTGTTCCTTAATGTCTGTTTTCCTAAGGATAAATGAACCAATTTTAACCCGAAATCTGGCATCGTTGGGTCTGTTTCGCACGCTCGAGGACTAGCACGTCTGAAACTTTTTTGCCGCTGCGACGTCGAAGTTTAAACACGTTGCAGTATGGGAGAAAAAGTGAAGGGGATTGGATTTGACGCAAAGAATTGAAGAAATGATGCTCCAAAATTCAGCTTCAAAACTACGAAAAATGCTCGAATGACTTTTGGTCTTCAAAATTGAGATGATTAGGACGGAAATCCTCTTTGAAACTCTGGAAACAACGATATTGGAAACAGTGCATGGTGTTATTGTCATAATAATCCGACTAGAACCAGATTATACATACAGAGTGTTTCACGTAACCTGCTCACTGCGGTTTTCATGAACGGGTGACGATAAATTAATCTGGAAAAATTGGTTTTGCAGTAACTTGGACCTGAAATTTCATTTAAAAATGCTGACACACTCCAAAATTTGGTTTTTGGGGGGTTTTCAGGAGGGGGAACTCCCCTGATCTAGAGATTTTCAAAAAGCAACCCCTATCTTGTGATACCTCATTTGAAAGAGGGTAAAATTCTAAGCACTTCGGCTTAAACCGAAAGTCGATATCTTTTTTCGTTTCCGAGATATCCAAGGTCGAAGTTCGATATAGGGCCAATTTTCGAAAATTCACAACTCGTACGAAAATAGTCGTACAACAAAATACTGCACATGTAAAATGTTCTACTTGATGAGTCCTTTCAAGAAAAAAATACGACTTAAGAATCAAATAAACCGGAAGTCGTGCCTTAACATTGTTGGCGGGAAAACCCCCATTTCTCAAAATTTTCAAATGGCAACCCCTATCTTTTAATACTTCATTCGAAAAGGCGTAAAAAGTTGGGCATTTTGGCGCAATCAAAAGTCCGATATCGTTTTAGGCGCACCGTAGGTACTACGTGCGCCTATTGAAATCGGTCTGCTACTCAATAGAATATACTAAAACCCTTTGTGATCAAATGGCGAATTGAGCTTTTTTGATGTCGTGATATTTAGGATGTGTCCTGTGTTTTTCATTAAGGTAAGTGTACCAGTACCCGGAAGTGCACCAGTAGCCGGAAATTCACCGGTTTTTCGTAAATAATAAGCTGCATAGGCAAAACTTTGAAAGGGGCGGTAAGTTTTCTAATTCTACACATAGAGGGTGAAACTATACAGCATAAATAAACTGTTTTCACTGCAACAATCATCTGATATATACTTTGAAAGTGACGTCACTCGAGAACCTTCCCATAAGCCGGAATACTTAAAGTCGTCGACTTAGAAATCAGTAAGCGTAAATAAGGTCTCATGACTTTACTTTTCGGTATTTTACCGTCGTTGTGACGTTATTATGTTCTCTGTATCTTCAGGAATCTTTTCCATTAATGGAGTTTTAATTTTGGGCAAGCTTTGTTTGTTTATTATCCGTTCCGGGTATAGGAACACAAAATTCCTAAAAAGCACCAGTATCCGGAAATGATTTCCAAGCATAGGGACATTCTTTATATGAGTGTATTAACTTTAATAATATAATAATTTAGCTTTCTACTACTCAATTTTACATTAGTGCTTCTGAGTAGTCTAGAATTATTATTAGGGGACATTATTTATGTTCGATTAGAAAAACTTCGGCTGATGCTCATCAGATTGGAGGTTAAGATTCACTTCCTATGAATGCATCAGTTTTTGTTGTTTTCTGCTTTCAAGAAAGTACAGTTTCTTCTGAAAATTAATGTTTATCACGTTGGATGCAATTTTGAAAGTGTTTGATACATTTATGTTTATTTTTCCATCCTAACTGATGGTTTTATTTGCATTTTCCGGATACTGGTGCAAAGTTTCCAGAGTTAGGAACAGTCAAGCACAAGAATTCCGGAAACTGGTACATTTCGACTTTCTCTCATGTTTCCTTTTTTCCAAAATAACTGATGATATAAACTGAAAAAACCTACATATCATTTGAAAGTTGATTAAATTCTGAAACTAAATATGTACTTCTCACAATTTTTCAGTTGATTTTTCAATTTTTACTCAGCTCTCAAAGTCTGAAAATTCCTTAATGTTCCGGGTACTGGTACACTTACCTTATACCAATTTCATTTGAAAAGTTAATGTTTTCCCAGCCACGACTGAATTTAGAGTGTGTTGGTAGTATTTGGATGTTCTAAGATTCACGTTTTCTTAAAGTTATTCTATTTCAAAAATTTCTACATAACCTCACTTTCTGATTATGTATTTCAAATTGATTGTCCGTAGTGGTCCTACACCCCCCCTCCAAATCGCCGCACACAGGTTCGGACCCAAAATTTTGCTGGACAATTTTTTTTGAGATGGTGGAAAATTCGAAGGTATTGTTCTAAGGTTGTCCGTAGTGGTCCCCCCCCCCCCCCACTCGCCGCACACAAGTTCGGACCCAAACTTTTGCTGGACGATTTGTTTTGAGATGTTGGAAAATTCGAAGGGATTTTCCTAAGATTGTCCTTAGTGGTTCTACCCCCCCCCCCCCCACTCGCCGCTTACAGGTTCAAACTTGAACTTTTGATGTACAATTTTTTTTGAGATGGTGGAAAATTCGAAGGGATTGTTCTAAGATCGTATGGAGTGGTCCCACCCCCCACCACCCCCCCCCCACTCGCCGCACACAGGTTCGGACCCAAACTTTTGCTGGGCACATTATTTTTGAGATGATGGAAATGGAATTTGACTTATGAGGGACCAAACTTGCCCAAGGTGCGCCTTCTCTGACACTGTAGTGCCAGAACTATTCGCTTGTTTCTAATTTGATATATCGAAAATCGAAGTTCGATTTAGACCATTTTTCGACCCTGTAAAAGACAAATCCTATCATTTGATACATCATTCAAAAGCACATAAAAAACCAAGAATTTTAGTGCAAACCAAAAGTCATTACCTTTTTTCGCGGTTGAGATATCGCAAGCCAAAGTTTACTCTCTGGTTTACGGCCTACCTTAAACTTTGACTTGCAATATCTCAACCGCGAAAAAAGGTACTGACCTCGAGTTTGCACTAAAATGCTTGGTTTCTTATGTGCTTTTGAATGATGTATCACATGATATGATTCGTTTTTTACCGGGTCGAAAAAATGGTCTAAATCGAACTTCGATTTTCGATATATCAAATTAGAAAAACGATATCGGACTTTTGATTGCGCCAAAATGCACAACTTTTTACGCCTTTTCGAATGAGGTATTAAAAGATAGGGGTTGCCATTTGAAAATTTTGAGAAATGGGGGTTTTCCCGCCAAAAATGTTAAGGTGCCCAAAAGTCGACTTCAGGTTTATTTGATTCTAAATTCGTATTTTTTTCTTGAAAGTACTCATCAAGTAGAACATTTTACTTGTGCAGTTTTTCGTTGTACGACTATTTTTGTAGGAGTTAAACATTTTCGAAAATTGGCCCTATATCGAACTTCGATATCTCGAAAACGAAAAAAAATATTGACTTCCGATTTAAGCTGAAATGCTTAGAATTTTACCCTCTTTTAAATGAGGTATCAAACGTAGGGTTTGCTATTTGAAGTGCGTTCTATGATTGTCCCACAGTACAGTCAGAATAATATTTTTTTGTGGAGTTACATGGGACACGCAACGACGAGGAAATATGTTATGAGGAAAATACATATCGCAGTAGAAGGACAAAATTTACGATAAAAACTGAAAATAGAGTTATCCACGCATTTAAATCACTGCAAATGGAAAATTCATGTTTTAGTTACAATTTTAATTCGGTCTCTTCTTCACATTCATTTCTATTCATCATTGGATACAAAGGAAAGTAGCAAAACCCATGCCTCCCATAAAAAAAAAAATCATTGCCCATCACTAGAACTATCTCATTTCGATAGGGACGAGAAAAACTTCCGCACTTTGGTGTTGCCCTCCACCTCCAATCCAACACAAGATGGCATGTATTTAATAAAATTGAATCAATTGAATGTATACCTTGAAAGCAGCAAGTGACAAGTTGCTTCCACGAGTTTAACATTTATATTTCAAATGTGAACAAGGTTCGCCTTTATGTCATGAGCTAGGCTAAATCTAGGTTAAAATGAAGATCTTATACGTTGAGAGTTTACACATGATCATTTTCTAAAATACTTTAAGATAAGCTGTATTGATCAAAGCAACCCACCTAAAATGAAGAATCATAACTAAATTCACTCTGACCTAACCCGTTGGAAATATCAAGCTTCATATGCGACCTATTTCGGTATCTTCTCCACTTCGGTCGGCTTTGAGAAAAAACCTGCTGCAAACTTGGAAAAAGCTTTGGCTTTTTTATGGGAAGAATATCAAATACATTCGTTGCGTTTGTTTGACCTCAGTGGGCTGATCAATGAAATAATGAAGTTTTATTATTATGAAAAAATGAGTTTTATTTCCTGACTGATTTTTTTTCGCACATCATCATTTTTGAGCGGCAGAACGAAGGAACGAAACCTATCACAATCTTGGCAAATACGACGGGTGTTTATAGTTAGAAACTAAATTTTTCCAGTCTTGAGCGGCCACTGTGCGTAAGAACCATAGGCATTCTTTGGCTTTTATGGAAGCTGATAAGATCCAAAGAAGTAAAGGCTTTACTATACAGTTATAGAATATTAATCAACGCCCATTTGACGTCATCTTGGCTATACGAGTGAGTCAGGTGGATTCGGTAACTATCATGGTGCAGTTATTATTAAAGCAATGCTACAACATTACGCACGAGCACCTTCCCTTATTCTCCTCACTCTTCTGACCGGATGCCGCGCCTGCGCCAGCCGGTGGACTTTTCCTTCTTCGCAAATCTCAAACGTCCGTTGAGAGGTCAAAGATTTGACAATAGAGGAGATTAGAAAACTCTTAGACGGTACGCAATTGAATCCGAGAAGTTCCGGAGATGATTTTTGCGCAATTGAAGCGGCGCTGACAGAAATCGTTTGTCAAGGTAATTATTTAGAAGGAAACAAATCACACATGGCGTTGAAATCAAATATGACTAGATCTTCACAATCCAAGTATGGGCAGACAACAACTCTCGTGGTTGAATTTAATTTTGAGAGCTAGAGATTAAAATGCACGACCCTTATGGGAGTGCATAGTGGCTTCGGTATGGTTTTTGTTTTGTGCTGTTGTATAATATATTCGCTATTTTTGATCATTAAAATCCATACGATTTCTCTGTCTTAGACTCTTAGATCATTGTTTCAGATTGATTTGGCCCTACTGTCCGCGACAGTGATTTGTAGCCAATTGAATTCCTCTGTCCTTCTGGCGAGCCGACATTTCGTCGAAAATAATACCCTTTTTCACTGTTTTTCGAACGCTTTTATGAGTCGGTGTTAGACGTTTTTAATGAACTCACGTCCATCTTTCTCCATGCGTGGATTGATGCTGGTCTATATTCTTTAGCATTTCCCACATGAATATGAAAATTTCATTCTTTTTTACCCAGATTGAAGTTTTCCCGCTTGTCCAGTTTGTGCCTTCTTCGCGGAGGAAGGACTTTTTTTCGTTGTCTTACGAAACTTTTAATGGTAAAACAACAACAACGTTTGTTTACGTTGGCCATGTAGAACAAACCACAGAATACCTCCAATCGCTCCATTAAGGTTATGGTCACACCGGTCTCCCCACTACGTTTCCGATTAGCGGCTAGAGAAACGTAGAATCCGTGTGACCTGTTACCTCAAACCTTCTGGTTGGAGGTATGGAATGATGACGGTGTTGATTTCGTCAAAGTGTAAACAGCATTGATGTTTGTTGTTCACAACAAGCGTACCAGGCGTTCCAAGCGTTCAGGATTTTTTTTTTTTTTTTTCGCTTGAGTTATCAGGTTTTTTGCATTTCTAACCTCCCCGCCATGGGCGTAGCCACCAGGAGCTCGAGGGGGGGTGGGGCTATTCACCACAAAAAAATCCGAATTTATTATGTAAAAAGAAAAGAACGGAAACAAAAACAAAACAATAATATACACTGCAAAAACAAAGTTTATGTACAGCTGAGGCAGCCTTTTAAAATATAGTTTCGCAGAGCAACGGTTCAAGCTGTATACCGGAGAAAGTTGCAAGTGTAGAGCTCGTTTCAGAAGTGTAGGCGGACCTAAATCATAATCTTTGGCGAATTTTCAAATTTAACTCCTTTAAAATAAAACTAAACTTGCTTCTGACTTTGATCTTTTGCGTTTATAGTGTTCCTCGTTAAAAAGTGAACACTCAATTTCATTTTCCTTAATTTTCATCGCGTAATATCAGAAATAATGTTGACAAATTCCAAAGATTATCGGTCTAGGTCCGCCTACACTTCTGAAACTACCTCTACCAAAGAACTCCTTCGGTAGAGTAACAGTCTTTCTTCTTGCTTTGGCTTTACCGCGAACAAGTGCTTCAGTACAATCGCAACTTGCTCCGGTGGAGCTAGGACTTTTGCTCTGCGAAGCTATTTTAAATAGTTGCTTCTGTTCTACTTAAACTTGGTTTTTTCAGTGACGGGAAACAAATATTTTTTTTTGTTTTTTTTGTTTTTTTGTTTTTTTTTTTTGTTTTGTTTTTTGTTTTTTGTTTTTTGTTTTTTTTTTTAATGGCAAAAGAACATAATATTACGCTTTGAGAGGTGTAGATCGCCTGAAATCACGTCTGAGAGAGGCTGAGTTTGTAAAATTTCCCAAGCCATCCCTCCGAGGCTGGGGCGGGATGTCCCCCAACATCGCCCACTAATGTTTTCAAACTAGGCCCCCTCCAGAAAAATCTCTAGCTACGCCCATGCTCCCCGTAGTTAAAATATGGCTCTCGATTTTGCAATTCCTCGAATAACAGTATTTGCATCTAAATGTTTTAAGAGTTTGGACATCTTTGTTCGGCTTATTTTGACGGTAATGTTCAAAAAAAAGAAGCAAAGTGTCAATCAAAGTAACGTTTTTTTTCAGTACTTGAGAGTCTCATCTGCCCCTCCATTTGATTTCAAAGTTAAGATTTGACCAAAAAATTAAAAAAAAATCGCACATGTGAATATTATTTCTCGTCGAAATCCTTGGACGAGATGTGTTGTTTTTCCTAGCATCTTTTAAAAGAATATGTAAATGGATTCCCAAATTTCCAAAATAAGCCACATCCTACCCGTTCCTCACCCCACCCGTTCGTTGGTCAAGTATCTTGGATTTACACAGGTTAAACTCTAGTGCGACAACGCAAGAAAATACCAAGAACGCTGCATACTTGTGCTACACATGCGTGTTAAGTCTATACTCATTCTAATCTAAAGTATCAAACTTGAAATAGGAGATATGGGAGGAATGTGTGGGGAGGAGATATGTCCTCATGTGGAGGAAAGAACATACAGGGTGTTAAGAAAAAAAGTTTCCACTGCGGTTTTTTCGAAAACGGCTGCGAATTTTGAAAAACGGCCAAACACGTGTCCAATAATATCGAAGGGGACCCATTTTGGGGGGGTTATTTTTTTCGGCGCCCCCCTGGGAGGGGCGGGGGCGGGGGTCACTTCCGTTTTTCTTATAAGAGCCCTATTTTTTTATTTCAGTATCTGAAAGAACATAAAAAAAGAAATGTTTTGGCGCAAACCGAAGGTCGATACCGTTTTTAGTTTTCGATATATCGAAGGTCAAAGTTCGATATGGACCTATTTTCAAAAAATCATTACTCCACTTTGAGATACCGGAATTTAAAAAACTAGGGGTCTAAAATACTCCAAAAAGCAAGCCTATTTTAGAAAAAAATATGAATTTGACACAAATTTAGCCAAAAATAGGGTTTAGCGTCCCCGAAAATTGTCAACGTTTTTACCCCCCAGGGGAGCCCATCAGACAAATTCCTTGAGACGACTCCTATCGAGTGATACATCGATCAAAAGGGCATACCAAACTGAGCATTTTGGCGCAAACCGGAGGTCAATATCGCTTTTCACATTCGAGATATCGAATGTCAAAGTTAGATTTACAAAATTCGATATCTCGAATGTGAAAAGCGATATTGACCTCCGGTTTGCGCCAAAATGCTCAGTTTGGTATGCCCTTTTGATCGATGTATCACTCGATAGGAGTCGTCTCAAGGAATTTGTCTGATGGGCCCCCCTGGGGGGTAAAAACGTTGACAATTTTCGGGGACGCTAAACCCTATTTTTGGCTAAATTTGTGTCAAATTCAATTTTTTTTCTAAAATAGGCTTGCTTTTTGGAGTATTTTAGACCCCTAGTTTTTTAAATTCCGGTATCTCAAAGTGGAGTAATGATTTTTTGAAAATAGGTCCATATCGAACTTTGACCTTCGATATATCGAAAACTAAAAACGATATCGACCTTCGGTTTGCGCCAAAACATTTCTTTTTTTATGTTCTTTCAGATACTGAAATAAAAAAATAGGGCTCTTATAAGAAAAACGGAAGTGACCCCCGCCCCCGCCCCTCCCAGGGGGGCGCCGAAAAAAATAACCCCCCCAAAATGGGTCCCCTTCGATATTATTGGACACGTGTTTGGCCGTTTTTCAAAATTCGCAGCCGTTTTCGAAAAAACCGCAGTGGAAACTTTTTTTCTTAACACCCTGTATATTTATTGGTTTCTACGCCAGGTCTCAGATAGCGAATCTTGATGGTTAGAGCAGCAGATCGATCAGAAAAGCTAGCTTGGTAGAAGACTGATGACTACCTGGAGCTCCCGCAACCCAATATACTCGGACCGGTAGGCTCCAAAAGATCGTGGGGTAGCAATCCTTGTGTTAGTACTTCAGTGAATAATAACTTAAAAAACGTACTAACTACGAATACATTAATTTATTGTATATAATTAATACAAGTTGTAGGCTTCGAAGACAGAGTGCACAGAATAAAAGGTTCGAACATTAAATGATGAATTGATGAATCTACGTACCTAAATAATGATGTCTTTTCCATAAAATGGGTCTACTGCATACTTTTGCAATAGTGTTATGGAGGATTGATTCGGGTGTTTTCACGTAAAAAGCGCATTCAGAGCATGAATCGGTCTCAAAATCCACTCACAAACCCACAAAAGGCGTTTCATGGAAAGCCTAGGATGGCGGTTAAAAGGAAGAATCAATCCTATGCAATATGCAAGTATGCACCACGAGCAGCAAAAATGACCGACGACGGCATTCGATAAAGTAGGTGCTTGTCCGGCGTTCCCTTCTCAGAATGGGTCTGTTGCACACTTCGGCTACAGCGTTTTAAAGTATCATTTCCTATGTAAAAAGCCGAGAAAATTTCAATGGCAGCATCAGAAATCACTAAAATTCAGTTATAAACGCACAAATTGCGAAAAACACTAGACACTATTCACCCGTGTATCTTTCCACTACGTGCACGATATTTCGCGAAATTAGCAAGGCACATTCAAATAATCACGGCCGACTGTCATCATAGCTGACTCCATAAACAAAAAAAAATTCTGTACGGTATTTGCTGAAGCAAATACATTTATTAGTAAATTTTAATTTACTGTTGCCGTTTTTTTTTGTGTTGTTGATATATTTTGAATGTCGAATGATTTGCCACATGGTAGGAAAAAATTTTGACGGTTTGGGTACCAGGTCAAATTGAACTTTAATTCTTGATTGATTAACCAATCAATGTTGCGTATTTCTCAAATATTAAAATGGTCGCTTCTGATTGATCGATGCATCCTCTAATTTACCCTCTTCTTATTTGGCCCCTTCCTGCTTCCATTTCACCCACATTTATCCTCCACAATCCCCTATTTCAACCGTATTTGGCCCCTTGTACCCTCCATCTCCCCCATATTTGGCCTTTTATGCCCATATTTTCCAGTATTTTTCCATATTGACTCCTATTTCCCAGTATTTGCTTATATTTGCACTTATTAATACCGATATGCGCCTTCATTCACCTCAATATGCTCCCATTCGCCCAAAATACTCCTTATTTGCCCCCTTTCTGCTTCATTCCACCCATATTTTCCCCTTCCTGACCTCAATGCAACCCAAAATAAATTGGGAAATCCTCCAATAACTGGAGAATTCCCTAAAATCTGGTAAATGGGCGTTTCTGATTTGTCAATAGATGAACCAATCAGCATCGAGTATTCCCCAATTTTGAAATGGACGCTTCTGATTGGTCAAAGGATGAACCAACCAGAAGGGAGTATTCCCATTTATTTACAAGCACGCATCTTATTGGTCAATGGATGAACCAATCAGCATCGAGTATTCCTTAATTTTGAAATGGACACTTCTGATTGGTCAATGGACCGACCAATCAGGATCGACTATTCCCCATTGATTGCAATGGACGCTTCTGATTGGTCAATGAATCGACCAATCAGGATCGAGTACATCCCATTGATTGAAATGGCGTTGAAATCAAATATGACTAGATCTTCACAATCCAAGTATGGGCAGACAACAACTCTCGTGGTTGAATTTAATTTGAGAGCTAGAGATTAAAATGCACGACCCTTATGGGAGTGCATAGTGGCTTCGGTATGGTTTTTGTTTTGTGCTGTTGTATAATATATTCGCTATTTTTGATCATTAAAATCCATACGATTTCTCTGTCTTAGACTCTTAGATCATTGTTTCAGATTGATTTGGCCCTACTGTCCGCGACAGTGATTTGTAGCCAATTGAATTCCTCTGTCCTTCTGGCGAGCCGACATTTCGTCGAAAATAATACCCTTTTTCACTGTTTTTCGAACGCTTTTATGAGTCGGTGTTAGACGTTTTTAATGAACTCACGTCCATCTTTCTCCATGCGTGGATTGATGCTGGTCTATATTCTTTAGCATTTCCCACATGAATATGAAAATTTCATTCTTTTTTACCCAGATTGAAGTTTTCCCGCTTGTCCAGTTTGTGCCTTCTTCGCGGAGGAAGGACTTTTTTTCGTTGTCTTACGAAACTTTTAATGGTAAAACAACAACAACGTTTGTTTACGTTGGCCATGTAGAACAAACCACAGAATACCTCCAATCGCTCCATTAAGGTTATGGTCACACCGGTCTCCCCACTACGTTTCCGATTAGCGGCTAGAGAAACGTAGAATCCGTGTGACCTGTTACCTCAAACCTTCTGGTTGGAGGTATGGAATGATGACGGTGTTGATTTCGTCAAAGTGTAAACAGCATTGATGTTTGTTGTTCACAACAAGCGTACCAGGCGTTCCAAGCGTTCAGGATTTTTTTTTTTTTTTTTCGCTTGAGTTATCAGGTTTTTTGCATTTCTAACCTCCCCGCCATGGGCGTAGCCACCAGGAGCTCGAGGGGGGGTGGGGCTATTCACCACAAAAAAATCCGAATTTATTATGTAAAAAGAAAAGAACGGAAACAAAAACAAAACAATAATATACACTGCAAAAACAAAGTTTATGTACAGCTGAGGCAGCCTTTTAAAATATAGTTTCGCAGAGCAACGGTTCAAGCTGTATACCGGAGAAAGTTGCAAGTGTAGAGCTCGTTTCAGAAGTGTAGGCGGACCTAAATCATAATCTTTGGCGAATTTTCAAATTTAACTCCTTTAAAATAAAACTAAACTTGCTTCTGACTTTGATCTTTTGCGTTTATAGTGTTCCTCGTTAAAAAGTGAACACTCAATTTCATTTTCCTTAATTTTCATCGCGTAATATCAGAAATAATGTTGACAAATTCCAAAGATTATCGGTCTAGGTCCGCCTACACTTCTGAAACTACCTCTACCAAAGAACTCCTTCGGTAGAGTAACAGTCTTTCTTCTTGCTTTGGCTTTACCGCGAACAAGTGCTTCAGTACAATCGCAACTTGCTCCGGTGGAGCTAGGACTTTTGCTCTGCGAAGCTATTTTAAATAGTTGCTTCTGTTCTACTTAAACTTGGTTTTTTCAGTGACGGGAAACAAATATTTTTTTTTGTTTTTTTTGTTTTTTTGTTTTTTTTTTTTGTTTTGTTTTTTGTTTTTTGTTTTTTGTTTTTTTTTTTAATGGCAAAAGAACATAATATTACGCTTTGAGAGGTGTAGATCGCCTGAAATCACGTCTGAGAGAGGCTGAGTTTGTAAAATTTCCCAAGCCATCCCTCCGAGGCTGGGGCGGGATGTCCCCCAACATCGCCCACTAATGTTTTCAAACTAGGCCCCCTCCAGAAAAATCTCTAGCTACGCCCATGCTCCCCGTAGTTAAAATATGGCTCTCGATTTTGCAATTCCTCGAATAACAGTATTTGCATCTAAATGTTTTAAGAGTTTGGACATCTTTGTTCGGCTTATTTTGACGGTAATGTTCAAAAAAAAGAAGCAAAGTGTCAATCAAAGTAACGTTTTTTTTCAGTACTTGAGAGTCTCATCTGCCCCTCCATTTGATTTCAAAGTTAAGATTTGACCAAAAAATTAAAAAAAAATCGCACATGTGAATATTATTTCTCGTCGAAATCCTTGGACGAGATGTGTTGTTTTTCCTAGCATCTTTTAAAAGAATATGTAAATGGATTCCCAAATTTCCAAAATAAGCCACATCCTACCCGTTCCTCACCCCACCCGTTCGTTGGTCAAGTATCTTGGATTTACACAGGTTAAACTCTAGTGCGACAACGCAAGAAAATACCAAGAACGCTGCATACTTGTGCTACACATGCGTGTTAAGTCTATACTCATTCTAATCTAAAGTATCAAACTTGAAATAGGAGATATGGGAGGAATGTGTGGGGAGGAGATATGTCCTCATGTGGAGGAAAGAACATACAGGGTGTTAAGAAAAAAAGTTTCCACTGCGGTTTTTTCGAAAACGGCTGCGAATTTTGAAAAACGGCCAAACACGTGTCCAATAATATCGAAGTGGACCCATTTTGGGGGGGTTATTTTTTTCGGCGCCCCCCTGGGAGGGGCGGGGGAGGGGGTCACTTCCGTTTTTCTTATAAGAGCCCTATTTTTTTATTTCAGTATCTGAAAGAACATAAAAAAAGAAATGTTTTGGCGCAAACCGAAGGTCGATACCGTTTTTAGTTTTCGATATATCGAAGGTCAAAGTTCGATATGGACCTATTTTCAAAAAATCATTACTCCACTTTGAGATACCGGAATTTAAAAAACTAGGGGTCTAAAATACTCCAAAAAGCAAGCCTATTTTAGAAAAAAATATGAATTTGACACAAATTTAGCCAAAAATAGGGTTTAGCGTCCCCGAAAATTGTCAACGTTTTTACCCCCCAGGGGAGCCCATCAGACAAATTCCTTGAGACGACTCCTATCGAGTGATACATCGATCAAAAGGGCATACCAAACTGAGCATTTTGGCGCAAACCGGAGGTCAATATCGCTTTTCACATTCGAGATATCGAATTTTGTAAATCTAACTTTGACATTCGATATCTCGAATGTGAAAAGCGATATTGACCTCCGGTTTGCGCCAAAATGCTCAGTTTGGTATGCCCTTTTGATCGATGTATCACTCGATAGGAGTCGTCTCAAGGAATTTGTCTGATGGGCCCCCCTGGGGGGTAAAAACGTTGACAATTTTCGGGGACGCTAAACCCTATTTTTGGCTAAATTTGTGTCAAATTCAATTTTTTTTCTAAAATAGGCTTGCTTTTTGGAGTATTTTAGACCCCTAGTTTTTTAAATTCCGGTATCTCAAAGTGGAGTAATGATTTTTTGAAAATAGGTCCATATCGAACTTTGACCTTCGATATATCGAAAACTAAAAACGATATCGACCTTCGGTTTGCGCCAAAACATTTCTTTTTTTATGTTCTTTCAGATACTGAAATAAAAAAATAGGGCTCTTATAAGAAAAACGGAAGTGACCCCCGCCCCCGCCCCTCCCAGGGGGGCGCCGAAAAAAATAACCCCCCCAAAATGGGTCCCCTTCGATATTATTGGACACGTGTTTGGCCGTTTTTCAAAATTCGCAGCCGTTTTCGAAAAAACCGCAGTGGAAACTTTTTTTCTTAACACCCTGTATATTTATTGGTTTCTACGCCAGGTCTCAGATAGCGAATCTTGATGGTTAGAGCAGCAGATCGATCAGAAAAGCTAGCTTGGTAGAAGACTGATGACTACCTGGAGCTCCCGCAACCCAATATACTCGGACCGGTAGGCTCCAAAAGATCGTGGGGTAGCAATCCTTGTGTTAGTACTTCAGTGAATAATAACTTAAAAAACGTACTAACTACGAATACATTAATTTATTGTATATAATTAATACAAGTTGTAGGCTTCGAAGACAGAGTGCACAGAATAAAAGGTTCGAACATTAAATGATGAATTGATGAATCTACGTACCTAAATAATGATGTCTTTTCCATAAAATGGGTCTACTGCATACTTTTGCAATAGTGTTATGGAGGATTGATTCGGGTGTTTTCACGTAAAAAGCGCATTCAGAGCATGAATCGGTCTCAAAATCCACTCACAAACCCACAAAAGGCGTTTCATGGAAAGCCTAGGATGGCGGTTAAAAGGAAGAATCAATCCTATGCAATATGCAAGTATGCACCACGAGCAGCAAAAATGACCGACGACGGCATTCGATAAAGTAGGTGCTTGTCCGGCGTTCCCTTCTCAGAATGGGTCTGTTGCACACTTCGGCTACAGCGTTTTAAAGTATCATTTCCTATGTAAAAAGCCGAGAAAATTTCAATGGCAGCATCAGAAATCACTAAAATTCAGTTATAAACGCACAAATTGCGAAAAACACTAGACACTATTCACCCGTGTATCTTTCCACTACGTGCACGATATTTCGCGAAATTAGCAAGGCACATTCAAATAATCACGGCCGACTGTCATCATAGCTGACTCCATAAACAAAAAAAAATTCTGTACGGTATTTGCTGAAGCAAATACATTTATTAGTAAATTTTAATTTACTGTTGCCGTTTTTTTTTTGTGTTGTTGATATATTTTGAATGTCGAATGATTTGCCACATGGTAGGAAAAAATTTTGACGGTTTGGGTACCAGGTCAAATTGAACTTTAATTCTTGATTGATTAACCAATCAATGTTGCGTATTTCTCAAATATTAAAATGGTCGCTTCTGATTGATCGATGCATCCTCTAATTTACCCTCTTCTTATTTGGCCCCTTCCTGCTTCCATTTCACCCACATTTATCCTCCACAATCCCCTATTTCAACCGTATTTGGCCCCTTGTACCCTCCATCTCCCCCATATTTGGCCTTTTATGCCCATATTTTCCAGTATTTTTCCATATTGACTCCTATTTCCCAGTATTTGCTTATATTTGCACTTATTAATACCGATATGCGCCTTCATTCACCTCAATATGCTCCCATTCGCCCAAAATACTCCTTATTTGCCCCCTTTCTGCTTCATTCCACCCATATTTTCCCCTTCCTGACCTCAATGCAACCCAAAATAAATTGGGAAATCCTCCAATAACTGGAGAATTCCCTAAAATCTGGTAAATGGGCGTTTCTGATTTGTCAATAGATGAACCAATCAGCATCGAGTATTCCCCAATTTTGAAATGGACGCTTCTGATTGGTCAAAGGATGAACCAACCAGAAGGGAGTATTCCCATTTATTTACAAGCACGCATCTTATTGGTCAATGGATGAACCAATCAGCATCGAGTATTCCTTAATTTTGAAATGGACACTTCTGATTGGTCAATGGACCGACCAATCAGGATCGACTATTCCCCATTGATTGCAATGGACGCTTCTGATTGGTCAATGAATCGACCAATCAGGATCGAGTACATCCCATTGATTGAAATGGACGCTTCTGATTGGTCAATGGACCGACCTTTGTGATCGCATTTTCCCTTATTGACACCTACTTGCCTGAATTCCCCATATTTCCTCTTATTCATTGCTATACGCGCCCTTAATTAACCTTATTTTTCTCGTTTGCCCCTAATTCCCCTTATTTGGTCCCTTCATGTCCCCATTTCACCCATATTTGGCCCCTACTAACCCCTCTCTTACCCATATTTGGTCTTTTCTCCCCTGCATTGTACCCATTTTGGCCCCCTTTTTTGGCCCTTTTCGCCCCTTTGTGCTCGTATTTTCCCTTACTGACACCTATTTGCCTGAATTCGCCAATATTTCCCCAAAATCTGTAGAATTCGTTGAAATCTGCGGAATTCTTTAAAATCTGGGGTATTCCCTAAAATCAGGACCCCTTTATTGGCCCTTTCCTCCCCTTTGTGCTCGTAATTCTCTTATTGACACTAATTTGCCTAAATTCGCACTTATTTCTACTTATTCATAGCTGTATGTGGCTCCATTTACCTTTATTTACCTGGTTTGCCCCTAATTCCCCTTATTTGGCCTCTTCATGACCCTATTTCACCCATATTTAACCTTTACCTAACCCTCTCTTACCCATATTTGGCCTTTTCGCCCCTGCATTTCACCCATTTTTGGCCCCTTTTTTGGCCCTTTTCGCCAGTCGCGGGAGGAGGGGGGGGGGGAAACCCCCAATTCCCCCCTATAAAAAAATTCTTCATATAATGCATATTATTCATATAATGCATAAAGTACATATACTGCATTATTACAATGTATAAGCTTCATATGCTAAACACATATACTACATTTACTATACATTTACTATATTAGTGCTATACACATATATTCTGCAATACGTGATATATATACTAAATACATATTATACTACCAACATAGAGTACGTACAATAGTATAGTACGTATAAACATAATATTAAGTCTATATACAGTACGTACTTTATAGAGTCCATCCGGGGGGGGGGGAGAGAGGGGGGGAAACAAAAGCAGCTATAGAAGTAAATTAAAGAACCTTATTCAGAATGAGCCATTTTGGCCCTGAGGAATTTGTTTTGCATTATTCTTCCAATGGATAGAACATCGTTTTGCGGTTCTAAAACTGGGTTTGTTTTTGTCCTAGCCCCTCTAGGAGCGGCGGGGAAGGGGGTCAAAGTTGAAACCTATTTTCGTCAATAACTTTTCACCAAATTAAGCTACGACTCTCAACTTTAAACCAAAATGTTCAACGTAAAAAGATCTTTCTTTTGATGTATATGATAGTGTATTTATCTCAATTTTCAAGGTAAAAATTGCAATTTTTTGTTTTTTACAAACCCAAACTTTTTAAAATTTGCAATTTTTAAAGATGAATACCATCTTCGATTTTTTTCAAAAACCAATTAAAAGAAAGCCCTTTTTTTGTTCTTTCAAATGGCGTAAAGTTCATTTGTCGGCAATGAATACTCTCGGAGATATGATCGGTCAAAGTTGGCAAGGTCGCGAAAATTCTTGAAAGTTGCGCGCTCCAAGGGTGTTCGTATTTTGCGCCTCCTCACGTACTGTCACGAAAGTTGAAAACGAGCTTATGCAAGTTGTCAGAATGACTTCTGCGGAAAGGGGGTGGGTATTTTGGGTGGCGTAGGGGCATGATTATAGACGGAAATCGGTATGCAGCGTTGCCAAATGTTGTCGAAACTAACATACGTTATGTGTACGTTATATATTCCTGGAATATATAAATAAAGTTGTAGGAATACATAAAGTTGGATGGAACAGTTGGAATTTACGTCATCGGTATCAATTCGGTGCATTATCTGTGTGTTAAAGATAGTACTTTTATCAGATGTCATCCCATTTGTAGGTGAGTTAGCGGAGATAAGCGGAGCCGATGACTTTCGAAGCTGCTTGTGCAAGGCGGCTGTCAGGCAAGAGATACATAGTACTTACAAAATCTCTCATCCATCAGTTTACCACTAACCATATTTTCAGCTGTGTTTGCCAAATTTCAGAACATAAATTCCGACTATTCCTTGCAACTTTGTAAATTTATTCCTTCACATAACGTATGTTAGTTTCGACAACATTTGGCAACGCTGCATACCGATTTCCGTCTATAATCATGCCCCTACGCCACCCAAAATACCCACCTCCTTTGCGCAGAAGTCATTCTGACAACTTACATAAGCTCGTTTTCAACTTTCGTGACAGTACGTGAGGAGGCGCAAAATACGAACACCCTTGGAGCGCGCAACTTTCAAGAATTTTCGCGACCTTGCCAACTTTGACCGATCATATCTCCAAGAGTATTCATTGCCGACAAATGAACTTTACGCCATTTGAAAGAACAAAAAAAGGGCTTTCTTTTAATTGGTTTTTGAAAAAAATCGAAGATGGTATTCATCTTTAAAAATTGCAAATTTTAAAAAGTTTGGGTTTGTAAAAAACAAAAAATTGCAATTTTTACCTTGAAAATTGAGATAAATACACTATCATATACATCAAAAGAAAGATCTTTTTACGTTGAACATTTTGGTTTAAAGTTGAGAGTCGTAGCTTAATTTGGTGAAAAGTTATTGACGAAAATAGGTTTCAACTTTGACCCCCTTCCCCGCCGCTCCTAGAGGGGCTAGGACAAAAACAAACCCAGTTTTAGAACCGCAAAACGATGTTCTATCCATTGGAAGAATAATCTAAAACAAATTCCTTAGGGCCAAAATGGCTCATTCTGAATAAGGTTCTTTACTAATAAACAGTAAACACGGACGGCGTCTGTTTAAATTCTTATGTCTCAATATCCTCAATTCCTCACAAAAGGTTGTGAAAGGTACGGAAACCGATATTTGTGTCGGAAACTAATCAAAATGAAACAATAACACACAGGAGTTCCACGGATGATTCCAACTTCGTTCATCATGCTTGAAACTCCTGTGTGTTACTGTTTCATTTTGACAAGTTTTCGACACAAATATCAGTTTCCGTGTCATTCACAACCTATTGTGAGGAATTGAGGATACTGAAACGTAAGGATTCGAGCAGACGCTGTCAGTGTTTACTGTGTATTTGTTTATGAAGTCAGCTGTGATGACAGTCAACCGTGATTATTTGAATGTGCCGCGCTAATTTCGAGAAATATCGTGCACGTGGTGGAAAGATACAGGGGTGAATAGTGTCTAGTGTTTTTCGCAATTTGTGAGTTTATTACTGAATTTTAGTGTTTTCTGATGCTGCCTTTGTTATTTTCTCTGCTTTTTACGTAGGAATCAATACTTTAAAACGCTGTAGCCGAAGTGTGCAACAGACCCATTCTGGCAAATCGACACGGAACGTAATATATTCACCATAGTAATCACATACAGGGTGTCCGAGAAATGAGTTCACACTTTTGCTGTGAGCGCCTGGTTGATTGTAAAAATCTGAAAAATTCAGGAATCATCTATTACCCCTAAGCGACTTCAGAAAAAATGTCGGGGGGCTCCCACCCTCCTTAGGGGGGGGGCGTAGGCCCCAAAACGTACCCCGTGTTGCCAATATATCGCATAATTCAAATGGCAGGGGGTATTTTTTATTTCATCATTCAGAAGGGCTAAAAAAACTGAGCAATTTCGTCTTTTCAGATTTTCGGTAGCCCCTCTCAAAACAAAATGGCGGCCAAACATTTACCCCATACTTTGGAGGCCCATAACTTCGGTTTGAATTAATATTTTTTCAAAAACTAAAATATTTCTGAATCTTCAGAACACCCTCTTTCTAATGATGTGCCACAATTTATCATTTGATGGAAAAAAATGGTGCGCGGAGCCCCCCCCCCCCAAAAATGTTTAAGTTTGGGGGGCTGTAGCTCAAAAAAGTCAAATGTAAAGAGGGGTCGTGTTGTACATTAGTCGAAAGGTCTTAAAAAAAGGAAGAATTTAGCGCAAACCCGAAGTCGCTTCGATGCGTCTATCCAAAATGGCGGCCATGTAACGATTTGGAGGTGGGGGACCGCCCCCCCCCCCAAATATGCTCCGCTCCATCGAGTGATACATCAATCGGAAGGTCTTGGAAAGAGAAAGAGAATGGCGCAAACCGGACGTCAATACGATGCTTTAATCCAAAATGGCGGCCGGTCAAATTTTTTTGGCTTTAGCCCTGCAGGGTCATTACATTTGACTTTTTTGAGCTACAGCCCCCCCAAACTTAAAAATTTTTGGGGGGGGCTCCGCGCACCATTTTTTTCCATCAAATGATAAATTGTGGCACATCATTGGAAAGAGGGTGTTCTGAAGATTCAGAAATATTTTAGTTTTTGAAAAAATATTAATTCAAACTGAAGTTATGGGCCTCCAAAGTATGGGGTAAATGTTTGGCCGCCATTTTGTTTTGAGAGGGGCTACCGAAAATCTGAAAAAACGAAATTGCTCAGTTTTCTTAGCCCTTTTGAATGATGAAATAAAAAATACCCCCTGCCATTTGAATTATGCGATATATTGGCAACACGGGGTACGTTTTGGGGCCTACGCCCCCCCCCTAAGGAGGGTAGGAGCCCCCCGACATTTTTTCTGAAGTCGCTTAGGGGTAATAGATGATTCCTGAATTTTTCAGATTTTTACAATCAACCAGGCGCTCACAGCAAAAGTGTGAACTCATTTCTCGGACACCCTGTACAATAACGAGAAATTAAAGTGTATCGAAAAAAACACAGAATGGCCCAACGTTCAAGGACTATGAGGAAGAAAGAAGTTTGTTCACATTCTAACCAACATTATAAATTACCGTCATCGGCCATTTTTTCGTGCTCGTGGCGCATGCAAGCAGGGTTAGTTCGCTCTTTCAACCGCCATATTAGGCTTTCCTAAAGACGCTTTTTGTGGCTTTCTGAGTAGATCTTGAGACTAATTTATGCTCTCAATGAGATTTTCACGCGATTTTACACCAGAATCACCATATTGCTGTAGCAGAAGTATGCGACAGACCCATTGAAATCATTGGCGGCCTTGATTCGTTAGAGTTTTCCAGCAACCGTAATAGAAAAAAAGCACTAATTGTAGATGTGAGGTCTTTTAAAATCTGTTCTTTGCTTTTCCATCATTGCGTAACTTGTTTGAACATTATACTTAATTTGTCGTTTGTCCCATAAGAAAAAGGGGGCAGCTCTTACCCTCCGATCGATCTTCCCAGCTAGAGGGCAGGACTCGCTCATCGGTAAATAATCAGGATACTCCTGTCCCCCATATGTCACGCCATGGATCCAATATTCGACGTAATGTCTCCCACTGCATGTTCTTGGGTCATAAGGATAAGTCAGATCAAGCATTCTGAGCGCTGTTATAACACCCAATCTGAGACACCTTTCTTCTCCACATGTAGTTTCTTTAAGGTAATTAATGTTTGGCTTAGACGGGTCGAGAGGTTTTATCCAGGCCTGAACAGTCGGGAATTGTTGAAAATCTTTCCTTGTCCATATTGTTACGGTTGCTACATCACTTCTCCTCGCTAGCCTCAGCCCGATGATGGAGAGTTCATCGACTGCGACAAACCAACACGTAGCACTTGGAAAAGGAGCAGCACAATAATCAAACATATCCGTTTGAACGCAGTCACCAGTTTTGAACTTTAGGGTACTTAGAGTGCTGTAGGGAACTTGATAATATCTGATTTTCCGGGTCGATAAAAGAAAATTACGAGTTATCGCACTTGAATCGACGATTTTCGCGACTAGAGGACAGTTGTTGGCCATCGGTAATTGAAGGGGATTCCCCCAGCTCCCGTACGTTTGGCCATGGATCCAATACTCGACATAATGTCTCCCATTGCAGTATTTTGAATCATAAAGATAAGTGTAACGATGCATTCTATTTGCCAGTAAAATCCCTAATCCGACCCATTTTGTTTCTCCTATGTCATTTTCAACAAAATTAACGTTCGGCTTAGAAGGGTCTAGAGGTTTGATCCATGCCTTAACATTAGGATATACTTCGAAATCTTTACTTGTCCATTCCCATACGATTGCTTCTTTACTAGTTTCTCCCTCTACTCTCAGCCCGACGATGGAGAATTCATCGATTGCGACAAACCAACACGCGGTAGATCCAGCAGGAGCAGCGCAACCATCAAAAACTTCCGTTAGCACGCAGTCACCCTTTTTGAAGTTTAGGGTACTTAGAGTAAAAAAGGAAACTCTATAAAATTGATTGCGCCCGTTCCGTAAAACAAAATCTGGATCGGTCGCACTGAATAAGTCGATGCTCGCAGCTAGAGGACAGATATTGTCTATCGGTAAATAATATCGGCTCCTCGGATTCCCATACGTTGCGCCATGGATCCAATACTCGACATAATGTCTCGCATTGCATCTTGCTGAATCATGGGGATATTTGTGACCTAGCATTCTAACCGCCAGTAGAATACCTATTTTGAGACAAACTGGAGCAGAATGGGGGGTGTCTTTAACAAAATTAACGTTCGGCTTATACAGGTTCAGAGGTTTGATCCAGGCCATAACATCCGGATATTTTATGAAATCATCCTTTGTCCAAATGGTTACGGCTGCTTCTTGATCGTTGTTCCCCTCTAGTTTCAGCCCGATTATGGAGAAATCGTCGATTGCTACAAACCAACACTTATTAGATCCAATAGGAGCAGCGCAACCATCAAAAATGTCCGTTAGCACGCAGTCACCCATGTTGAACTCTAGGTTCATTAAAATTTGTTTATTTATCCCTCGACAGGCTAGCCTAGAAGTTGTTGATAACGCTGCCGCTGCTCTGAGTAGCAAGCTGAATCCAACGATTCTGACAACTGAGAAAGAAAGAACGATTAGTCAATATGTTAAACAAGGTGAGAAGGAGGTCCCAAATGAAATAAGAGATAGGTTTTTTTTTTTTTTTTTTTTTTTTTTTTTTTTTTTTTTTTTAACATGCACGTTTTCTTATAGGTTTTCCTCGATTTTGGCCATAAACAGCCTGCGTAAAAATCAATATTTTTCACATTATCGTTGCAAGGCATCAAACGTGCGTTGTCAGATTGCCACGCATAGTGATGGCGTTTTGATTTGTGGTAGATTCTGTTTGTTTCGATATATTGTGGAGTGGCAACGCGAAAAGTATCCCTATCTTTTAACATGGCACAAAACGAATCGCGCGCCATTCAGAGGTTCTCGATTGCAGGTTTTTTTGATTGGCGGAGCCAAAATCCACCGACCGCCACACAGTGGAGCGAGTCAATGGGATGGGTCGGACATGGAATTCATGATTGAAATTGCAATTTTAAATGTTTTTACGGACAAAAAAAACCAACTGTAAAATGTAATTCTTGAATTTTTTTTTTTTTTTTTTTTTTTTTTTTACAATAAAACCAGTGAAGCCTAATTCAAAATTTTGAGTTGCGTCTTAACAAAGATATACGCATTTAAGGTCGCAACGCCGCGCCATGTCCGGTCTTTCCCAATATTGACTCGCTCAGTGTTGCCAGATTGGGGTGAAACAGCCGTACGTTTTCCATTGATTTAAATGGGAACGATACGGCTTTTTACCCTCGATCTGGCAACACTGGACTCGCTCCACTGATCGCCATTTTGGTGATAGCTGCGGTTTGTTTTACGCCGCGCCGTGAGAAACGTGCAACTTTCAATAAATTTGAAAAACATAAATCCGCGTCCAAATTGATGGAACTTATTCTCATACGAAAGCTGAAATCGGCTAGATTTCCAAGATTTGCTCTGTTGTTCGTGAAAGTCTGTTTAGTTTTTAAAATGTGGGCATTAAAGTTGTCCTGATTTCGTCGTGTACATAGAGGCCCTAATCTTCACGCAATTTGTTTTTATCAACCTTCAGCAATTCAAACGAGCTAAAAGAAATAATCATAAATTACTTGCTTATGCTCAACGCAATAAAATTACACTACTTGCATTTATGCTATCTACGAATCATGAATTTAATGGATATCAAGTGTTCTACAGTGACTCCTGAATAGATCTTTGCTATGTTACTTACTGACTTGTGTGTGGAACTCCTCACTCAAGGCTCTTCACTCCTTTTTAGCATGAAACAATAAATGTGTCTTGTTGCTCCAGTTTTACTCTTAGTTTTAGCCCTCTTTCAATTTTAATGGAATGCGCTTTGTGGTCATATTTTGTGACATCCTATTTAGACGTCAGCTGACTCTTGTCATATGAATTAGCGGTATTAGCTGTCATCGTAGTGGTAATCAGTGTCTTA
Organism: Trialeurodes vaporariorum; assembly: GCA_011764245.1. Lineage (NCBI taxonomy): Eukaryota > Metazoa > Arthropoda > Insecta > Hemiptera > Aleyrodidae > Trialeurodes > Trialeurodes vaporariorum. Next base: position 22,418,390 of record VMOF01000002.1, read on the forward strand.
TGATTGATTATTCATTACTCAAACCTACCTCTGGATTGCTTGCACCAACCTAGCAATATTGTTTGATACCTCAGACCTGTTCAGAAAACTTTCTTTTACTCCAAGTTATCTGAAGAATTCTCTTCTTCTGACTTTGTTGTTTTACTTGGCATTAAGAAAATTTATTAGCAGTGGGGTGATGCATCACTTCTTTCATCTGAACTATGAGCCATGAAAAGTTGTAATAACTGCCGTATCGATCAAATAAACTTGTTTTGTGAGGCTGGTTTGTAGAAATTATAGAAGAAGGATTTCAGCGATCCTGATTCTAATCTAACATCTAACTGAGGGAATGTTATTGAACTGTTTTGCTTGAGTTGTTATATCGAATACATTTTTTCCTCCTTGTACTTAGTCGGAAGTGACTTTTCTTAGTATTTTGAAATGAATGCCTCTTGCGATCATAAAGAGGAATTTTTTGCTTGGGAAGCATCGTACGTTTTAGAACCACTGGAACTTAAAGCTTCGGTAGAGGTCGTTTCACGAAAATTGGCTTATGTCTGTTGGGTTTGTTTACTGCGCAGAGACAATTTGTACTTTTGCACATGTGCAAGAATGCAAATACGATATTCTGATTGATTTTGTGTTACCTGGACCTATCTGTTGAATTTATAGTATTATATTGCCTAGGTTGGTAACACTTATAATGTTGTGAGGTCACTGAAAGTGCTCAGCTGATCAGGTCAGACTGTTATCCGCCATGTAACGTTTTTAATAGAAACTCTCGTTCTTCTTATTTCGTTTTATTTTATTATTTCAAATCATTGCTCTGCACTAATTTTCAACAGGTTATGGGCCCAGACCCCGCGCCCTGGCAATGTCGACTGTCGATAATAATCAAGATTACCGCCGATTACCGTTAATTAAGTAAGTTCGCGAATTCGTAATCGTATAACAAGTCGTGTGAAACCCACGTGCAGGAGAAATGAGAATTCGTTTCTATCATGAGTCGACTTTAACTAAGTTTACACTCATCTGATTTTTAGTATCGCGTAAAATGTGGAAAGTCACGCTCACGGTATCGCGCAATTAAGTGTCGTGTCGTATAAGTCGGGTGAAATTCGCAAGTTGTGGAAGCCATAGTTTCTGTCTCAAGTTGGCCAAAATCAAGTACACACTACACTTGATTTTCATCTCTATCAGTTATGGCGACCTCCACAATGCTTCCCTCATTTCCAAAACTAAACGGGCAAGATAATTACTCGCTGTGGAAGTTTCAAATGAGTAAGTTCCTCGACATCGATGATCTCTGGGATGTCACAGACCCAGCCACCGAGGCTAATGCTGCTGTTTCCGAAGATGCTACCACTAAGCTCAAACAGAGGAAGGCGCTGGCTAAGATATGTCTCATGGTCGAGTCTAGTTGCATAGTACACATCCAGAATGCTGTGACTCCGTACGAAGCATGGAAAAATCTGCAGGCTGCGTTCCAAAGCTCAGGTTTAACTAGAAGATTGCGGTTACTTCGGAACATATTTTCGGTAAGATTAGAAAATTATTCCAGCATTCAATCTTATGTCAATGATATCCTGACTTTAAAGCAGCAGATTGAAGAAATCAGTACTCTTTTAGAAGACGAATTTGTTGGTGTCATAATGCTAAATGGTTTGACTTCTCAATATGATCCAATGGTTTTAGCGCTTGAAAATTCTAACGCAAAGATAACATCTGATCTCATTAAAGGCAAATTACTTGACCAGGCTGAGAAGAGTTTTGAAGATGATAGTCATCAAGCGTTGTTCAGTTCAAAACAGTTCCGCAGAAACCCTCCTAGATGTTTCGCTTGTAACAAAAACGGACATCTGACTAGGAACTGTCCTCTGAAACTAAATGGAACTGCTGGTGGTGAGTCTAGTAACCATTCGTCTAATTCCAGATCAAATGTTTCTGATCAGAAGTCAAAATCTTTCAACTTTAACAAAAAGAAAGGTAAACTCAGCTCGTTACTCATGGCCTTAGCTTCAAATAACTTGAGGGTAGATGACTGGTATGTCGATTCTGGTGCCAGTGAAAAACATATGTGTGGTAATAGAAGTCTATTCAAAAATTTTAACTCAAATGTTCCAAGTGAAGATATCATAATTGCTAACAAAGAAATCTTGAAATCCGAAGGCATAGGTACCTGTGAAGTGTTACTGGAAGGTCAATCTGAAACTACCAATATTGACAATGTCTTATATGTTCCTAAACTTCATGTAAACCTTTTATCGGTGAGTCGATTATCATCTAAAGGTCTGATCGTAACCTTCAAGGATGAAGTCTGCAAGATTTGTGATAGTGATGGTGACATAATTGCGACAGCAAGCTGCGTTGACGGGATTTACAAATTAGATCTGAACAGGGCTAACTTAGCTTTTTCTAGTCAGTCAGCCAATATGGCAGGTGATGAAGATCTTCAATTATGGCATAAGAGATTAGGCCATCTGAATATGGCGTCCATGAAACTGTTGAGAAACGGGATGGTTTCAGGGATCCATTTTTCCGGGGAACATTATACTAAGCCATGTGAACCTTGTATATTGAGTAAACAGAGTGTCCGACCATTCCCTAAAACTGGCTCAAGAGCTAAAGAAAAACTTGAAATCGTCCATAGCGATTTGTGCGGCCCGATGCCAAAATCCCACAACGGAGCTATGTATATGGTAACATTTACAGACGATTTCACAAGAAAAACCTTTGTCTATTTTCTCAAAGCCAAAAGCGAAACATTCTCTAAATTTGTTGAGTTCAAGCAGTTTGTTGAAAAACAGACAGGTTTTAGTATCAAGTGTCTGCGATCTGACAATGGTGGCGAATACTCCAGCAAAGAGTTACAGGAACTTCTGAAGAAAGAAGGTATTAGGCATCAAACCTCAACTCCTGATACACCTCAGCAGAACGGAGTAGCCGAGCGGATCAATCGGACGATTCTTGAGAAAGCAAAGTCTATGCTTTTTGATGCAAAACTAAGTCAAGCGTATTGGGCTGAAGCTATTAACCATGCTGTTTATTTGAAAAATAATGCACCATCAAGAGCTGTTGAAGGCTGTGTTCCAGAAGAGAAATGGAGTGGTAAGCCTGTAAAACTGAGTCATTTAAGAATCTTCGGATGCAAGGCGTATTCGCTGATTCAAAAATCAAAGAGGAAGAAATTAGACCCGAAAAGCAAAGCTCTTGTTTTTAGTGGTTTCTGTGAAAATTCGAAAGCTTACAGATTGATCGACCCTGCAAACCCCAAAGGATTAATCAAGTCAAGAAACGTAATCTTCGATGAAACTTCTTTCTTTGATCAAACAAAATCTGTATCTGTTACATCATCGTTCAATTTTGAAAATGTTGAAACTGCTGCTCCGAAGTTGTCTCCAGGAATCCAGGAAACGAAAAATCAAGAAGTTGTTGAAACTCCTTTCGAAATTCATTTCCACTCTTCCAATGAAAATGAAGAACCGCTTTTAGAGCATCGACAAATTGAAGAAGATGAACCTCCCAACTTTAGTTATGAAGGCGATGGATCACATAATTCAAGCTCGGAAACATCTCAAGAAAATTCGGATCTAGATGTCACAATCATCAAACAAGTGATACCGGAATTATTCGTTGATGACAACCCAAATGAAGAACTATTATCTTCTACTCCTACAACATCAATAACTACTGGAAGGGGCTCTCGTGAAATCAATAAACCAAAGTGGATTGATGATTATCATTTGTACTTTGTTGTAAGTAACCCAATCCCTTTTAACAATGTAACTCCTGTTTCTGTAAGTGAAGCGTTAAATAGTCCTGAGAAAGATCTTTGGAAAGACGCAATGAAGAGGGAACTTGAGTCGCTCAGAGAAAATTGTGTTTGGGAACTTGTTCAAATGCCCAACGATAAGAAACTGATAGAGATGAAATGGGTGTTCAAAGTTAAAACCGATGTAGATAATAACGTTGATTCTTTTAAAGCAAGACTAGTGGCAAAAGGATGTGCGCAAAAATATGGTGTAGATTACAAAGAAACTTTCTCTCCGGTAATACGCCATGCCAATATTAGATTGTTATTTTCTCTTGCAGTTAAATTTGACCTAGAAGTGCATCATTTGGATGCCACAACTGCTTTTCTTAATGGCAAACTAGATGAAGAAATATATGTGAAACCTCCTGAAGGTGTAAAACTTAAAACCAAAGACAAAGATAAATTTTTCCGCCTTAGAAAGGCTGTCTATGGATTAAAACAGTCATCGAGAATGTGGAATCTTGAGGCTCATAATTTTCTCATCAGCATTAATTTTAAGCAATCTCTAAGTGATCCCTGTATTTATTTTAAATTCTTTGACAAGAAAGTGATATTTGTCGCACTGTATGTAGATGATTTTTTCGTTTTCTTTAATGACAAGAAGGAAGCAGAAGAATTAAAATCTAAGCTCACAAAAGCGTTTAAAATGAAAGATCTAGGTGAAGCTACAGAATGTCTAGGCTTAAAAATAGAAAGAAATAGAGAAAATAAAGAAATCAAATTAAGTCATTGTAAGTATATTCTGAATATTTTGGAAAAGTTTAACATGTCTGATTCCAAACCGGTATCGACTTCTCTCATTGATACTAAATTAGATAATAATTCTCCAATACGTCATGATTTAGAAAAGCCTTATCAACAACTTATAGGATCTCTTTTGTATTTGTCGGTAACATCTCGCCCTGACATTTCTTTCGCTGTTACTTTTTTGAGTCAATTCAATAAAGCACCAACTGATCAACACTGGATTTTGGCGAAACGTATCCTACGCTATCTCAAGGGTACAGCTGATTATTCATTGATCTACCGCAAATCTAAGGAAGATCTCGTTTCTTTCTGTGATTCGGATTGGGGCGATAACTGTCCTGCCAGGAAATCTTTTTCAGGTAATGTTTTCAAATATGGTGATGCTGTTATCAATTGGGAATGTAAAAAACAGTGCACTACCGCATTGTCAAGTACAGAGGCGGAATACATTGCTTTAGCCTCAGCATCTAAAGAAGCAATTTATTTGAAAAACCTATTGAAAGAGTTAATTGGAAGGGATGGTCCTGTAGATATCCTTTGCGATAACCAAAGTGCAATTAAAATAGCGAAAAACCCAATTTTGAGAAATAGATCTAAACATATCGATGTCAAATATCATTTTTTGCGAGAACATGTGAGCAAAAATGATATTGAACTTAAATATGTTCCAAGTGAATCTAATATAGCTGATTTTTTAACTAAACCCGTACCTAGTCAAAAACATAAGTTTTGTGCACAATCAAGTGGACTCTTATGAATAATAATTTTTTAGTGATAGTTTTTATGTCTGGTTGCCAATCTATAATGAGCTAATTTTTAGAATCTTGATGTTTTATATTTTGTAATATTTTTATCTGTTTTGATTAATCATTTGTATACCTCATAATAGATTGAAGGGGACTGTTGAATTTATAGTATTATATTGCCTAGGTTGGTAACACTTATAATGTTGTGAGGTCATTGAAAGTGCTCAGCTGATCAGGTCAGACTGTTATCCGCCATGTAACGTTTTTAATAGAAACTCTCGTTCTTCTTATTTCGTTTTATTTTATTATTTCAAATCATTGCTCTGCACTAATTTTCAACACTATCTAGATCATAATATTCAAACCGATATCTTCATTTTGAATGGCTGATCAACACAAGAAGTTCTACAGCACGGCCATTTTGAGAATCGGGTTCCGACAAGTAGCGGTGGGTGTCTGCTTCCAAACTGCATTAAAACGCATTGGTGAGTGGTTGATTAGCAACAAGTCGAAACTCTGTGCTACGCAACACTGAAAAAAAATCTGTTGTTGTGCAACAATTCAAAATTTGCTGATTTAACAAAAATTGAAAGTTACTAAATCAACCAGGGTTTTCTGTTAAGTTAACAATTTATTTGCTAATTTTACAAAAATAGTTGTTAAATCAACCTGCACATAATGGTGTACTTTCAACAAAATAGACATTGACAATTTCGCAATTTTAAATAGTTAAAAACATACAGAACTTAACCCAATTAGTTGATCTAACAATTCAGCTTGTTATATCAGCAAAATAAATTGCTGATTTTACTTACTGTTTTGTTATTCCCAGCGTAAAAATTGTTATTTTTACTAATTGATTTGCTGGTTGGGCAAATTAGTTGTTAAGCAAACGAAGTGAATTTCTAATTTCGCATTTGAGTCGTTAATTTAACAAAATTATTGGTTAATTTAGCAAATAATTTTGTTATGTATTTTTTTGACTATTTATTTTTTTCAGTGAAACGCTCACCGATGCGTGTTGATACAGTTTTCGGAAGAAGGAACGGTCTCTCTTCAATCGATCTAAGTACTGCCTAAGTCCGACGTTGCTTAACAACGACAGAAAAAATTCAGGCACCGATAACTCCGGTGCCAAAACCTATAGACACCTCTAAAGGCATTGTGGGATACTCACTGAAAAATTGTTGCATTTTTGGTCAAAAGAGTTTGCTTGACTTCATGAGCACTGGGAATATTTGAGTAGTTAATAAGACCTTCACGAACTCACGGTCCCAACTACTCACTTACTGTATACTGATTCTCAGAACTGTCAGAGACAAATTTAGAATGACGAAAGTAAAATTCTAATGACTTATAACTTTATAAGCGATTCGACAAACCCTTTATGAGCGTCCTCCATTTATATGATGCTTTCTGCCTCTCTTTTCATTTATCTCTCTTGTCAAGCAAGTGCATGCGCATCACAAGTATGCTCCTTCACCAAAAAAAGGGAGGAGTTAAAACGCTGTGGAAACAGGAGATTGAGAGGGGAAATTTCTGGTGTTCGGAGTGTCACCATGATGAGTGTTCGTTCGAAATACACTGTAAAGATCAGAACGATAATAGGGTAGCTACAAAAGTGGTATAGGTGGGTGAAGGGGGTGAAAGGGGGAGGGAGCTCATGAGGTCTAGACACCCTTGTAACGAAGATTTTTTTCTTGAACAAAAATCTCTGTTTTAATTTATACTAATTATTGTAAACCCTCCCGCCACGGCCGGCCACCCTTTCCATAAAGTTTTCAGACTTTTACGTTTATTTGAACCCTCCCTCCGACCCCCTTTCTCCTAATTTTAAGGCTCTTATGTTTATTTAAATCCTTCCCCTCGCTCTTAATTGTATCCAAATGTCAATAAAGAAAGCAGAATCATAGCTGAGATATTGAATAGCTGTAAGTTATACAGGGTGTAACAAAAGCCCCTTCCTCCCTTCGTAACTTTTGAACTGTTGATTTCTTCGAAAAACGCCGAAACATTTACACCCATTGTCTTTCCATGGTTTCTTTTGAGCTTCAAAAGAATTTGGGGATTTGTGGGGGGCAACTTTGCTCTTTCAAATTGAAAAAGGGGAGTTCATATTTCAGAGAGCGATTCTTCATCAAAACTAATGGTGCACAGCGCAAACTGCAATTCGTAAATCACTCCGTTAAAAAGTTATAGGGGGTTAAAGTTTGAAAAAGGCCCTTTGCTTCCCTATTTTTTTCTCGCGATGACGATTTTTTGCGACGAAATTTTGAAAACTTCAGGTCTACATACACGTTTCTCTCTGGATATGTGCTAATAAGAGCACACTCAAAACAAATATATCTATACATACTTTTCTAATGTTTTTCCGCGTAGTGTGTAGTTTTACATTGTGGCGATGGTTCGCGCAATGTGGCAACAACAGATTCTATCCATTGAATTCTATGTAAAATAATCGATCTTCAGGGGATTCACTAAAACCAAGAGAGATCGATATTTTTGCATGAGTTCAAATGGCAAAAATCATGGTTGCCAAATAGCACGAGTCGCCTCTGTGGTTTTATGATAAAAGCTCCTTGGATGCATCTCATTATTATACCGATATCTACCTCCATCAGAGAGCGCCAAAACAAAACATTGGGAGCGCAAAACATTGGGATTCAAAAAAAAAAAAAAACCATGAAAGTTTAGTGGATTGAGTGGGTTGAAAGGCCGGATCTATCAGTACTTTCTTAGATAAAATCCGATGAATGCTCTTTGACTTAAAATTAAATTCAAAGTCAAACCAACTACTTTTGAAATTAATGTACTTACCATTGAATGAATCTTTAAGTCAGATATTCCTGGTACTATTATTACTCAGTGGCGGCTCGTAGAGTATGGCAACAATGGTTTCTCCCCACTTAAACCTGTGGAAAATAATCGATTCTTTGGTGAGGCGTTGTGCCTCACCTAGAATCGATCCTTTTGCATTGGTTTAAATGGCAAATGAGCGCTGTTGCCGGACTGCACGAGCCGCTACTATTATTACTATCATTTCCACTGTTTTGTATACTTACTTACCTCGCCTGCCATTCTCAAACTGCAAACGGGACACCCTCTCAAGTAGGAGGAAACACACGTCACACACTGGATCAAACCGTGGATTTCTCCGGACAAGATTAGTTGCTGGTTGCTGCAGGTTAAAACATTGCTGAGTTGATATTTTCATGCAAAACCCATGCGCGTTGACTCATTCTAAGCTCTAAAATGAATGATCTGATACATGTTTAATTGTTTAAACTATCTTGCTTTCCATTGTTCATAATCCTGATTTTTAGTTATGAAAGTATGTCCAAAAGAAGTCATGTTTCGATCCCATTAGGCGCTAACGTGATGAAGTCCTCGGGCTTTTCAAAATGGCGATTACTCGCTTCATAAATGGAGCCATAAATTTGAGATTTCACGATGCAATTACCTGAAACAAAAAAACGTAATGAGTATTCAATTAAAGTTCTACACATTTTTAAACCAGACGGAGGTTAAACATAATTGAAGGGTAGAGTGGATGAAGGGGTTATGTGACATTTTGGAAAAAATCGAGTTAGCACAGTGGATGAAGGAGTTATGGTGGTATCTATCTATAAATTTTCCAACTTGGTTCAAAAAATGTAGGACATGACCCTACTTTCAAAGCTGTTGCGGTTGATGTTCAACTAAAATGTCGAAAACGTCCATACTTTGAACTTTACAGTCGATTTTCTTTTCTCAAAATCAAAAAGTGTCACATAACCCCTTTATCCACTCTACCCTTCAATTATTATTTGTATATAAGATTGCCATTGAGAGAACAAACCACTAATACGAACTTTGCTGCCGATATCATTTGAAATTCAAATTGTTTTTGATGAGTTCAAGGATGGTTTAAATTTGATGATTGCAATATGTAACGTTGAATTTCTCAGATTTATATCTGATGTTGCCTGCGGGGCGCATGGTCGGTAATTTCAGTGACTCCTGTGTCCTGCTTGTGGTGCATGTCTGAATTTGAAGGCGTTTCTTCCAGAAAGCGCGTGAGGCTCTCGGATCATCAAACGTGTGTGTCTCAGTCACGTCATGATTCAGGAGCGGTGATTGGTTGGAGGAGCCTCTGACTTGTTGTGCCTGTCAATCAAAGCGCTAAAGTCAAACTCTCCTCTGAAATTGCCGACCAAACAAACACGTGTCTCGCAGGAAACTTTACGAACTAGCCTAACCGGACGCTAAGCGTGTTAATACTGTGCGTAACACTTTTTTATAAACAGGCTGGTTCTCTGCTTATCTCATTAGCACCCGTTGAAAAGATAACCGAAAATCATTTCCAAAATCCTGAATTTTATTTCACCTCCAATGTTGTATTCATTTTAAAATAAATATAATTAAATTACATTATAATAGACGTCCGGTCTAATTATTTATATTTAAATGCGAGTCACAATAGAGTTGTGGGTACCTGCAGCACCCCATTTAATTTCTCTGTTTCTCTATGATCAATCGATTTTCCTAGCATAGGAGGAGCAGCGCAGTTAGAAGCTAGAGCCTCTTCCTCTGTAACTTGCTATGCAAAAGTCATCTTGAAATTTTGTCAAAAGAAATTGAGTTTGTGGGTTAATTTTTTTATAATTTTTTAATGCTACCAACATTTTTATTGTTTATAAGCTTGATTTATGTCCGTGGCAAAGCATGCAATGCGGTAACCAGGGGCGGATCTAGGAAAGTCTCAAAGGGGGGGGGGGGCATTTTTGTAACGAGAGTGGGGGTATGGGGGGACACCCACCAGACAATGGGGGCTGGGGTCCCCCCCCCAAATTTTTTTGTTGAAAATTTAAGCATCTCCACAGCCAATTTGAGGCATCTTTTAACCGTTTACTCCTCATTTTTGTACTACCTCATTTCAATTTTGGTTCGTAAAAGTGCTATTGTTTCCCCATTCCCAAACAAGATAATAATTAGGAAGTTACATGAATCACACTTAGATTCTCTTTTTTCTTTTGCTTTCCCCTCTCTTTCTCTTCCTCTTCCTGTTTTTTTTTTTTTTGTTTTGTTTTGTTTTTGGGGGGACGTGCCTCCGTGGCCCCCCTCTGGATCCGCCCATGGCGGTAACAGTGCATTCGATTCATAGAAACATACGAAAAATTTCGAAGTATCGAGGGATTGCCGATTTAATCATTTGAATGGATTCAAATTAATCAAATGCTGTTTCCAGATTGCAAGCTTTGCTACTGAACTGCGATATCCTGGAAATTCCACATTTCCATTAATCAATGTGTATTTACTTCCTGGAGAGGATGCGCTAGTTGTTAACCTCATGGCCCGGGCCCCCCGACTTTTCCCCCTTTTTTTCTTCAGTTTCCTTTTGGTCTATGTTTTTTTCCACCATACACTTTGAAGAGGGGGGGGGCAGCCAGCAGAAGCCCTATCTGTCTCTCCTCCCTTGCATGACTGCAGCCATGATTAGCTCTCATTTATTTAGTTCAAATTCACTGGCATTAATTTACAAAACCCGTGCTTCAAGTGAATAGCTTTCACTCTCGCCCGAGCAAAAGTTTCATTCAAATACAACGACAATATTAAATGAAATTACAGAAGAAGAAAATTAATGAGTTCCAAAGTAGATTTGCGGAAATCATGATCCGTTGCTCATAAAGGAAAACATCATAAAAATGATTTGAGGAAATGAAGATCTCTTCCGCCGTAAAACGCATCCTCGGAACTTTCCGTAAGTAGTAAACGTAGTGCGAAACAATTTTTTGATGTCTTACATAAGTTAATGCGTAAAATTAAAAGAACGACATCATCTCCATTTACTTGCTCTAAAATCCTTCTTCTTATTTGGTGCGAGTCATTTTAATGCGGGAAGGTTCTCATTTCAGCTTTGCCCCTTTTCAGTGAGCTTACATTCAAAGTGCATCAAAAGGAAACTTACTGAAAGAGGTTGAAAGAGAAAAATTGCAATTTGTATCGCGTCATTCATTCAATGAAAGAACATATTATTTAAAAAGAGAGAGTATTTATGCGTGCAAGATGAAAGGTATAACTATCTCATTTGGATATCGCAAGCAGAGTTGGCTGTGGCAGCGAATGAGGGGTAATGGAAACGTCAATTTATCACATCTTGTCAATAGCTGTTTATAAAAATCGTTTCACTTTTTCTGCTCAAATTTGTAGAATTAGAGCGGGACTGGAAAAAAAATAGTTAAAAAAGTACAGAACAAAATGATTTGCTAAATCAACCTATAATTTTGTTAAATTAACAACTCAAATGCCAAATCAGCAATTAATTTTGTTAGCTTAACAACTAATTTGCCCAACCAGCAAATCAAATAGTAAAAAGAACAATTTTTATGCTGGAATAACAAATTAGTACTTGAGTAAAATCAGCAATTTATCTTGCTGATATAACAAGCTGAATTGTTAGATCCACTAATTGGGTTAAGTTCTGTATTTTTTTTACTATTTACAATTGCTAAATTGACAATGTCTATTTTGTTAAAAGAACATCATTATGTGGTTGATTTAACAACTATTTTTGTAAACTGAACAAATAAGTTGTTAACTTAACAGAAAACCCTGGTTGATTTAGCAACTTTCAATTTTTGTTAAATCAGCAAATTTTGCATTGTTGCTTTAACGATTGATTTTTTTCAGTGTGGTTAAAACTTATTCATAAAATCTTTAAAATATTTAGTGCATTTACAAATTCTATCGCAAGCTCATTTAATAGCTTAAAAATAATTCCTAAACGGCAACAGCGATCAGACAACAAAGTGTGCATCCAGATAAAAAGCAGGCAATAGATATTTTTCGGAATAACAGCTAGGACAAGGCTCATGGGGGATAGGGGGAGGGTTTTAGAAGAAAAGGCTCGAACTTTAGAAATCGATTGTGCTATATTTTTCAATTCTCAAACTCGATGTTCGCTATGGCTGGGAAAAAGAACTTGATGGGGTTTGTGGATTTATGGTCTAAAAATGCATGGCCGGCCGCAGTATAGCTGATACGCCAGAAACAAAATTTATGACCATTCGCTCTAGGCAAGCGCTATGGGCACATTACCCGGTAAATGACATCCAATTTCGGTTGAATGTCACGGTGCACAATGACCACGAATACGTAATCTGCAAAGGTATGCGGGAGAGGAAGTGAAGGGCTGACGTTTGAGATTCAATAATGGACAAAAAAACTCTCAGTCAAGCGCGTATAGCTCATCCGTAAAACTTGAAAGTGAATACGATGATAAATAAATATACAAGTAGTTGTTGAGTTTTTAGTTGCATCACACTTCAGCCCGGTACAAATATTTACTAATTAATTCTCATGTGCACAACTGAACAGTGTGCACCCTTATGGCCTTTATTATACTCATTGGCGGAACAAGAATTTTTAAGGGGGGGGGGGCTGATCTGGCAAAAAAGTGATGCCCCCTTTTTTCTGCTTTTCATATACGTTCCTTGATGACCCTTTTTTTCACAATCCAGGAAAATTTTGGGAAAAAACACATTCTGTGTTTCACAATTTTTTTTTTTTTTTTTTGCTCCTTGAATTCTCCTTGAGAGCCGACATTTTGAGATGTGCCAAATCCTATGGCCCAATGGCTAAACGTTTTATGTTTCCAAAATTTTCAAGAGGAAGGGAAGCCGGACAACCGAAGAAAATAATGAGGTATAGGTATAATGAAAGCTATTTACGATAGAATTCATTTAAAAAAAATCGCAAAGGTCAAAAGACAAATCGTTCCCAATTTTTGCAAAATCTAAACAGCTTTACTTAATGGATAAGTGTCTCATAAAAGTCACCTATCCCAGAACTAAAATTTCGGAAGACTATAACAATTTTTATGAAAGCAGTGCAACTTTCAATTTGACGCAAATCCCTTTCAGTACAATCTGTGAAGACTTCTCTTTTCAACGACTTTTTTTCGACTCTTTTTGTGTTGTGTGATACACTGAACATTTTTGTTAGAAAGCCATTTTTATTGCATAGAGTAAGGTTCGAAGGCTCGCTAAACTTAACTATTCCCAAACCGTAATATTTCTGTTTTATTCATACGCTTTGAAAAGTAAGGAATGATACACGCACGTGCCCCGTGGCTACACTCTACAGGAAATCAGGCATTTCTACCGTTAATGGCGTTAAGGATTAAATAAAATAAATAAAACAAATACAAAAACAGGTATAAGAGATACACGTACGAGGCGCATTGTAACATCAGTTACCTCGGAGTGACCCTATTGAAAACGAGACTGCAGCTGAAGCTATATACGTGGAGTTATGCATAGTCCCTGAATTGAAGTCTTAAATCGGGGTACAGGGAGTGCAGAAAACCACAGAGACGATCGTCAGAAGAATCCATGAAACTTGGGGTTTGATCGCTGTAGAAGATTACAGCTCTGCCGCAATGTTGAAAAGTTGGAGAGAGCACACCTCGTGTTTGATGGGACTTTCTTCTAGTATATAACCACCTCAAATATTCACTTCAAACATAATGGAAGAGCAAATAAACCAAGACGATATAGAATAACAATCACTCCTATAGCAACGAGATTATCATCGGAGCTTTAACCGCATGAAGGAACACAATCATCTGAATCTCGATTGGATTCGCCTTTGGCAAGCCTCATTTCTAAGAATCCGAAACAACGAAACTATGGACATAGTCTCAGACGATACGTCAAACAATCGATAGCATGAATTTGATTCTGAACCAAACCTGTATCCTTAAAAGCATCTACAGTCCTACAGAAACATGGACTCTTCACTGCGTATATAATTTAGTCGATTTTTGTATTATTCCTGCAGATAATAACGCTCACGCATTTTGAGTATCAGGTTCAGGCAAGAGCAATGCCTGCCTCTGAAATGCATCGAAACGCTTCAGTGAGCGAGCAGTTTTAGTAACCAACTGAATATATAGCATATTTAGCACAATACTGTTGATACATCCCGGAGGCACCGGCACCGCCTTTTCAGAATTCCTTGAACTCAAAATGCCATACGTACCTCTACACGTTTTTAAAATCAGTAAACTGGAAGCTGCAATTAAAAAAATTGACCTCTTTCATGTTGTGCCACCATGCTGATTTATTACACGAAACAAACAACCGCAGTCGAATTTACAAATCGGAACAGTATCACCCACACCCACTGTGTTATCCTAAGATAACATCCTGATGTGATCCTTCAGGATGTGTTATATATCCTGTTTTTTCCTAAGATATGGACACTCAAAGAATCTCTAAGAACATTTTGCGTGTTAAAAGTAAGAATTAAAGTTTTAGACTTCGTTTCTAAGCTAGAAAACATATTTGTCGTTTATTAATTATTCGTAGGCCTTGACAACCTTTCACAAATGAGGGAAATTGAGATTTGCGGTGATGGAATGAGGGGAGAGGTTATCCTTTAAAACTCAGATACGCCGTTTTTTTAAGGGAGAGAGAGGCATCAGTGAGTGGTAGGCAATCCCTCATTCTTATGTTTTTACGGCATTTAATGCACGACCCTTCTTAATTGGGAGTGCGAATTGGTTTCGGTCTGGTTTTTGCGCCGTTGCATAATGTATTCGCTATTTTTGAGAATTGAAATCCATAGAAATGTCTCTGTTTATCTCTGTTATTTCTCTGTTCTCTCTGTTTAACCGTTGTTTCAGATTGATTTGGTACTGCACTTGCAGCCAGGACCGATATTTCGTCTAAAGTAATACCCTGTTTCACTATTTTTAAAACGCTAAAATGAGTTTTCATTTTTTCATGAAGTTTGGTTTATTTACATTTGGGTTGGAAAAACTAATTCTGGTTCATTTTCTAATATTTCAGACTTGGGTTAGATAATTTTCCTACAGATTAAATAGTTCCCTCTTGCTTTTGTTTGTTTGTTTGTTTGTTTTTTTTCCGGAAAATTGGTCATCAAGTTGGTGTAACTTCCGGAAAAAATAATGTCAGACGACTTTCCTTGGAAGTAGGCAATCCGCAAAACTTATCTCATTGAGTTTATAAGCCCTGCTTTAAAAAAAAAAAAAAAAAAAAAAAAAAAAAAAAAAAAAAAAAAAACCTTAAAAACCGAGGAGTCACCAGTCATTTTCTTTGTCCCTCTACTGTAACATTGAGTTCTTTTTTGCACCGATGCATCTCCATTGTAAAGTAAATGGAACTAGGTAGCTATCCTAAGAATTGAGCATTTGGGGTAGCTGAGGTGCGGCGCATCATTCTATTGTTCAGGGCCCAAATTTTGTACGGGACAGACAATCCTCACCAATTGCTAACTGTTGAGCATTTAGCATTGAAACGTAATACCTAAGTCCTCAACATTCATCAGTCAAGAGGACCGTCAGTCCTATACAAAATTTGGGCCCACAGCTCCGTAGTCTGAATTCGGAGCTTCAGTGTCGCAACGCAGAGCTACCTTTGCACCTCTCATTTTCTTAGCGTAGTTTTGTATACACTTCATTGGAGCTGCACCGGTGAATGGAAAAACGCAAGGCAACTGTCGAAGTTTTCAAAAATATCGACAAAAGAAATTAAAACAGCTGTTTATTGGCCGGAGGGCGCGCGGGTGAAAGAGAGAAGGGATAGTCGGAAATGGTAATCTTATAATTCTGTAAATTTGCGTCTTAGTAATGTTTTAGTAATCCCGCGCTGCATCGTGTTTTGCTCTGCCACGCTGTGCTGCTCCATGCGTCGCCACACCGCGCCTTGCCGAGCTCAGGATATGCAATTTGCAGGATCAGAGCGTGAGCCATACCTCACCACACCGCATCGTGCACGAGCATATGAGCGTCAAGTGTAAGCTTAAAAGCGTGAGCATGGCCCCGAGCCAAATTCGCCACTACTGAGTGTAAAGTACCGGCTCATATGTTACAATCATTTCTCATATGCGTTTTAACTTTAAATTTACGGCTAGTGCATGTATCGGCTGCGGCCGTGTGCTGCGTGCTGCTTCATCGCCAAAAAATAGGATGGCTGCTATGGGGGAATGAGGATTAAAAGCGTTGCCCTTAATGAATAGCTGCTTTCAAAAGGAAGTCCCAGATACATATTCTTTTTGAAAGTGTGCAGTTTTCACATTAAAATAATCTTACTAATAGGTTTTTGTCACGGCTTTGGTACAACAACGATTTCTCATCGATTGAAGCCCAGGGGCGTCATTTCAAGTTCGGCTTGGGGGGGGGGGGCAAAAAATCTTACGGCCTTTTTTTTTTTTTTTTTTTTTTTTTTGCTCATAATTATAATTTTCGGTTTGGAGGGGGCAAAAGATCGGATAACCTTTTTTTTTTTTTTTTTTGCTCATCAATATAATTTTAGAGCCAAAGAGCCGTCTTTTGGGGGCAATAATCGGATGACCTGTTTTTTTTTTTTGCTCATCAATATAATTCGTGCCAGTTTTAGAGCCTGACTTCAAATCCTTGGGGGGGGGCAATTGCCCCCACCAGCCCCCCCTAAATGACGCCCATGTTGAAGCCCTAGAAAATCAATTGTGATCTTTAGTGTATTATTCGTTTCGACGGAAATAAGAGGAAAGAGTATAACCACAGTTTTCGATATGGTTGTGATCGGTTGCCCATCGTAACGCGCAATTTGACATCGTTGCTTGATTTCCATTCAAACCCGCGTGTAATAAGTCAAATTCAAAGGAGCTGACCGAACAATCTGAAAGTGCAATATTTTCCGTAGGTTTAAATGAAACAGAGCACCCGCATCCTGAGCGTTTTGAGGTCATCCTGAAGACTATAGAAGGCATTTCTCGTTGGGGACCGAATACGCCTTTGAGACGAGTTCTATTCTGCCTCTAAGTCGACCTCACAACAGCTTGAAAACGTCTAAAAGAAAGGAATGTTTCACAGCCAGTTTCAAGACTTCTTCAACAAGGATCGATACTATGACTTGGGTGACATAGAAGCGTATTGAGGTTGTTCTGAAGAAGTCTTGAATCGACCAAGCGTTTTTTTCTGGCGGGGACTGAATGCGTCTCTGATTGTGAGACGACTTTCATTTTCTGCTTCCAAACCATCCTCACAACAGCTTTAAAACGTCTAATAGAGAGGATCACGTTAGATTTTACAGGCAGTTTTAAGACGACATCAACACAGATTGATAAGATGATTTTCGCGACATCTAAACGTCTAGAGGTCTACCTACAGACGTCTTGCAACAAAAATGAGGTGCCAGTGGGGACTGGGGATCTAAGACATTTTAAAAA
The DNA here is from genome assembly GCA_011764245.1 of Trialeurodes vaporariorum. Taxonomy (NCBI): domain Eukaryota; kingdom Metazoa; phylum Arthropoda; class Insecta; order Hemiptera; family Aleyrodidae; genus Trialeurodes; species Trialeurodes vaporariorum. The sequence goes on from VMOF01000002.1 coordinate 22,435,892, forward strand.
GGGCTCTGTAAAACCAGCATAAAATTATTTCGCTCCTAAACTGTCTTCAGACTGTCTTAAACACGTTTTCAAGTTGAGAATCTATGAGACTCGTATACTTGTTCTAATACCTCTTGAATAGGGTGGCCAATACTACTGAGGTGACATCGAAGCGTCTTCAAGACGATTTGAAGACTTCGTCTCTAAGACAGCTCCGTCTTGAGGAGACCTTGACTAAGACATCTTCGAAGACTTATTTGCGCTTGAAGACTAGCATTACTTGAAGACGTCTTCAAGACGAGTATGTGCTATTAGGGTATTCATCTTAAAAACACTACGGCCACGCATAGCACAGACATAGCTCGCAACCTAACTCCTACGGAACAAAGATAAATGGTTTATGAGGAAATATTTCTGTTAAAAATTTACACGCGCACTCGTAAGTTACGCACTTTAGTATAAAAGCGAACAAAAACGAAATAAACAAAACAAAATCGAATAATCACGAATTATTCCACCCACTAGCTTTTTTGAAAGGTATTTTCTTTTCATGTTTCTGAACGTGCAGTCTAGTGATGTGGTATAGAGATTGTTTTGATGTAACAAAATTTGAATGACCATTTAAAATACACCGACTAATGAAAAGAAGGCAAGATATAGAGTAAACGACACTCACTCTTCTTTCTCCCTTGTTATCAGTCTCGGCCTCAGTGTTGCAAAATTTGGCGAGAAATTCAAATATTTTCTACGTTGAGTTTAATGGAAAAATGTGACAAAACGGCATTCCTGCTCATCACGCACCGTTTCACTTCCGCTCACTCTGCAGAGTTATTCACAGTCATGAAACACCAACAAAAGCATTTATTCTTCAATAAGATATAAGTTCTTGGAGCTTGAAAACAGGGAATCACTGGGAGCTGAATTAAACTTGAAACGGCAATGGTTCTACACTGACCGTTCCAGTGCTATCATGTGCTGAACCACTGAACTATCGTCTGATTTTTTTCTTTTACCTCACCTGTGTAGTGTGTACTAAAGAAATGTTTATCTTACATTGCAATAAGATTGTTAAAAACCTGGAGTAAACTTTAAATTGCAAAAATTGCAAAATGTAAAGTGGCAATCTAGCCTGCAATACTGTAAATTCAACAAAACATATAGCGCTAGTTTAGATATAAAATATTGCTATTGAAGCAAAAAAATTGCTGATTAAATTAATATTTTGTAAATTGCGATTTTTGTACTGTCCCGGTTTATAGCATTTTACAAACAATATTCTTTTCGAATATTTCATTCTTTGAAAATTCCTCTGCTTAATCAGTACCAGAACTGTAAGAGTCTATACAGGAAAGTTTTTTTTTATCCCCCCTTACGTCTTTTATCTTGATAATTGAGATAAAAAGTTGCGGTTTGGCCATTTCACTATTTTAGATAAAATTTCTCTCCGGCTCCCCTAGGGGGACCCTCAGGGGGGCTATCTCAAAAATTTCAACTAGTAACCCCTAGTTTGTGTTACATCGTTTGAAAAGATGTGAAATTCTGAGACTTTTGGGGCAGACCGAAAGTTATATCGTTTTTTGTTTTCGATATATCGAATGTCAATTTGGACCCATTTTCTAAAAATCATTATTCCTATTTGAAGAGTCGGCATTAAAAAAACTGAGGGTTAAAAATACTCCAAAAAGCAAGTACTTTTCAGGTAATGAAATAGTTTTGATATAAATTTAGTCAAAAATTGATTTTAGAGCGCCCAACAACTTTTTAAAAAATGTTCTCTCAAAGGAGCTATTTCAGTTTATCAATGATGTAGAAATGCAGTGCTATGGTGTATTTACATTTTAACAGGAGTCTCTCACAAGATGGAAAGTGGCTGCTGTTCGACTTTAAAAAGGAAAAAAAATTGTTGTTTTACTCAACAAAGACATAAGTCTCTTGAGAAGGTTGTGGGCTTAAAACTTGAAAATCTGCGAAGCACTGTAGACCTAATCAAATTCCGAACATATTACGATCAAAACGAAGAGTGGTACCCACCAGCCACCAAGCGGCCCCCCGGTTTGCTGATTTTTGAATGGTGAGCCTGCGAGAGTCATTAATTATCATCTTCTTCCGCACCCTGTACAAGAAATATTGCTGCCATATATTTTTCAAAAACATTGCAAAATTGACTAATTCACATTGTTTGTTTGAAGTGTACTTTTTTGTACTTAGATTGAAATTCAATGATGTTTACATCGCTTATGGAAGGAACCTGCTTTTTAACTCACCGACATTGGGGAGGTGACAGTTGACCTATCGTAAAACTTTTAATAAATGGCGATGGACTGACCGCACAAATGACTTGTTTGACATTAACGCACTATAACTATACCACCACATTGATTGATTCAATATTGTCCAAGTCCAACATCCACTTTTTTGAAAATCGCTGTTTTCATGAGAATAAAACATTTAAATCGTATAGTTACAGTCCTCTGCGGACGATCAAAGCGGTTCTTCAAAGTGGGGATTTGGTGATCCCGCAACATATGTTGCAAATATTCGCAACTAAGCGGACTTTTGAATTGAAGTCAAAACTTTCGATACGTTTTGTATCTTTCACGCGAAAGATGAGTCTAGGCCACATGTCTGTGATGAATGATGATCCCTAGAAAGAAGAGCTTTGATGATCCTCCAAGGTTAGCTGGCCATCAAACTATGACGGTGATGGTGTGTACTGATCGCCCAAAGCTCACTTTGCAGTGTTTCGGGGGATTTAAAGTGATCGTTCGTCAAGGCTTTATGATAGTGGATCTAAACATTTTTCATTTTCATTTTTCTCCTGATGTTTGCTGAAATTTGAAGGTGTGCGATCCATAGAAAAAGCATAGGTCGGTGGAGGAGGATTTGGGAGGGGGAAGAGGAAGGTGGTTGGTAGGAATGTAAAGGGTGGAACGGAATCTAAATGGATGGGCTTAAGGAAGGAGGAGGGTGGATGGGAAAGAAAGGGTAGGTGAGATGTTAGGAGGGAATTGATAGTAAAAGTTAGGTTAGGTTTCCTATAGGAGCAATGTTAATAATCCTCCTCTCTTAAGACACGTGTAAAAATTGAGTTGAGATGCAGGTTATGACCCTACTCTCTTGAGCTGTGGTTTCTATTGTGGAAGGCATTCGTTGGACGGAAGCTAAGCCAGAGATGAAAGCACAATTACTATCATCAAAAGTTTGCTGAGAGCTTTTGAACACGAGCTTCCAAAGAGCGAAAGACTGGTGAGCGGAATGGCTTTGTTTGTGAAGTTTTCGCGGTGTTTTTATGATTACTTTTTTTTTACGTTTATACGTTCACGCCCTCCTTTTTTATTTGTTTAATAAGTTTTCGCCAGACTGTCAAAAATGTTATAAGAAGGTGGTATTAATGACGCTGCGTAGGATTTATGAGAGGCGGGAGGGTCGTTCAGTAGACGAATCGTTCGTTGGAACGGCGATGCCTTACAAAGCAAAGTTCAAAATCTGTCAGAATGGATTAGTTATTTATGAAGCCCCTCTCTTGGACGCTTGGCCAGATTTACAAATATGAGTGACTAGCCGTTCGGTGCTCGCTTCGCTCGCTCTCACGTCTAGCCAGGGGGCTCCGCCCCCTGGACCCCTGATCACTCGCCCTGCGAGTGAATTTCGGCTATATAGCTACGCAACGTCCGTGAAGTTGGCCCCCCAACATTGATTTTTTTTCAATTTTTTTTGCTCAAAAAGTTGCTATCGATTTTCTATCCTTTGCCATACCTTTCAAAATTTTGCTATCCTCACCCAAATGTTGCTACAATAAATTTTTGTTTGAGGGGGAGGGGGGGCAGCATCACGCCAACCCCCCAACCTCGAGCTATGAACTTCCGGAATGGTTCAAAAAGTTCCTCTCACTTGCTATTTTTAGGCGTCTTTTTCAGAATTTTTGCTTTACCCCTTAATTTCCCATAAATGGCCTCCAAAGGGGGGAGCATCACGCTAGCCCCCCACCTCGAGCTAGGCCATTATTTTATGGGAAATTGAGGGGGATAGCAAAAATTCTGAAAAAGACGCCAAAAAATAGCAAGTGAGAGGAATTTTTTGAGCCATTCCGGAAGTCCGTATCTCGAGGTTGGGGGGCTGGCGTGATGCTGCCACCCCCCCAAGCAAAAATTTACTGTAGCAAAATTTGGGTGAGGATAGCAAAATTTTGAAAGGTATAGCAAGGAATAGCAAATGGATAGCAAATTTTTGAGCAAAAAAAAATTGAAAAAATTCAATGTTGGGGGGCCAACTTCACGGACGTACGCAACGCGATCCGTGCCATCACGCGTATCCTTTATCCGTTATTTTGAAGATTCTCTGTTTTCGAGGAATCATAAGGTTTGAGGTAAATAAACGAACCTCGCAAGGACGAATTTTGAGAAATGCATTTCAATCCAAAGTCCGCAGTCAACGAATCAATCATATCTATAAAAGAGTGACCGGCATCTATTCAAGAGAGCAAGTGTAACACTCTCTTTTAGATCGGAAAAAGTCAATAAACAAAAGAGACGCGTTGGCTGCCGAAGCCGAACCTAGTACCTGATCACCACTCAAAGGCCCGTCACGTGGCCCTCACCAACATTTTTGAAGCCCCACATTAAACCGTGAAGAGACATCCCTACACGGAGAGACCTCGCTTATTCAGGAATTGCTTTCACACCACCATATAGATCCTCGTTTTGACGGTTTTATTGCGGCCTGTCCAAATCTAACATTGAACGCTCTGCAACTATTCAACCTTTTCTGATATAGGGTCCTCCTAAAATGACTTATAGTTTGATTTTCATTTTTCAAGAACAAAAAATACATCATTTGCGTCTTCTTCTTATATTTGCACTGCACAATCCCTTAATATCAAAAGTTACATTATTGAAAAAGGTCCTGTCCGTTTGCTTCAGATACATTTTAGCTCTCGACCAAACGGTTCAATCGCATCCAAGTTTGTATCGTTTGTTTGCATATAGTTAAAATAAATCGATTTAATCGTTTTAAGCAAATAAACTATTCGAAAAAGAACCATTTTGAATAAAAATCGTCTAAACACTATACCTAGGTTCATATCTATATTATTAATTATAAGCTCGCCGCTCTCTGCGTGTTGATATGGTCACCAAAATAGGTATCTGAGGCTGTGCCCCCCCCCTCCACTGCCACTTACGTCAGAGTTAAGTGATTGGATCGGAATGATCGGCTTTGAATCAGAGTTTTGGATACGCACGACCGTTCGCCAAGAAATCAGAGAGGTATCGATTTTCTGGAACACCCCGTACATCACATAGACCGACCAAACAGTCGAGTTTTTTTTCTTTATGCTTTCTTATGGGCGTGCCTTTTTGGGGGCCTGGGAGCGCCCCTTTTAGAACTTTTGAAGCTTTCGTATTTTTGTGCACATCTAGACTACTCAAATTTTCTTCCAGTGAAAAAACGAACTTAATCGGACTGGTAGAACTCGAGATTTAGAGCGGACAAACTTTTTGAAAAAACCCGATATATATAGGTATACAAATTACACGGTAAGCGACCTTTCTGGGGGCTTGGCAGCGCCCTGTGGCTGAAATCAAAAAGTTTCGTTTGTTGCTGCAAATGTCGAGGACTCAAGCTTTCATCTGATAAAAGAACGGTCAAAATCGGTCGAGTAGTTTTCGAGATTAGGAGCGAACAAACTTTCTTCAAAAAATCTATAAATATAGATATACAATTAACACGGGGTGTCGTCTTATTTTGGACCTCAGCGCCCCCCCTTTTCCGAAATCGATAATTTTTGGATTTTTGTGGAAAAGTAGACCACTGGAGCTTTCGTTTAACACGTTTATGAGCGAAATCGGGCCGATAGTTTTCGAGATCGAGAGCAAACAAACTTTCTTCAAAAATCTATAAATATAGATATACAATTAACACGGGGTGCCGTCTTATTTTGGACCTCAGCGCCCCCCTTTGCCGAAATCGATAATTTTCGGATTTTTGTGGAAAAGTACACCACTGGAGCTTTCGTTTAAAACGTTAATGACCGAAGTCGGGCCGATAGTTTTCGAGATCGAGAGCAAACACACTTTTACTTTTCGATTTTATTTATATAGATTGTCTCTAAATTTTATATTGATTTCTCACATTTATTCAATTTTCGGCTGGGTTACCCTCATGATTTTTCGAATTGTTTAAGGGCTGTAAATTGTAAATATAAGGGGCTCATTTTACAATAGACTGAATATAGAATGTATGCAGCAATAGGTAGGTATTTTAAATATTCTCATTTCTTCTTGTTTATTCCAATTTTTTCCAGCATAACTTACCTAAAATTTAAAATTTAAAACAAAAAACAAAAAAAGGACCTTTGGCAATGTTGAAATCAGCTTCTCTGCAAAATTTGGATGCATACGGACCAATGGTTCAAGAGTTTTTACGGCGTCCCTGGTGAAAATGACGACTATAACCGTTTCAAAAACGACTATAAACATAGTTGGCCAACTATGGATTTATAGTTGGCCAACTATAGATTATAGTCGGCAACTATGTTTATAGTCGTTTTTGGAATAGTCGTATAGTCGTCATTTTTACCAGGGGTGCACTCCTCGCACCTAAACGGACAGACCGGCAAACGCCAGAGAAATTTTATAAATTTACTCCTCTAAGCCACATGTAGGTATATGGTTAAGAAAGATTGAAATTTTATTAATGGATATTCTTTAGAGTATAGTGTTAGGTATGATAATAAGGGTCAATTATTATATAATTATCATGATTGACTTGATAGTAATGGGCCAAATATCGAAACAAAATACATTGAAAATCTCTGCGCCATCACAATATGCTTTTTGGAACACACTAATTTATACTTATACTTTAACTTTGTTACTTGTGAGAAAGTGAAAAGATGGCTATGGGAAGATTCGTGGTAGATTCATATGAACGAAATAAATTGAACGAACGACTCAGACAAAAAAAGTCGAATCGAATGGAATTCGATTAATGAACGCTTATTCTTCAGGCTTTAGGATTCATCCCGCCCTTTAATATTTGCTCCGTATAACAGCCGCAGACGGTTGTATTATTAAAATATTATCAGCATTTAACCTTCTTTTAAGTGTATTTTTATGGTTGAGACCGAAGAAAACTTTAAGAACTGCACATTCTCTCAGCCTCTCATCGCGCAAGCTTATTTTCGTCAAACAAACAGACAAAGAATCTCCGAGCATAGCTTGAAGCGGATTATACTATTCTAAGGACGATCCTGCAGTCAATCCTTTTTACCAGCAAGGCGGCTTGAAATGCATGATAACTGTTTTTTGCCCCTGCAAAACAAAGTAAACTTAAACATACTTGAATTTGAATGAACTAGATGTAAAATTATAACCTTAAATTCAGGCATTCAGACTTGTAATTATTTGATTGTCTTATTCGACCAGCTATTTATTATTTAAGTGGGATGGAACAGTCGAACTGAAAGTTGGCTGGCTGGATATATTGGTGGGATGAGACCGCACTTATACAAATGCATGGCATATCTTCTATGGATAATCTCTAACAATACCTATAGGTGAACATTCCAAATCAGTAAATCAGATAACTATCCCCTCTATTTAATTAACTGCGTCTCAGGAATTCAAGAAATCGTTAAAAAATGATTGCGTCCTGTTTCGTTCCTAAATCAATTAATAATAATGTCATACAGGGGCGTCATTTCGCGTTCAGCTTGGGGGGGGGGGGGGGGGGGGCAAAAATCTTATGACTTTTTTTTTTTGCTCATCAATATAATTTTAGAGCCTTTTTTTGCTCATTAATACACTTCGTTTCCGTTTTTGAGCCTGACTTCAAATCCTGGGGGGGGGGGGGGGGGGGGGGGGTTGCCCCCCCCCCCCAAATGACGCTACTGATGTCATACTAATCTATACGTGAATTATTATTATTATCATCATCATTATTATTCATTCCGATATCTTGTCAAGATTACCGCCTTTTTTGGGAGGTGCCGTAGGGCGTAGGTGTCTTTGCCCTAATTAGTCATCTTGATGGTAAACCTCTTTTTAATTCTTGAATTTATTTTTGCTTCATAAGTCTGGCTTTGGAACAGTATAGCGACTGATCTATCGATGTCTCCAGCGTCTAAGACTATGGATAAGAATCGATCCGCAGAGGTTTCAATGGAACCTTAACGATACTTCTGATATTTTTGCATAGGCTCAAATGGAAGAAAAACCATAATTGATTGTTCACAAGCCTCCTCTTATTGCGATATGTCGATTTCTCGTCCATTTAAACCTATTAAAAATAACCGATCCTCGGGGGGCTCAATGGAGCTTCTATGAGATCGGTACTTTTGCATAGGTTCAAACGGGAGTGTACAATAATCGATTGTTCACCAGCCGCTAAATTTTTATGGATCGCACGCTGAAATCCATCCATACTCATAGATCCATAAAGCTCTTCACCATTTTCAATATAAAAGATTTATAATTTTTCCTTAACGGGCGTTCATTTCCTGTATTTTTCCTTCAGCCTGTTTATGTGAGATTTTATTTTCTATACCTATTGTATCTTTTTTATGGCTCTCGCTCAAACGACGTCCACTAAAAATAAGTAATGCGACATTGAGACGGCTTGAGGAAATTTCTTTGGTGTAGGTGGCGATGTCTGATCTTTCTTGCGTTGTCATGGTAACGCACATGAAAGATGCAGGGGTGTAGGGTTTGAGATGCGTCAAAAACTTAACGAGGTGGAAGTTCTCTTTGCACAGTATCAAGAATTATTAAAATCGATGTGAAAATGAAGAAAGTTTTGTCTTCGTCTTAATTTGTTTTCCGCATCGTGATCTTGGAGTAAACAGGAACAAGCACGTTGAATGAAATCTCATCGAGCTTTGGGTCACACTATACGTTTTAAAGGTGTCATCTTTTTAAATTAATTGTAACTACGAGGTTGTGCTATCCTCTTCAATATCTCTATTTTCATTTGTATTTGAGAACGAGTTGATTACATGAAAACGAAATGACTGGAAAAAGAGTGAAAATATTACTAGGGTAAATAACTTACAGTAAACCAGATCGCAATAATGACTTCGTGGCTTGGATCAAAAATCATTAATAATAATAGGAAAGTTTGTTTCTATCTTGCATGTGACAGACAGGTGTCTAAGACAGAATAGTCTTGCAATTAAATCTTTTAAAAGTGTTCGTAATAAACAAAATCTCGTGAAAAAAAGAAAAGGCGGAACTGAGACAGCAGTGGCTCGTGATTTTTGGCAACAATGTTTTCCTTCCATTTGATTGCATGTAAAACAATCGATTCGATAGTGAAGCGGCGCTTCACCTGCAACCGATTGTTTAACATAGATTCAAATGGAAGGAAAACATTTTTGCCAAAGTGCAAGAGTTCGACTGAAAGCGTTTAAATACTTACTCCTATACGCTTCAACTACACGATCTCTCTTAAATATTTCTACTCTGGGTTATTCACTCAGTCTAAAATAAAGAAGATAAATTGACCACACAAATAAGCTAAATGGCAGCACTTTGAAAAATGCGAGTTCTGGAGTTTTACTTTTTCCTTGCTTAGTTTATTCTCTATGGGAGCTCTACTAAAAATCAAGAACACTTTCCGTGAGAGTAAAATCATGGTAAAACCTGTGTTGTTTGATTCTTCCTTAAATGTTCCTCTTTTAATAGGGGAGCTCAGAGCTATATTCTGAAATGCTCATCAAACACCATTAATTCACCCTCATCTGCACATCTTTTATATTCTCGGTGCGGTTTATTTCTTTCCGAGTGAGAAACGGGTCGTTTACACCAAGTCAACAGATTTTACTTTTTACACCTAGATGATTTTAATCTAAAATACCACTAAAATTACAATGGTTAAAGTTCCAGTTTGATCAAGAGTAAACCGCACCGTAAACAGCCGTTTGAATGATCATCACAACTTTTTTTTTTTCACCGCATTATATAGCTTCGCACGATGTTTTTTGACTGAAATTCCTGACAATCCGACATGCAAACTTGCTCCAATCAATATGCAGCAAACTTTCGAAAGAAGTTCTCGGTAAGTTTTTAATGTGATTTTAGATTACAAGATTGTCATACGCTTCGCACAAGGTCAGTTTGCCAAACTTAAAATTCAACTGCACGAAAGCCTCGTTGCAAAGTTTAATGAGTAGGTACCTACTTTTACTTTACTTTTTACAAATGTTTCGCGGTAAGAAATGGCATTTGCTTTCATTCCTTTCGGGTGAATAATCAATCGAAATAACACCTTATGAGTCCCAAAAAAAAACTGATGCCAAGCGAGTTTGCTGTCAGAGAGAGTAGTTTTTGCCTTTACAGAAGAAAATCGCCGTCATTCCGTTAATTTTTGTCCGGTTTCCATTTGAGGGCGGGCCAGCTTTAGAACTATAAGAGAAAATTTTCCGTCGAATGCTTTTTACTGAATTTCTTCATTATGTTTTGGTTGCTGATTTATAAGAGAGGGAGACTCTCTTTCGGCCTGACGCTCATAGTTACTTTGTGCAACCAACGTGCAACATTGTTTTACTCAACGAGCTATACAGGGCGTTTCAGACCACCTGGCCAGCTTTTATTGTGGCCAAACTAAGGCAAATATGAAAAATCGGTAAAACACGTGTAACGTATATCGACCCCAAAGAATTCGGGGAAAATATTTTCAGCCCCCCAAAACCACCCCTTGGGGGTTATTTAGGGGGGTGGGTACCCTTATCTCGAAAAAATCAAATGGAAAGAGTATGTTTTGACATTGAAATCTAATACGGCATAAAAAAATAAAACTTTTTTATTCTTAAGTTTTTTTTCTAAAAACCACCCTTTTTTGAGTTAGGGGTGGTTTTCAAAAAATGTAGGGGTAATATTTGATTGACCGCTGTGATCCTCCAAATCATTGGATTTCAAAAAACTAAGAAGTTCCTGAAAGGGCAGACCAAGGGCTTTCTTTTGATGTATCACATGCCTATTTTTTGTGAAAAAGGGTACAAGGCCCCCTCACCCCAAAATTTGGGGGCTTCGGGGGGCCCTACGTAAAAATTTTCAAATGTAAAGGTATGGCTTGTGATACATCATTTGAAAGGTCTTTCAGAGACAAAAAAATCGATGCCCCCAGAAGTCGTAAAAACAACCCCTCTTCCAAAATGGCGGCCGTTTTAAGGTTAGGGGGCTCAAGGGGATACCTTCAGAAAAATGATCCAAAATTGAACGATACATGGCTAAAAGGGTCTTAAAAAGAGAAAAATAATGGTTCAAACCGCGAGTCAAACCGACTTTTCAATCCAAAGTTACGGCAGTTTGAAATTTAGGGGTAGTTGGGTTTTCCAAAAAGGCACCCCTAAATTTCAAACTGCCGTAACTTTGGATTGAAAAGTCGGTTTGACTCGCGGTTTGAACCATTATTTTTCTCTTTTTAAGACCCTTTTAGCCATGTATCGTTCAATTTGGATCATTTTTCTGAAGGTCTCCCCTTGAGCCCCCTAACCTTAAAACGGCCGCCATTTTGGAAGAGGGGTTGTTTTTACGACTTCTGGGGGCATCGATTTTTTTGTCTCTAAAAGACCTTTCAAATGATGTATCACAAGCCATACCTTTACATTTGAAAATTTTTACGTAGGGCCCCCCGAAGCCCCCAAATTTTGGGGTGAGGGGGCCTTGTACCCTTTTTCACAAAAAATAGGCATGTGATACATCAAAAGAAAGCCCTTGGTCTGCCCTTTCAGGAACTTCTTAGTTTTTTGAAATCCAATGATTTGGAGGGTCACAGCGGTCAATCAAATATTACCCCTACATTTTTTGAAAACCACCCCTAACTCAAAAAAGGGTGGTTTTTAGAAAAAAAACTTAAGAATAAAAAAGTTTTATTTTTTTATGCCGTATTAGATTTCAATGTCAAAACATACTCTTTCCATTTGATTTTTTCGAGATAAGGGTACCCACCCCCCTAAATAACCCCCAAGGGGTGGTTTTGGGGGGCTGAAAATATTTTCCCCGAATTCTTTGGGGTCGATATACGTTACACGTGTTTTACCGATTTTTCATATTTGCCTTAGTTTGGCCACAATAAAAGCTGGCCAGGTGGTCTGAAACACCCTGTATATATTTAGCTAAAGTGGCGGTTTAATGGGTAACCTGCGTAATGGGGGATTTTTAGGTTAGGTTTAAGCGAGTAGTTTGTCCATTTCTTTCCGTGATATTTTGATGCGGCGCCACTACACAGTGGATTAAAGCATGTTCCGGTCCATTGTGCGATGGCGCCGCATCAAAATATACGGGATCAAATTGACAAATTACTCACTTAAACCTAACCAAAAATCCCCCATGGTGGTTACGCAGGTTACCCATTAAACCGCCACTTTAGATAAATGTATAACTCGCTGCTTATGATATGCGCTTTTCTCTACAATTTGAGCTTGCATTGTAATAATTGTTGGCTCGTATTAAATAAACCAACGTGATTTTGAATATAATTAATGGCTTTAGGTTTGATCGCACCATTGAACAAAAATCGGAGCTTTATATTCATGCAAATGGTCCTTCTTTTCAATTTTCATCGTCACATTTCCTCTCTCTCGCGTTCTGTTCTTATCTCTCTGGTAATTTTTCCCCTTCAAAGAAAAATCAGAAATAAAATAAAGTATAAATGTAAAAAAGTCTACAAATAAGAGAAAGGTGAATGAGGAGGAAGAAGAGAAGTAGAATAAGTAAAAGAAGAAGAAATAGAAGGAGCAGGAGGAGGATGAGGGGGAGGATTGGGAAGGGGAGTGGGGAGGGGGAGGGGGGATATAGTGAGGGAGAGGATGGGGAGGGGAGGATTGGGAGGGGGAGGATAGTGAGGGAGAGGATGGGGAGGGGGAGGATTGGGAGGGGGAGGGGGAGGATAGTGAGGGAGAGGATTGGGAGGGGGAGGATAGTGAGGGAGACAATGGTGAGGGTGAGGATAGTGAGGGAGAGGATGGGGAGGGGGTGGATTGGGAGGGGGAGGATAGTGAGGGAGAGGATTGGGAGGGGGAGGATAGTGAGGGAGACAATGGTGAGGGGGAGGATAGTGAGGGAGAGGATGGGGAGGGGGTGGATTGGGAGGGGGAGGATGGGGAGGGGGGGTGAGGGGAGGGGGAGGATGGAGGAGGAGAACAGAGCTTTCGAAAAATAAAATATGATTAATATTTGGTCAATGTGGCAACAAGAATATCAAACAGATGTGTGTGTTCCTTTTAAATATGCGACACGTTACCCAACGTCAAATTGAATAGCGGTGATGAGAGAGAGCGCGAAAATCGAAATGCAAGAAGAAAAATTGGGAGTCAGCTCCATATAAGTTGCTCGGCGGGGGTTCCGTTTCCGCTCGTGTCAATTTTTCACTTCCACTTCCTTCGAGCTCAATACTTTCAAAAGCACCGCCTTGGCGTGACTTTCTATATCTTTGTGTGCTCTCGTTGCAGATAAAATATAATTCGTTTCAACTCCATACTGTATCGGATATCTTTGTCTCTCTCCGGCTCATCATAAGCCAGTTTTCCCTCTTTTCCCAAAAAGGGTGGTGGAGGGGGATGGCTGTGGTGCATTGTGTATAGTCTGAAGGCATGAGAGGAATGACCATGAAAACCGTATTGACGTAGCCAACTTAGATACGACCTATTTAACCAATAATGTAGACACTTTCGTAGAACAGCCATCCTCTCAAGAAGTGTCGATCCCTATTTGGCTGTTAATTATGTAAAAAAAAAAAAACATCTGAAGCCTGAAGTGTGCGCGACAACTTTTCGAACACGAAGACCACGTGTTGACAGGTGTCAACATTATTATGGATTTTCGTCATTTATGGCGTTGTTTCGAACCAATAATATATTTTTGGAGGAATCTAAAAGCCTCTATAACTTCTTTTTTTCGCGTTGTTTTTAGAAACCCGGAAACGTAACCACTCAGAACTTTTTTTGGTCAGTTTATTATTCAAACCAAGTTTCATCACCGAAAGACTATTTGTTCTTCAAAAATCTGAAAATAGTTAGCATTCAAAAGCCCCCTCTTTTATCACGAAAACTATGATGAGTATGATGAGAAGCATTGATAGAATGGACATTTTTTAGAGAAACACGTGTAACGTTTATCGAGAACAAAGAATTTGGAGACAATATTTTCAGCCCCGCCCCCCAAGGATTATTTAGGGGAGTGGGTCCATATCTCAAAGAAATCAGATGGAAGGGGTATGTTTCGACTTTGGAATCTCGTACGGAAAAAAACCGTTTTACTTTTTTTTCCGCGCGAAGTTTCTGGGGTTTTTCTTTGTTTTGTTTTTTTTTTTTCCTCCTAAAATTTTCAAAAACCACCCTTAACTCAGTAAAGGTTGGTTTTTAGAAAGAAAAAATCTCATAAGTAAAAAAGTTTTTTTTCCCGTATATAGATTTCAATGTCGAAACATATCCCTTCCATTTGATTTTTTTGAGATACGGGCACCTTCTCCCCTAAATAACCCTTAAAGGGTTATTATTATCATAAAGGGTATTATTATTTGTTATTATTTCTTGGCTGAAAATATTTTCTCAAAATTTTTTGGGATCGATAAATGTTACACGTGTTTCCCCGAATTCCATAATTACCTTAGTTTGACCACAATAAAGGCGTGCCACGTGGTCTGAGACACCCTGTTTAGTTTCAAAACAAATTAGTCTAAGAGCCAGGGACCAAAAACTCAATTGGAAAGTACAAGAAATTTCACCTATTTTAAATGAAAGATCTACCCCTAAGGAATCAAGATTGGCCGGTCTGGCAGTCTGAATCTGGGGACTTTCAAAATTACGGGAACTCAAATTTGGAAAAATTTGGGTGAAATTTAATCGGAAAGTACAACACTTGATCTTGGGCTCATTTTGCAGGGGAAGACATCCCGAATCAAGAAAGCTCGGTCTGGCATTCAAATTCTGGGGACAAATGGCCGCCAGACCGATTCGAATTTTGAAAAATTGGCCTAAAATCGTGCAAATTGGGTCGAAAACATTGCCTTACCACGCAGATAGAAGAGTGGATGGTTTGTAGGACCGCAGATTATGTTTTTTGGGTCGCTGATTCTGAATTTTCTACTTTCAACGAAAAAAAAATTTTTGGCAACGTTGCCAAATTTACGTTTTTTTTTGTTTTTTTTTGTTTTTTTTTTTTTTAAATTATTATTAATATTACTATCCTCATTATTATTATTCTTCATATTAATAGATTGTATAGTTTTTTTTGTGTGTTCTCTTCCTTGGTACTTCAACAGCGAAACCAATCAGCCACGAGATCGGACGAGTGTTGCCAAATCGTGCAATGCAGCCTGACGCTGATTAAATGAACCGCACGTTTTGGCGCCGCTCGCTCGCGTATTTCCTTTCGCGGTGATAATATGTGTAAAGGAGCCCGTTGAAAATGTAAAGGCCAAGTGCCCGAGCTCATGCATTCGAAAATTTTAGAGTTTACTCCACTTTTTAACACTTGCACTAGAGCATTTATTGCATAGATAAATGTAGTCTTTGAAACCAGTGGCGAAGCGCGCAATCTGACAACGTTGCATTTTGTCCTTTCAAAACCAAGAAAAATATCGACAGATTGCTGGGAAGTACCGTAGACTTAAATATTTTGCGTAAGTCTGGTAGGACGTGGTGTAATGTTGCCAGATTGCCCATTTCGCCATTGTTTGTCATCAAAGCATGCATAAATTCAGGGCAAAAACTTTCACGCGAGTTTACTCTACATTTGTTTTGTTGATTTTTCAGGAAGTTACACCTATAAATGGTTAATACCCAATACTGAATCGATTTTCATAATACGAGTTTGGGGGAAGCGGAAAGTAATATTAGTCAAAGGAGAAACGCAATAGGTACTTAAGGAACTGAAAATGTGAAAATTTATTCTTTGTCTTCTATTTTTGGTCGCTCTCTAAAATACTATGTACAACGATTTATTGGAAGTTTGCGCATTAAATTAGTCTTCACAAAGTCCTCGTCTGAAAAACATTCGGAGTCAGCATAGTCCTCATCTGAAACATAGCAACCATAGCAACGTGATGATGCCATAAAACTCGCCTATATTTCAGTGGTGTAGAGAGCGATTTGGCAACGTTGCAGTTCGTCCATTTAAACCGATGAAAAAGACCGAGGTGTTGGGTGTTCAGTGAACACCTTCGCATTCGACTTTTCATATGGGTTTAAATGAGCAAAATACTACATTGACAAATGCACGCTACACCAATGCTTTATTTCTGAGCTCATCATAGTGATTTCATGTCTCGCAGGATCCGTGCATTCGATACACTTGAATTTCAGTACATGATAAAGATATTCAAGAAAAACGAGACGGAAGAATCACTCTTGCTTACATCGTCATAAACTTTAACAATTTTTACCGCGATGAAAAAAGCGCACACACAAAAAAAACAGTGGCCTCGAAAGAATCACATGATCGAGATTTTTTCGAGGGAGAGGGATAAAAGTCACACTACAGCCAAAACGTACACTGCTTAATGCACAAAAAAAGAAAAAATCTTTGCGTGAAACATGAGGCAATCACGTACCAAATAGAAGATATTCGCGAAAAACGAGAAGGAAGAGTAACTTCACATTTTCATAAACTTGAACCGTTTTTACCGCGGTTAAAAAAGCACATACAAAAGCACATGAGACAGTTTTCACGCAATTTTCTTTTTTTTTTGTGCTCTGAATCGTGCACGTTTTGGCTGCAATGTGATTTTTCCTTTGGGATGTTATTCCTTTCCTTCGGAAAAATTTCTATCATGTGATGTTCAGAGCCCATTGCTTTTTCTAGGTATGTGCTTTTTTAACCGCGGTAAAAACGGTTCAAGTTTATGAAAATGTGAAGTTACTCTTCCTTCTCGTTTTCCTAGAAAAAGCAATGGGCTCTGAACATCACATGATAGAAATTTTTCCGAAGGAAAGGAATAACATCCCAAAGGAAAAATCACATTGCAGCCAAAACGTGCACGATTCAGAGCACAAAAAAAAAGAAAATTGCGTGAAAACTGTCTCATGTGCTTTTGTATGTGCTTTTTTAACCGCGGTTAAAAACGGTTCAAGTTTATGAAAATGTGAAGTTACTCTTCCTTCTCGTTTTTCGCGAATATCTTCTATTTGGTACGTGATTGCCTCATGTTTCACGCAAAGATTTTTTCTTTTTTTGTGCATTAAGCAGTGTACGTTTTGGCTGTAGTGTGACTTTTATCCCTCTCCCTCGAAAAAATCTCGATCATGTGATTCTTTCGAGGCCATACTGTTTTTTTTGTGTGTGCGCTTTTTTCATCGCGGTAAAAATTGTTAAAGTTTATGACGATGTAAGCAAGAGTGATTCTTCCGTCTCGTTTTTCTTGAATATCTTTATCATGTACTGAAATTCAAGTGTATCGAATGCACGGATCCTGCGAGACATGAAATCACTATGATGAGCTCAGAAATAAAGCATTGGTGTAGCGTGCATTTGTCAATGTAGTATTTTGCTCATTTAAACCCATATGAAAAGTCGAATGCGAAGGTGTTCACTGAACACCCAACACCTCGGTCTTTTTCATCGGTTTAAATGGACGAACTGCAACGTTGCCAAATCGCTCTCTACACCACTGAAATATAGGCGAGTTTTATGGCATCATCACGTTGCTATGGTTGCTATGTTTCAGATGAGGACTATGCTGACTCCGAATGTTTTTCAGACGAGGACTTTGTGAAGACTAATTTAATGCGCAAACTTCCAATAAATCGTTGTACATAGTATTTTAGAGAGCGACCAAAAATAGAAGACAAAGAATAAATTTTCACATTTTCAGTTCCTTAAGTACCTATTGCGTTTCTCCTTTGACTAATATTACTTTCCGCTTCCCCCAAACTCGTATTATGAAAATCGATTCAGTATTGGGTATTAACCATTTATAGGTGTAACTTCCTGAAAAATCAACAAAACAAAATGTAGAGTAAACTCGCGTGAAAGTTTTTGCCCTGAATTTATGCATGCTTTGATGACAAACAATGGCGAAATGGGCAATCTGGCAACATTACACCACGTCCTACCAGACTTACGCAAAATATTTAAGTCTACGGTACTTCCCAGCAATCTGTCGATATTTTTCTTGGTTTTGAAAGGACAAAATGCAACGTTGTCAGATTGCGCGCTTCGCCACTGGTTTCAAAGACTACATTTATCTATGCAATAAATGCTCTAGTGCAAGTGTTAAAAAGTGGAGTAAACTCTAAAATTTTCGAATGCATGAGCTCGGGCACTTGGCCTTTACATTTTCAACGGGCTCCTTTACACATATTATCACCGCGAAAGGAAATACGCGAGCGAGCGGCGCCAAAACGTGCGGTTCATTTAATCAGCGTCAGGCTGCATTGCACGATTTGGCAACACTCGTCCGATCTCGTGGCTGATTGGTTTCGCTGTTGAAGTACCAAGGAAGAGAACACACAAAAAAACTATACAATCTATTAATATGAAGAATAATAATAATGAGGATAGTAATATTAATAATAATTTAAAAAAAAAAAAAAACAAAAAAAAACAAAAAAAAACGTAAATTTGGCAACGTTGCCAAAAATTTTTTTTTCGTTGAAAGTAGAAAATTCAGAATCAGCGACCCAAAAAACATAATCTGCGGTCCTACAAACCATCCACTCTTCTATCTGCGTGGTAAGGCAATGTTTTCGATCCAATTTGCACGATTTTAGGCCAATTTTTCAAAATTCGAATCGGTCTGGCGGCCATTTGTCCCCAGAATTTGAATGCCAGACCGAGCTTTCTTGATTCGGGATGTCTTCCCCTGCAAAATGAGCCCAAGATCAAGTGTTGTACTTTCCGATTAAATTTCACTCAAATTTTTCCAAATTTGAGTTCCCGTAATTTTGAAAGTCCCCAGATTCAGACTGCCAGACCGGCCAATCTTGATTCCTTAGGGGTAGATCTTTCATTTAAAATAGGTGAAATTTCTTGTACTTTCCAATTGAGTTTTTGGTCCCTGGCTCTTAGACTAAATGTATAACTATGAAGAAAGTTAATTTCCAGTAGTATTTCCGAAGCACTTTAGGCAAGCATCTGTTACGTGCGTCACCGAGTGAGAGTCCCTAACATGCATGTGTTTTCCCTCGCTTGTTCTCAAATGTGATTACATTTTCTTGTTGACATGTCGGAGAAAAATATTTGCGCCTGCACTAACTTTCTACACATTTTTATTTACTTATTATTATTTGTTTTGACACTATTGCAATATGTAATTGCAGAGTGAAAATTGAAATGGTGCTGTCGAGTTGGAGAGGGGGGGGGGGGGGGGGGGAAGCACGAGACTGCATGGAACGGACGCAATGATTATCAGTTCATACATGGAAAACGTAGTAATTAAACAGTCAAAGGCGGAAAATGCGATAAAATGAAAAGGTTAAAATAAAATCAGAGGAAAGAAACTATGTTTGACGTATAACGCTCTCTCCTCGGGTACCTTATACACATATGCTGTGATTGCAAAGCTAAATACATGCACGGAAAAAAAAACTACGGTGAAAATAACCATACGGATACCTGATTTTGGCACCTGCTAGATGTTATGGTAATGTTAACCAGAAGTATACTATGTTTTGACTAGGTACTAGGTGATGTTACCTGATTGCATGTCGAATTTACTCAAAGTATCGGTAAGTGTACCATAGTTCTGATCAAGTTTACCATAACATCTAGCAGGTGCCAAAATCAAGTATCCGTATGGTTATTTTCACTAATCTTTTTTTTCCGTGTACGCACAGGATATTACAGAACGGTCACACCCCATCTAACTTTAATTTGAACGGTTGAAGATATAAAATTTAAAAAAAAAAAAAAAAACAAGCATGGGAACTCCAATACAATTTATGTATTGGTAAAGCGTGCCGCGATAGGTCTGTATGTAGCCACGTCAAAGGCCACCCGGACTCCGGAGGTATAGCAAGCCGCTCACGCCGTATATGAAATTTGAATTACGCGGTCTTGAGAGCGGGGAAAAGGTCATCTTTAAAGGCGATTTTCTCAAAAACCTGTAGAGTAAAATCAAATCGGTGATGAATCATCTGAGGCGTCGTTCGTAAGCCATTTCCTGCAGTATAATTAAAATGGGGCTCTTGCAAACTTTTGCTGTGAGCAAATGAATAGTCCAATCTGATGTAAAAACCACAAAAAATCACAAAAATTACACTAAGAAAGTCTAAAATTTAGTAATAAACTCACATAAATGCAATAATGGCAAGTTCTTAATGGCGGTTCAACGCAGGTATCATGGGAGATTCCTTTCTATTATATGGCACTCTCTCTACGGAAACACAGAGATATGTCTCAATTTAGATGAGACTGCGGCTGTCTGCCTTTAAGTCTGATTCTGAGAGTGAATTTCGTGATTTTTTAGTGTACTCATCGTCATTTTTACAGGTTTTTATGCAAGAACCGACTCTTCAATCTCCTATAGCAAAAGTTTGCAAGAGCCCCATTGCTGTCCTATGCTTCAACTGTATGATTTTACTAACCTGTGTCAACAATGCTGTGTTTGAACCTGGCCGCTGTCGGCTGCAGGAAGACACCAAACGAGAGCTGGAGTCCGTGATTGAGAATGTGGACGGCCACGCAGGTGACGATGATTACCCAGCCCCACTCACCCTCCGGATAGTAGTGTCTTGTCAGCGTTGCCGTTTTCCGGGGGTCCAGGGCCAGGCCCGGATGAGTATCCGAGCTCACTCCCAAAAGGGGGGTCTCGCCGCTCTCCCCGTGGGGATGCCTCTCCTCGGCGGCAGCGGCGGACGCGTTGCAATGCGAACAGTGACTGCATTCAAGCTGAGATTGAGGGTGACTGTCGGACGAATTGACCAATTTTACGACGACCGGCCAAGTATTGCTTCGTCCCAACATAATCTCCCTCTCTTCCTGGATATCCGGATCTAGGTCCAATTCGCATGCACAGCAAATGACGCGCCCATGCTTCACGCACATGACACTGAAACAGAATAAACAATAACCCAATTAATGGAATTATTACACGCGTGGGTTTGTACTTTAAATATTGAGTCCATCCATTTAAAATTAAGTACATCGAAAAGTTCAAACTTTATAAAATGTATTATTACGCTAATGATGATTGCAGTTATAAACAACAAAATAAAAATATTTAGACTTTCAATAGTTGCTTTAATATTAAATCTATCTCTTCAAAACTACGAGTTTTCAAAAACATCGCTAGTATTTAAATCAGACCCGCGCCTATTGGAATGGCGAAAGAAACAAGGGAACACGGAAAAAATAGATTAGTGAAAATAACCATACGGATACTTGATTTTGGCACCTGCTAGATGTTATGGTAAACTTGACCAGAAGTATGGTACATTTACCGATACTTTGAGTAAATTTGACATGCAATCAGGTAACATCACCTGGTCAAAACATAGTAAACTTCTGGTTAACATTACCATAACATCTATTAGGTGCCAAAATCAGGTATCCGTATGGTTATTTTCACCGTGTTTTTTTTCCCATGAAGTAACATATTCAGAAAGACAGATGAAAACGGGCGGGCGGGCGAATTATCCGTAGTATTTTTTTATTTTTTTATTTATTTTTTTTTTCGGTTCTAGCCGTTCGAAAATATCCTTAACGATGCCATGAATCAGCAGTCAGCACCAGAGACCGATCAGAATCGAGCAAGGATTTGCAATTTTTACATTAATCGAAGAACCGTCCGTGACAAGTCGGCCCTCAGATATGGATCCAGGAATTTTAACTGATTTATTAGTGGGTATGTGTCAGTGGCGTAGCGTGCAGTATGGCAACGTTGTAATGTGTCCATTTAAACCTATGTAAAAGGTCGAATGCGAAGGTGTTCACCGAACAACCAACAGTTCGATCTTTTTCATGAGTTTAAATGGACACACTACAACGTTGCCATATTGCACGCCACGCCACTGGTACATGTTTATGTTGCGTCATCAACAGGTTTCCATCTTTTGAGACGCCTCACACAACCACTTTTAACAGCTTTAGATCGTCCATATGCTTTAGTTTTTTAATGAATACATATCGAGAGCGCCAATAGCCATTCATTATTACTATTTTTTTAGTCATTTTAACTATCTGACCTTTTGTCCACGAACTCGATTGACTGTGCGTTAAGCAAAACTTAAAAGTTGTTAATCCTTTAAAAAAAATGAAACTTTACAGGTATTTAAGCAAATCTTTCAAGCTCTATTAGTATTGGCCGAATCTGAATCTATGACAATCGGTGGGGGAAAGCTTCCGGCAATTCGTATTTTCGCGGTTAGAGTTTTGACGAGCCGGAGTCAAATTTTTTACGTTAAGCTCGTAAAAAAAAAAAAAAAAAAGTTAAGAGGGAACCATTTTTATGAGCCAGAGCATGCGTTGCGTGAGCGAGAGACGTCAATTGACCGCATTAGGAGCGCTTTATACGTTCATTGTTTTACTCTTCTCCAGAGCTGCCACTTTATTAGAGCATGAGTGTCATGCTCTATTGAAATCGTTTCTACAAGGTCAATAATGCTTTTCTTATAGGAACGGCATGGTTCGGGGGTCCGCTCGGGGGATCGCTTGGTTTCAGTATCGAGAACGGGTCCTCGAGGACCGATTGACCCATGTGATTCCGCCAATCCGGTGTCCTCCCAATTTGTCGCTTTTTCTTTGTGGCGGGAGTTTCTGGCCAAGATTGAGGTTAAGCATTTTTGGGAATGTAATTACGTTACTAATTTGGATCAGACTTCAACGAAATCTTCTGTATGAGATATTGGGGTTTATATCAGAGGATTGTGTCCATGTTTCGTGTATTCTGCGATTTAAAATGCATTTAGATGATTTCAAATTTCCAATCCTGATATTGTTGATGTTTCGGTCCGCTAAAAGAGTTCGTTTGGGGAACGCGATCGGCGTTGCGTTTTAAGGTGAATCCTCAGCGACCTGTAGTAAGATTCTCATCCGCTAGATAACGTCACTGTTCCGCGGTCCAGAAACCATGCTTTTTCCGCCTTTAATCGTTAATTGCGAGAGCTAGAGTTAACTTTTCGAAAATGTAAGAACGTTGCGTTCTAGATCAAATCCAAAGGGAAAAATTTTAAGACCATTCCGAGCCATGGACGAAGATATAACTAAGGACTGCCGACCCCCTATCTCCGCCCGTGTTAAAACCTGTTAGCGGGTTTTCGAGCGCGACCGCAGCGCTCCAAGCAGCAATAAGGGTCAACTAAAAGCGAACCGCTGCAGCGGTGGCCGCTCCGGCTCCCTTTCTCCCATGCCTTCCCGCAAAAGTATACCGTGTAGGTAATTTGAATCACGATTGAACGAAGGGAACAAATGATCAGCGAATTAAAAGGAAGCAAAATCCGCTAAAAAGCAAACGTCTGGAGTATTTTTTGAAAGATTCCTGAATTGTCGAAAATGATTAATCAAGGACTGAAAATACTATACATCACAGTTAACCTCAAAACGGAATCAAACAAGAAAGGGTACATAGACATTTGTTTTATTAGTAGAGATCAGGCGACTCTTTTAATTTGCTGATGATTTCTGTTACCTTGTCCAAAGTTGATTCTGAATTTCTCTTGCTTTCGATCTTCCATTGAGATACTGAGTTATCTGATCCTCTTGGGTCGCCGACAACAGTTGATAGCCATGCCATAACAGACCAACTCCAACAACGGTTTTAGCAGTAGCACAGCATGTGAGCATGGACACATCGCCAGGATCGCTCACTTGAAAGAGTAGTTCAGCTGACCGCTGCTTGGAGCGCTGGGGTCGAGAGCAAAACAGGACTAACAACAGTCGGCAGTCCTTAGTTATATCTTCGTCCATGGTTTTGCGACGACCTCCCGTCCCCTTTGCCCTCCCCACGAACTACTGCACCTATGCCTACAACAGTTGCTTGCCGCGTTGTGCAGATTGCATGAATGATGTGTGTCCATCTACTTCATCCCAATTTCACAGCCATCACGGATGCCACGCCCGCCACGGGTCTTCTACCTGGTTTTATGCGACATCGGTAATCGTGGCCCAGTGTTACATGGTAATCAGCGGCGGATTCGGGAAAGGCACGCCCCCCCCAACTCACGGTAGCCTTTGCCTTTTTTCAACAGAAAAAATCCCATAAATTCCTCTCAGCAAATTTGAAAATTCATAGGCGTGAAGCCCCCCCCCCCTAAAAGAATTTTCTGGATCCGCCATTGGTAGTAATTTTTGCGGCACACTACGCCGGATTCCCGTGCGCTTTCCCACACTTACCTTTCTCCCTTATCTGTCAATGGGCGCTCCCCGAGGGGCGGCGCGGCGGCGCCCCCCCCCCCTAATTCAGAAAAATCAAAACTTTACAATAAAAAAGAATCGGAACATTCGAAGATCAAATAATAACGAAAGGAGTAAGAGTTAACAAACTTTATTCTTAGTTTACTTTACAATTTTAATAGGGGGCGTAATTTAGGGGGGGCAGGGCGGGAAGTAGCCCCCCCCAAGCAGTGGTGCCCAACCACCCCTTGCCACTATACAGCTCGCCCCCCCCAGTTTCAGGATTCCTCTCCCCCCCCGATCTAGACCTCCCCCTGGTTTATACCCCACTCCCTCCTGATTCAGACGACATCATCCTTCCCACCCGTCATCTCCCTCGCCGAAAGAAGTTTTAAAATCTACTAGTATGAACGTGTCTACATTGGCAACTACCGTTGGCAACGAGAATTTTGCGAACTTCCTTGAAAATTCAGAATCCTCTGGTCGATAATTACATGATTAGAGAATGTATAGGCAAGAGTTTGGTTTTGTTAATTTAAATAGGTTAACTCTTAGAATTCATCAGGACAATGAAAATAAAGAAGGAATAGTTGTACTTAGCTTTTTACTATTTCTATCATCTGATGCTGTCACTTTATTCATAATATCAAACACTTCAAAAATAGAATTACTTTTGATACAACGACATGCTACAATCACTTACAATTTCTACCATTTGGAAGGATAATTGATTTATTTTCTAGTTTGGGCGGAAGTGGGGGGGGGGGGTTCTCTAGACTTGCCCGTCTCTAAGTGAAGTCCCCTAGACCTTCCATTGACATTCAAAAAGTTGCCCCTCCGGGCAATTGTTTTGCGGGTGCCCATGTCTTTGTCCATGGTCTCTGAACCAGAAATTGAACGTTCTTCCGGTCTGTGGTTGCCTTCTTTTCTCATAAGTTTAGACACGGCCACCCTGTAAACCCCACAACAAGTTAAAAGTCCGCAATCCGCACCCTCGACCCGCAGCCACTATCAAAAGTAAATTGCCGGTTGACTTGCAGGTACTCTCCTCCTCCTCCCCCAACTTAGATTAGACACAAATATAAAATTAAAAAAAAAAAAAAAAAAAAAAAAAAAAAAAAAAAGTGAAAAATAGAATGTATGCCCCAGCAAAGGGCCCCCTCCACAGTTTTCCAAGAGAGGGAGCGACCCCCTTGCCAGCGTAACTCCGAAAAAATAATTCCAACTGGGGTCCAAGTAACTCAAGTAAGGTCTCAAAATGAAATCAGATGGATCCAAAATTTTAACGGCGAGTACCGGTAAGCTTACTCTTTTGATCGGTCCAAACCGGATTGCGATACATCGATTTACTCTCGAGATATCGATTTTTCAAAGGCGCGCGGTATAGGGTCAGAAATCTAAGATTCTCTAAAATCCGCGAATTTCGACTCTCATGGACCTAGCATGCGCCGTGAGAAGTCATATGTGAGTTTTTTGAGTTCACATGAAGTTCATTAAGGGCCCTGACAAATGTCGGACCGATAAAGTCTATATCGGGGGGGGGGGGGGGGCAACTCCAGCGTAAGTCTCACGTACAATGTCTCACTGGGGCCGCGGGAGGTCCCATAAGATCCGTTTAAAACTTGGATGGATCTGAATTTTTTTCAAGAATTATCTAAAAGCTGAAGCTACCGCCCAATCCAAACCGCAGTGCGCAATCCATCGATTCGTTCTCGAGATATCGATTTTTCAAAGGCGCGCGGTCTTGTCAGATCGACCTTAGAGGGGCGCTGGAGGCTGGAAAAAGGCGAATTTCGTCTCTCACGAACCAGTCGTGTGCCATATTATATCGGTTCCGCTTTTTTTCGGGTCCCAATGATGTCCCGAGAGGGCCCAATGCAGTTTCGAGCCAAAAAATATCATCTTAGGGGGGGAACTACTCCCCGTTTCAGCGTAACTCTGACAAGAAATGTCTAACTGCGGCCGCGAGAGGTCCTGTAAGGTCATTAAATAAACTCGGATGGATCTGAAATTTTCGAGGTTGTCAGTCACAAGCAAGCGCTTTTGACCGGTGCAAACCGAATTGCAATACATCGATTCACTATCGAGATATCGATTTTTCAAAGGCGCACGGTCTTGTCAGATCGAACATTGAAACAAGCTGTGGATACTCTGTATCCGCGAATTTCGTCTCTCATGGACCGTTTAAGCTCCCTTAAAAATCGAATGAGCTTTTTTCAAGTTCATATTACGTTCCTTAAGGGCCTTGATGAGTGTCGGATGACATTTGATCAATATTAACATTCATTTTTTAATCTGAGACAAAAAGAGCTGAAACCATAAAGACGAAGAATTTCCATCGTGATGACTTTGGTTCAAGCGAGGAAAATTCTATAGAAGTCCCAAATAACTAGACTAGACTTTCCGGCTTGCTAGGATTGGTATTAAGAATTTCCTTCCTGATGACTTTGGTTCAGGCGAGAGAAATCTAAAAAAGTCCCAAATAACTAAACTAGACTTTGCGGCTTGCTAGGATTGGTATTGCGTCATCCGATTTTAAAGGAACTATCACTATCGAAATCGATTTTCAAAACCACAGTATTCACCTCGCCTCGTGAACAACTGTTTCAACACGCTATAAGTAAATTTTCATTCCCACTTTGACCTATCAAGTTATTTTTACAGCGATCACTGTTATACAAACACAAATGCAGCGTTGCGATTGAATTTGTCGCAGTTTTGTACTATCAATATGGAACTCCACACTTACAATGATTTACGGCCGACACTCATGCTCTCTTTGCTAACACTGTTCCAGTGTTGCAAGTTCCAACTTGTTTATATGTATATTTAATGGCATTGTTCCACCGATTCCACAATCCACCGGTTGAACAAAAGATCACTCAGTGATCTATAATGATCAACGATCTATAATGAGCTTCACTCGCAATGTATTTTACAGTTTTTTGTTGTTTTATACTCGCCATGGACGGGTATATTTGTTTTCGTTTTTCGTTTTTCGTTTTCGAATTCCCTTTTTCTCGCAGATTGTTACCAAATATGGCTCGGTGACTCCTATATTTTTTCACTTCGGCGGAAATAGCACAAAATCCCGAGCAATTTGCCGCAAACTAGAGGCCGATATCACTTTTCCCGTTCGATTAATCGAACTTGTAGTCCAATCAACAGGAAATTGGGCTCAGAAAATTACTCTGTTAGTTTGTGACTAATGGGTTGAAGCTGAAGATTGCAAAAAGGGACGAAATATTGGCTTCTTTCCGATTAAAAAGTCTTAACACCGTAGATATCTGCTAGAAGTGACGTAAAAATGACCACTTGAAGAAGCTGAGTTGTGATTGCGCAGGATACAATACTCCTGCCCCCTGTAGGTTTGGCAAATACGTATGGCGAGTATCTTCTAATACTTCGTATTGGGAAATTCAAATGTTTTTTTTTTTCTTTTTTATTAAAATAGCTATACAGTCTCTTTTTGCTTGAATAATAAATTCTTAAAGACTGTACTTCCACAAATAAAGGAATTTATTTTCATATTCATTTTATATTTTACTTTATCCACGTTTATAAACCAATATATGGTGGCCTGAAACGGTCTCATATAGGCGCATTCAAAATTGAATTTATTAATTTCCTTCATTTCCTTGATGCACATTCATCGGTTTGTGATTTGCCTGGAATCGAGTTAGGCAATTCGCAATCAATCGCAAGCAATTTGCCCTTGCAAAGTCTGCGGCTTGCGATCGGCCTAGGCAAATCGCGAGTCGATTACGATTTGCCTGCGCGATATATTCACCGTGTACGTTTTGTACCCTAAACGGAAGAACAAACGGAAATACAAACGTTTTAACGTTTACAACGTTAACCTCTTATGGGCCAAGCCCGAGTATACTCGTATTTCTCCTCTAGTCTATTTCACATTGCTCCAGTATCATGATTCAGAATAAACGAGATTCTGGATGTAGACACTTACAAGATCAGGTTTCGTTCGGGCGCCTTCAATTTATCGTGTAGGCAATTCCAACTCCCCAGAATACGAATAGTTAACTACCCTCCCTATATTAACGGAAGAGTGGCGTTCTTTTGATCAAACCTGGTCTGTAAAGGGTTAAAACGCCTTTCGTTTGTTTATGCATGAATTTTAGGACTTTTTGATGCTTTCAATGGAATTTTAACGCGATTTTATCTTAGAATCGATCCTTTATAATGCTGCAGGCGCTGCAGCATAAGTTTTCAACAAATACCCATTGTTAGAATCATCTGAATTAAAGAAAGAATGTAATATAATACATACAAAGCGGCAGCTCTGCTCTCCTTGTCTATATTGTATCTCAAAATTAGAATAAAAATAGTCCCAGGGAAACGGGTTTGCAGAGGCGGATGAATACCGAGAGCATGTATATACGAGTACGCTTTTTCTGTCGCGCAACTGGAAAAAATAATGAAAAATTCCCGCGATAAAGTTTTCCTCGAAATTTATTGTTACGTGCCGAGTCATGTGGGGGTGGGAAACGAACTTCATCACAACAACACGAGGCAATAGGGGTCCATTCCGTAAAATATGCTCGACCATTCATGCAGAGTGCTTCAGCGGCTCTTTGAAACTTGTAAATAAATACGATAGAGTGATAGGTCATTTCCGCAAAGAAATTCTGAAGCACCTACACTGAAAAAAAAATGTTGGCTGAATTAACCTCATATGAAGTTGATTTAACCAAACCACTTTGTTGGAAAAATGGACCACTAAGTTGGTGGTTAAATTAACCAAAAACTTTTTGGTTAAAAGAACGAAGCGTTTAGGTGAAAAGAACAAAGGTTTTTAGTCCTTTTAATCAACAATTTAGTTGCTACTTCCTAACTATTTTAGTTGAATTAACTAAACATCTAGTTGGTACAACCTAAAATTTTCTAGGTGAATTAACAAAAAAAAAAATTTCTTCGTCTAGCATTGGTAAGTACTTCTCCCCAGCCCTCCTTGCTGTCCTTCCACTATACTCTATTCAATTGAGTTCGACCTATCTATTATGAAACTCTTGACGAGAGTGTCCGCCTTGGAAACTACTGTCACTGGCATTTGCATGCACCGCTTAATCCTTAGTCTGGACACTTTATTCTCCACATACGAGTACATTACTTCGGGAACGCCCGCGGGAGAATATTACTGCAGTGAGCGAGAAGATTTCTCTTAACGACGCACTCTGTCTCGCGTTCTTAGCATTACTATCGCCTCCATAGCTTTCGTGCTGTCGCGGTAGGGGGAAAGAAGAATAGTTTGTATATATACCAATCAGATTTGAAATTTTGATCTCTACTTTTAGGTGATCTTCAAAGTACAGTAGCTTCTTGAGTTATCATTATTTTTTTATTTTTTTTTGCAGTGCCATGTGGGAGGCACCTAGGAAAATCACTAAATTTCATTAAATTTTACAAAAAACCAGTTTTGAGCCTTAGAGAGGTGTCCGAAAATGAGAGATTCTCGCTCGATCAATACGGGATTCTCCCCGTTGCCACGCTCGGCTCTCGGATCGTGGCTCGCACTATGGTCGGAGATGCATCTCTTTAGATCGGATTTCTTTGAATGATACATGTTTTCTTAGTAATTTTGGTACGCTGAGTTTATATCTGGCCTTATTTTTTGCCTAACATACTTATTTCTTCGAATTTCTGACAGGTAATATTATCGGTGACGCTCAATTGTAATTTATCAAATTTCTTTGAATGAAACCTGTTTCCCGCATAATTTTCGTTCACTGAATTCAATCTTAACTCTAAAATTTGGTATAAATAAATAAGTTTTCGATTTAACGCTAAAAATTACTGAAAGAACAAAAAAAAACACGTTGATCTGACGTGAAAAAATATGTTATTTTAACCAACATTTTAATTATAGGTAATTCACCCAAAAACCCAAGTCAGTTTACCTAAAAATTTAAATGGTTGATTCAACTACAATATTATTTGGTTAATTCACCCAAAAGTCCAGATCAGTTCACAAAAAAATTGATGGGTAAATTAACCAAAATTTTGTTTGGTTAATTTAACAACAAATTTAGGTTGGTTTGCAAAAGTTACTAAATGGTTGATTCAACTAAAAATTACTTAGTCAAATTAACATATCTCTTTCGTTGCATCAACCTCATTGGAGGGTGATCCGACAAAAAAACACTTAGTTCATTTTACAACTTCATTTTTCTTGGATCAACCAAATAATTTTTTTCCGTGTATTGTGAAAGTGCTCTATTAAATGTTTTCTCTACAATTTTAAAATATATATAGTTTCTGTTACGTAATTCAATCACCAAAAAAACTGAATTCAAATTTAAGAAAATGTCGACGCGTTCGAAACAGAATGATTCGCCTCAAGCGACAATGCTCATTCTAGGGTAGTCTTGCCATGACCCGTCGTGCGATTATTTCACCAAGTCCTTGTGCAGTTTTACTTTTACCCCCCCCTCCCCCCTCCCCCTCACTAAACAGTGAAATGTTCTCTAGTTCAATTGTAAGAGGTTTGATCGATGTTCCGGAGTTTGATTGACATCAAACCTAATTTGAATACGTGCCTCTTTTGTGAATATTGCTCATTTTAAATTACTGTTAAATTGTTATGAGTTACTAGCAGGCTGCCCGGCTTCGCTCGGCTCCAACCGCATAGAGGTGGATCTGTCAACCTTATGCCACAGCCCTTTATTTTGTTGAAGAAGGTATCATTTTTTTTAACAATGACAATCAATACAATTTTCAGGGACCAAATAATGTTCGGTCCCGAGCGTAACTTGCGTTAGCTC
The DNA here is from genome assembly GCA_011764245.1 of Trialeurodes vaporariorum. NCBI lineage: Eukaryota > Metazoa > Arthropoda > Insecta > Hemiptera > Aleyrodidae > Trialeurodes > Trialeurodes vaporariorum. The sequence goes on from VMOF01000002.1 coordinate 22,466,916, forward strand.
TCTGATTGGTCAAAACCGCACGCAAGATGCACGCAATTCAATGCTCGGGACCGAACATTATGTGGTCCCTGAACGTTAAGAGTCGAATGTTTTCCGCAACTTTAAAGAAGAATCTGTTTAGTGAATCAACACCAACCAAGTTAGCGATCTATGATAACTTCCCAGACATTTAAACGCTTTATTTTTCTAGGAATCGTAGTATCATCTTAAGGCGTAGGCGTGAATATTTCATTGTGATTGGTCGTTAGGTTACAGTCTCCATAAGAGCTAATGTGACATTGGTTCATACCCCCGCGCGGGGAAGTCCCATCAGCCCATGCTATGACTGGCTCCACTTTTCCCCCGTGCAAAGAGATAGCAGAGGCGTTCGCAACAGACATTTTAAGTTCTCTGTGGACACCGAGTACGGGCCATCCTGTCGAACGATGCGCGCGCGCATTAGAACTCAAAAGCAACACAACTGACTACCACACTCACAATCAGTCGCGCTACACAAAAAGCTTACTCAGTCACACTGAACAAAAACGGCATTTATTCTTCTGTGTCCCGCTTAGCGTCTCGCTGGGCAACAGCTAAAATTTTGCTGCATGTGATTTTAGTTGAAGGAGGGGTATGAGCGCACCCAGGATTTCAGTATGGGGGGCATGCTGTCATTTCATATGGAGGGTCTGGGGGGCACCCCCGGCTGATGGGGGGTCCAGGCGTCCTCCTCCAGAAAATTTTGAAAATTTAGACTTCGAGAAAAATGAGATTTTCCGCGACTGTGCTGAAAAAATTACAGAAATATCTTAATCTCCAATCATGCTGATGGAAAGACGGAGTCTTCAGGAAATCTGGATATCAGAGAAAGATAGAGCGAAATTAACAATTGCGGATATTTCTGTCGGGAAAGATGTGTTCCTCCAAGGAAAACGATATTATGAAAAATCATGACATTGATAAACTTTTTTTAAACTCATTTCCTTTCCTTTATTTTTTTCTCTCTTCCTCTCTTCCTCATTTTTTCCTTGCCTTTCCTCATTTTGTTCTTGCTATATGGGGAAAGGGGGGGGGCTCCGGCCCCTCTGGGTGTGCCCATGAGGAGGGGGAGAAAAATGAGAGAGAGAGTTCAAGCCGACAGGAGTGAGAGAGAATAAGATAGATAAAAAGTTAAAGTGATAGAAAAATAGAAGAAGGTCATGGATTGAGAATGGTTGAAGAGATATAAAGATGGTAAGGGGGGGGGGGGGGGGGGGGGTGCAGAAAAGTTTTGCCAACGCGTGGGCGAAATTTGAAAACCGATGATCACGGAGGGTGGTGGGAGAGTTGAGGGTGGTGGGAGAGCTGAGGGTAGAGGGAGGGTTAAAGAGGAAAAGAGAAGGGCCTATTCCAATTTGTAGTCTTAAATTTTGATTGTACCAATTAAAATTGCACCCAAGTCTAATTTTTGTTTATGCTAACCACGGACTGTTGGTTTTTTCTGGGCTGAATGTATCTCTAATGCTCTACTCTAAGCATCTGAATGCATCATGGGGGGGATTAATCATGAGACCTTTGAAGGAGTCCATTGAGAGGACAAAAATGAGATTTGGCATCTCTTTGGAATAGTTAGGTAAAGTATATCAGAGAAGCGAACGACCCTCACCTCCGAAAAAATGAGCTCCTAAAACACATGAAAGAAGGGAGGGGCGTCAATTAATAGAGCCGCGTATCGAATTGCTTGGACTGAGTTGGACCATATCGGTTGTTAGTGTCAGTTGTATCCAAAGACATTACAGAGGAAACTAACCTCTCTGCTATCTCATATCATGGGAGAAAAGTGAAGCCGGTCAGCGGTCATGGCACGGGCTGATGGGCACGACACTTCCCCGGTTAGTTGCAAATCACGTATGTTGCACAGTATGGAATATACATTTTAATCGAAAATTGGGACCAATTTAAGGAGCGTCGGTTCTTGAAACATCGAAGTTAACGATCGGTCGGTTATTGTTTACTTTAGCGTCCATAACCTCTTTGCCGTACTTTCTATCGTAATATCTCGCGGATACATTCACCGAAACTTTCGTTTACGTTCGTCGCAATTTTAACTTTGACATGAACTGAATATCATATCTTAGTACTTTTAAAACTTAAAGTAATTAGCATTCTTTTGAACCAGTTTTACGTCTCGGCTCCATAAGCCGCAATATTATTTAGGTTCATACCCCCGAGCGGGGAAGCCCAGCCCATGAAAGTAAGCGGCTTCAATTCTCGCCGCTAGGGGCCAGTCTTCTTCTACAGGGTGTGTACAAAAAAAGGAGCCAGGCTGCATACGTTAGAAATATCAGGAAAAAAATTAGGGGCTGAAAATTGGCAACCGTGTACATTTTAGTTGAATTGTGTATTTTTATTTGGAAACTACTTGCTTTGTAGAGTATTTTAAATTCGTAGTTTTTTTTACTCGGACCTGTTTTGGAGGAGTTATGATTTTTTGAAAATTGGCCGTAAGCGTTTTTGAGGTTCGATATTTCGAAGACAAAAATCGATAATGACTGAAGGAATTTTGCGCTCTTCCCAAATCTGCAATAAAAAAATATATTACAGCCCAATTTATGGGGTTGGCGCCCCCGTTGCCCCCCCCCTGGAAGACGCCGAATATAAAAACCCTCCTAAAAATGTCCCTCTTTAAATAAGCAAACACGTGGTTGAGCTTTTTTCAAAATACGAAGACGTTCGCGAGTTGTTCGACTTTTACGCCTTAACGACATATTGTGTACGGCTGTTATGAACGTAGAGCCAGGTTTTCTCATCATAAGATACCTCTTTCTCACCCCTCCCGCTAGATCTTCCTTGTATTTTGACCCGCTAATTTCAAATTCGGCCTTGGTTTTTACTCAAAATTCATACTTTTTCCAGAACATCGAATTTTTTGCTAAGAAAGCGTAATTTCGAATTTACGTAAAATATAGGATAGTTTCATGAAAACTGATAGCATTTTTGAAATCAGCATCTTAAAATACATGAGATAGCGATGGTGAGGTGAAATGGTAGGCGTAGAATTATTCTAAAACACTAAAAATATGAGTAAAATTAACACTGATGGATGGTGAATGTCGCGGACACATTATGTCGTTTTAGATGCTTACTTGAGTTATTCAGCCTGGATTCTCTTTTTTTCACCCTGTATAATGTCTTTGGTCGACTTTCGTTTGTGGCCCGCGATACAATATCCAACATAACGAAGATTCGGAGCGTAGACAAATAGTGCCCGAAAATCAAATCGTCTCTCACATAGTCCACGTAGAAATACCAGAGGATCAGACAACACGGCGACGGTTGCCATTCTTCTCCGGTAACCTCACCGAACAAATAATATTCATCGACACAGGAGGCAGATCCGACACGACCCGGCAACGCGGTTTCATCCGAGGCGAACTCGTCGTAGCGTTGCCATGGGCGACGATTAACGTTACCCCGAGACTCGAGCCCTCCACAGTCATTCCGGGGTCCTCACCGGGACCGTTTCGCGCCCCTCCCGACCGGAGGGTCCATCCTCCCGATAGAGACCTCCATCCTAAGTGTGGGCCTACCCGCCGCGCGATCACACGCGCAATCCCGGGCCCGCGGGCCCAACCCTGCGGTCAGATAATTGGAAAAACCGCAAACCGAAAAACGCCCCTCCCGGGTTCCCCAGGGTGATTCCTCGAAAACGAAAAGATGACCCACCCATTTCAGATCCTCGGCGATCACGCGAAAGGGGCGGCGAGGTCCTAGGACGCTAGGCCTCGCCCCTGACCCTGTCCACAAAATTTTCGGTCCGAAGCCACTTTTCCGGTCGCCCCTCCCTCCCCGGGCGCCAGAACGGACCGAGAGACCACTCAGAAAACGCGGGACGACGGGGCGGATCGAAGGGACCGAGTGCGGAACCGACAGGCCGAACGGGGCGGCGACCAGCGCGGAAAAACGGTTTTCGGAAAACCGCCCCTCCCGTGAACGGGGGGGCCGCAAGAGGGTCGGTCTCGGGGGCAGAGGGAGCGCGACGGAGCGGCGGACACGTGGGTCGGGGCGAAGGACCGCGGAACTCAACGGATAGCGGGAACGGGGCCGAAGAACGGGAGCGCCGGGGGACCGAACGACAACTTTATTATATAGATTTCCATTGGACGTAAATAACGAATTTAAGTCCATAATATAACATAAATAAGCAAGGATCTAATCTTGTTCCCTCTAATTGTTCAATGCATCAGAGACTGTATTCTTTTGAGAAATTTTCAAGCCGAGTCAAGTCGAGTGAGAAAAATTTCGATTCAGATATGCTTTCTCTCCCCCCCCCTCTCTCTCTCTCTCTCTCTCTCTCCCTATCTCTTTCTCTCTATCTATCTATCTATCTATCTCTATCTCTCTCTCGCTCTCTCTCTCTCTTTATCTCTCTATCTCTCTCTTAAAAATCCCTTGACAATTCCTCGAAAGGAGTTTTGGCTAAAGGTTCTGTTTCTGAATTGCAAATTAAATCTGGGCGACGGTTCAAGTTCGCGTTAAGTCAAATCGATCTTAAGTAAAGTCTCAGAAATGGACCAACCATCAGACTCAACATTAAAATTCGAAAAGCAATACAGATAAAAAAAAAATAAAATAAAACTATAACTCAACAAGTAAACATAACTTGATTCTTTATTCAAATGTTCCTTTGTGATCAATCATGGTCTCAGTCATGCTTACATTTACTTAGAACATGTATCAAAACATTTAGATTATCAGTGCTTCTTCTTTTTTCCCTCTATTTTTAAAGATAGAAGACAGAATTATTGTTTGAAAAAAATGCTTCTGCACTTCACCATGAAACTCCGAATATACATCTCTCATTTACTACATAGTTACATTTAAAATTTTCAAGCACCCTCAGTCATTTCAATCGAAGAATATAACGGTAGTTGTTACACTACGACAAGGTCATTTGACTATAAGCTTTGGGAAATAAAAATGCATAAATTATTCACGCTCTGTCAGACTGACTCTTCAAACTTTCCCCTTAATTGGATCTTGAAAAAAAATCTCAAAGAGGAAAGCACATAAGACTTATACGTATGATTTTTATGTAAATTTGAAAGATATTTTACCCTGTCCGTAGCACGCTCGAGGTTGAACTGGTGCATGTATGAAAACACGCTTACTTAATTCCAAACGGTCTATGGTGTCTACATTTCTGAAGAGTTGAGTTTTCGCGACGCGTATACCAATGCAACAGCTTTTGCTTTGTGACTCCCTATTCTGTAACATCTGTATGAAAGCCTTACAACACAAGATTTCCTTCCAGCCGCTTCTGAAACTAGAGTTTCCAAGTTAAAGCCGCAATTTCACGATGTCTGAGCAATTGCGAATACAGATGTAATATAAAAGCCGACGGGTACTTTCCATCTTTGAGGGGAAAATATTTCTAAATTTCCCAGTATTTATTGAGCAGAGTCTTGTCAAACTGTTCATATTTACGGACTCGTAAAAAATCACCATACACCAAAACTATTTCCTGAAAATATTATACTTTGAGAAAAATTCTAGAGAACCGTATCTGATCAGTAACAGAAGCAAAACGTGCTGCAAGTGAGCTCGTTACACAAATTAGAGGGGTTGCCATAAACAGTTGGATTTATATGTTATTGGCTTACGTCGTGGTAGCAGCCGTCATCAGAATCAAAACAAGAAAGATTAATAAATAAGATGAATCTGACTGCTTTTTAAAGAAATTCTGCGTCACAAATAAAATATACCAAAACGCAAATAAATAGTCAAACCAGACGAAGGTTTGAAAGCAAATTACACTGCTCATATTTTTTAATATGCGTTGGATTATTTTAAGTAAGGATTGGTGGCTTAGATAATATTAGACCAGGCTCCAAATTAGTTCGATGCGGTCGGGTTTACGCTTTAAATCAAAGAGGAAAGAGGCATCATTATTTCTATCGGCATTCTAGAACTTGAGATCGTTCTAATTTTCGAAAGCTCAGTGATGCACGTGCTGAAATTTTAGTTCAAAGGATATGAAAAGCCGAACTGAGCCGAGCAAAATGAGCGCGACATCAAAGGTCAAATTATTTCAGCGTGCATCAGTGAAGCATTTTCGCACTAACCCGCAATATATTACTGCATCGCATTGCTCCTCAACGCGCAGCCGCATTGATTGCATACCTCTCTCACCACTCTCGCATACTTCTCTGAACTCATTTTAACAAACGCGTACATTTTTGTAATTATTGCGGTGGATGCTTTAAAAATAACCTAATATAATCGATGAAAACGCAGAAACAGCCCATGAACGACTAGTTTATGGAGGAGGGAACAAAATAATCATTTTCCAGTTTTCCTCAACTTTTACCTCCAAAACAAAACTCTAGCTAGGCTACTGCTAAATGAAGAGAAATAAGTCGATTTATTCGAGAAAGTCGGGTGGATGTTTTTGCCTGCTCTATGTATTACAGTTACTTCAGCCCGTCTTGCATACGTTGAGGGCAGTGGCGTAGCCAGAAATTTTTCTAAAGGGGGGGGGGGGTGGCCGAGGTCCGAAAATTGTTAAGGGGAGGTCCAAAGATACTAATTTTGTTAAATTTGTCTGAAAACGCAAACAATTACATTTTTTTTGGGACAAATTTTGGTGTCAAGGGGGGAGGGGGGGAGGTCTAGACCCCCTGGACCTCCCCCCCTGGCTACGCCACTGGTTGAAGGACAGGACAATACAGCAGAAGAAACACGGCTTTAAATATCTAAGTATATCTACGTCAACTTATTTATTAAGCTCGACCATGAAATGTCTCAAGGATATTCCGAAAAATAGATCATGTTCAATCCAGAAGCTTTCTTGCAACTAGTTTCAACCAGGTTCATGATTTCACCACACACTCATCAGAGGCAACTATCCAGTTAGTTTGCTCTTGCGCGGTGAAGCAGAGTTGTTGTATATTGCTTCTGGAGATCCATCTTCCTTGTAGAAGTATGCCTTCATCACGCAGTTCGGACTCCGGATTTGGCTGGAAAACTTTTGCCAGGTGTTTGGCAAAGACATTAGCTTTATCTTCCTGGCTTCGAGCCCATTCTCCCTCCGGTGTGTTTAATGGGGGTGGACAAGATTCAAGATACCCATAGCTTCATAGTTTTGCTTTAATGAATGTCGTCTTGAGTCACTCGAAGCAGTATTTCCTTTTTTTTGTCATTAGTTTCAAGATTGATGAGAAGTAGGTATCTACAGAGAAAATTCCAAATAGGAGACACCCTTGAGAAAAAAAAAAAAAAAAAAAAAAAAAAAAACTATCCATTAATGAGAAGTGTCAGCTGTTCGAAAAAATATAGGTAGTTTGTACTTTACAAAAGAAATATGTTATATTTTGTAATGATTTTTCAAGTTGATCAAAATATTTTCTAAACAAGCTAGCTGAAAGGAAATTAGTAATCATGCTCCTTTCATTTTCTTTGTGTATTAAGGAGGTAATTTTTGAATCAAGCCAGGTTACATGACAGAGCTTCTTGATCAAATATTGCAGGAACAGAGGGTGCAGAAACGGTATCTTCTCCAGCCTCCCCCAAGAGAAGGAGGGGAGCCTCCTTCTCTTCTCTCACTCCACCCATCCTCGTCCTCCCCATGCATTATCAACGAGCTCAGATTTCAGACTGATTGTTCGTTACATGCATCATTAGAAAATCTTTTTTTCGCGTCAAAACTACTTTTTTCTGTTATCAGTATGGAGATCGCACGAGGTGTCTTTTATCAAGAAGTTTGAAAATCGCCTGACGGGGACGTATTTCAGCGTCCGCTATTGAAAGTGACAGCAAGCTGTCCGCCACACAGTGTTTTGAATCAGGCGCGGCGCGGACATTGGGCCAAAAATCGAAGTCGTGTTTTTAGAGTCAAAACATGACTAAATCTTCAGTTTAGTATCCTGTGCACCCCATTTCACCATAATTTTGGCTTATAATTCGTTTTTTGATACTTTTTTAAACGCTCAAAATATCACTTTCGGCAGGTTCCGATTTTTTCTTAAACCATGCTCCGAATGTATGGGTGTTTTCTTCGTTCATATTCAAAATTTTGTAAAAATGAAATACACCATTTTATTCAGCGTACTTTCAGCTTTAAAATGAGCTATATGAAGTTAAACTTTTCTACTTTCACGACCTTGATAAGCTTGTTTAAAGAGTTGAGGAAAAATTTACGGTTTTTCAACTTTAGGCAGAGCTATAAAAAAAGCCTTAAATTGCCTTAAGAAACGGCTTTCAGGGAGTGATAGAGTAACATCTAGAGAACAACATATCCAAAAATTGGCTGCCACTTTTTGCGACTCTTGGAGAAATCGCAATTTTTGTAAGTCGACCTCCGTAAAATTAACTACGTTTTTCTCTCGCCGCGCGAGCAACTGTCTCACGTCTAGGCCGAGCGGCAGAAGCTGCTTATGTGTTGGACGCGCACCGTCCCCCATCTCTCATTCTGGCTGGTTGTGTGGCTAATGTTTTTGCCTTGCACGCATTAAACCGGGGTTCGAATCCCAACATCTGTCATTTTTATCCGGCTTGCTCACATGTTTTGTTTAAATTCCCCTTTTCCCTTCCATCGTAGATACTTTTTTCCACTATTTTCATTGCCTACAGATGATGGCAACTTTTCATAATAGAAATATAAACGTAGTAAAAACCTAACTTTTCGAATTTTCGAATTATTCTTGATAAGGCATTTAATGTTCCAAATTGTATCTCATTTTCACTGACCTGAGCTCATTACAAGCGCTTTTGCAGAGCTATTACTGATAGAAAGAGTCTGGTCTGGGGGAGGGAGGGGAGCTTTATTTCGTGCGTTTATAATGGAAGAAATTAGAAAACCTTCATTCTCGGATCTGTAAAATCATAAGTGTCGCAGTTGCGCGTAGCGCGCTATTTGGCAACATTGCAGTTTGTCCATTTAAACTCATTAAAAGATCGAAGTTTTGAGTATTCGGCGAACGCCTTTGCATTCGACCTTTTACATGGGTTTAAATGGACAAAATAAAACGTTGCCAATTTGCACGCTACGCCAATGAAGTGTAGCCGATGTCAAAGTCATCGATAAATCCGATCGATTACTGACAAAGAGAACATCAATATTACTCGATGCTTATTGTTCTTTGCTATTCCGGAACTTGTTTCTACATCCGACCGTTTCGTAGGTCAATGACCGCGCCACAGATCGCCTTATCAATTTTGCACCTCGTTGATCGATCTGTAGAATCTTATCTGAAAGCTGCGGTGTCTGCTGATTCCATGATTAGTTATTAGGACTATTATTGTTTGTGATTTTTGCCTTTTTTGAGGTATTATTATCTTTATTCATTATCATTCAAAATAAAATATTCATAAAATAAGTAAGTTGAAACTTACTAAAAAAAAAAAAAAAAAATCTTGAAAACTGACCATTTTGCGGCGGTAGAGCATTAATTCTGTGTTTCCCATGGTCAACCATAGAAAATAAGATAAATTTGTACGTTGTCATTGCCATATATGACATTTTTCCCGCTTTCTTTCACCTTTTTTAATTTTTGTCCAGGATTTACTTAAAAAATACCCACTGTGCGACAATTTTGACCCTTCCTATGAATTTCTCGTACCCAACTACGTAGGGTGGCATGGGTTTGATTATATTTTTAAGCGCTATAGTAGAGTTATAAGCCAATGTCCGCCGGTCCTCCTTTTCAAAACACTGTGCGCCATGGGCGTAGCTACAATGGGGCCGGGGGATGGGGGGGGGGGGGGGGGGGCTGGCCACCCTCAGAAAATCCGATGTAGAAAAAAAACTACAGGGATAGTTTGAAAAAATTATAATAAATGCAAAATGAATAACGGAATCAAAAACGCTATTAATGCATTATTTCATATTCTACGATAGTTATTTTTTTAATATAACGCAGTAACAAACAATAAAATTGTAAGATTGGTTTTCATAATTTGATTTTTTTCTTTTGTTTTTTCTTCTTATGGGAAAGGAACAAAAAATTGTGCTTTGCGAGGAGGATATAGCCTAAAATTACGTCTGAGAGTGGCTACATTTGCAAAATTTCCCATCCCCCCAAGCGCGTGGGGAGGGTGTCCCCTCCAGACCGCCTGCAGATCCAGATCTCCAAACTTGGCCCCCACCAGGTGTCCCCCCCCCCACTTGTCTATACCTACGCTCATACTGTCCACTAATAGGAGGGTTTTCTCCATATAACTCAATGCACAGATCTACCAAGGAACTGCGAAGTGTCTTATTTGGAGAAGTAAGCGTTATTGGGACGTGCCCGCTAAGAGAGGTTTCACTAGCCTTTACTTTCTTACTCATACGCGTTATATGTATGTATACATTTCTTGTAATATTTCAAGATACTCACTTCGTTTCTGCAGGCTGATTCTCCCTATTTGGACGAGACGAGACGAGATAGCAAGTAACGATGAATCCCATTGGTTTAAATGGCGTCACGTGACAGATTAGGAGCTTGTTACGAGTATTTGTCTCTGGTTACGAGTCATGAATTTGAAAAGAATGACTCGGAGCTTACGCCAATCCCGCTCCATTGACTTCGAGACGCCAATTACACCAATGGGATTCATCGTTACTTGCTATCTCGTCTCGTATCGTCCAAATAGGGAGAATCAGCCTGCTGTTCCTTGCTCTTCTTGAAATCAACAAAACTGCTTTTAAGGATAAGTTATACTGTTTTAGTCGACTGTTTATTAACTTCGATATCAAACTTGAAATCAACTGCAAAAACTGTGAAGCAGAATAAAGATAGGTTTGATTTAAACAATGTCCGCGATGATTTTTAAGGTCTGAGTTACTCTAGAATTTTGTAGAACTATATTATTGGTCTCAAATAAAGAGTTGTAAAGTTATTCGATGTACTAAGTTTCATTATTTAATTAATACTTTCCTTCCTAGAGAAGAGAGCGGGGGCTCTCTCAGAAATATGGGTCGATCGAATGTTACCATTCAAGCATTTAACCTTTTCAAACCTGGAGTCCATTCCAATGGACATTTAAATAACATGTAATCTTATGGAAAACAGAAAAATACAATATGCACATCAATTTAGATGAGGAGACAGCGCTAAGATCAACCATGTTGGTCAAAAACCTGTTTCTGAACAAAAATAATTTCGGGTATGAAAGGGTTAGGGCGCACAAAATAAGATATTCTCTGTAACCTCTCCTACTGTCTGAGTCTAAACCTTGAATCCGCCTCTTCCTATTACACAGAATCATCACCATGCTTGTCCTTTACCGCATAAGTGGCATATACGTGTGTGTATTTGCGTTACGGCATCATCGCCAAGGACCTTTGCGCCATAGCTCGCGCGAAAAACCAATTTATCAATACAATTAGACATCCGAGTCGTGATGTAAAGGAGGAAAACACTTTAACTCAGCTACCGCAAAATCCAAAGGCCCTTCACTCCATTCTACCCGCACGTGCCAAAGCGCCCCCCCCCCTTCGACACCCCAACGCCCGCGCCCAGCCTACTCAAAGACTCAGAGCTAGACTCCCGCCTGAACTTTGAATCAACCACCTCCACCTGCTTGTACTATTAGTTAGAGACATGTGAGTCTGCCATGTCTGAGGCTGCAAGTCGCTGTTGGCGATCAAATTTCGCAGTTTACACGAACGTTCTCTAAACAAGCAAAGCTTCCATGTACCATGACTTTCAAAAGAAAGTATTCTGATAGAAATTTTCATTCCTCCAATTCCGGGCTCGAGTAGTTTTAACATTTTTTTGCTGCTTTCAGGTATTTCAGATTCTAACAGCATTGCCCCTTGAAAGCATGCCTTAAAAAATCTAGAACTTTTTGAAAAATAATGGACATTATAATCAAAGACCGTTTCGGCGAGGGGACTTACTTTTGAAGGTCATAGTATAAGCTAAACTGTCGCATCACAATCTGCTTGGGGGCAGAGAGAGAGAGAGAGAGAGAGAGAGAGAGAGAGAGAGAGAGAGAGAGAGAAACAGTTTTATTTAATGCTCAATTCGCACATATTTACAAAAAACAAAAACAATCTTAATTTTAATTAAACAGAATAAGTTAAAGGAACAAAAAAAGAATAAGTTAAAATTAAATTAACAAAGAAAAAGGGGGAAACAGTGCGGGGGGAACAGAGAGAGAGAGAGAGAGAGAGAGAGAGAGAGAGAGAGAGAGAGAGAGAGAGAGAGAGAGAGAGAGAGAGAGAGGGAGGGAGGGAGGGAGAGAGAGAGAGAGAGAGAGAGAGTAGGAAGGTTTGTAAGGTATTTAACACTCTATATATCTGATGTCTCCGTGAAAGAGATTCTTCGATGTTTTACGCTAGGTGTAGACAAAGCTGGCCATGAATAGTTAACAATCAAGTAAAATAAGACAAGAAGATAAGTATCTCAAATTCAAAAGCTTTCTACTACCCTTTGATACAATTTTTAAACATGGTAAGGAATTTCCTCTGCAAGTTTTCTGCTGTTAATGATTTCAGTTTTGATTTCTATCTCTAACTGTATATTCTAATTTTTAAAATGGTACTTTTTTAATCGCTATTGCAAAAAAATTACGAAACAATGATTTTATGCCAGGTTCAAAATTGGGGGGGGGGAATATTGAAAATTTCGAGACTGCTGAAAAGTAGGTAAAATCCGCTAGAAACTTTCATAAAATGTACACCTACTTTTTCGTTGACATTTTTACGAAAATAAAAACACAAAACAAAAAGTGTGATGAATGGAGTTTAAGGCGGACAACTAATTTAAAATGCAAAAGTAACAGTTACAATCTGTTGTTATACGGATTCCTTTTTCTTCAAATTTAGATACAAGGTGGTTCAAACCACACCCGGTCCCTAACTTTTTAGCGAGAATGGATTTAGTGTAGGCATGGGTTTGATGTAGCATTTAATTTCCAAACGCGTTTCAAGCTCAAAACTATATTCTGAACTGGAGAATCGAGATGAATAAAATTCGGAATCTTAAAATATTTCAACAAGTACTTTTTCAAAAATTTTCCATTTTCTGATGGTACGTTATAGTTATTATGGCATATTTATCATTATTTATCTTCCGAAAAAATTAAGTGATTTAAAAAAGGCCCAATTTTCTGCCCCCCCAAAAAAAAAGAAACAGGATTGAATAAATGAATGGATGACTGACTGAATGAAAGAATGATTGAAGGGTTAAAGGATTCATTAATTACTTTTAAAGTAAATATGTGTGTAAATAAAATATGGAGCTAGGAGCGGCGCGGCGCGGCGGGATTAGATAAAAGGCTGCAACTTACACACACTCGTTTCGAAGTTCAAATACAACGCATCAACGGCAGGTGTTTCATGAATGACATTTCAATCATAAATAAACGTGTGTAAGTAAAGCAGGTTGTATACCAACGCCTAAAACTCCCCCTCTCATCACCGTCTATCTGCACACTAATTAAAATTACGTCGCTTTTGTAGAACCACTTTCCGAGGGAGCATCGATTGAATTTCAACTACGCAACCACGGTTCATTCATACGGATTTCGTTCACCCTCCCCTTCCTCACGTTCATCACATTGCACTTTACTACGCAGTACGCAAACCCTTCTGTCAGACCGAGACCACCATGCTTGTTTGCGAAACTTTTACCTGCGGGTAGTCCGCTTAGCGTCATTGTTGCTTGTTGATGTAGGTACATACCAGGGGCGTAATAATAGATTTGTCGATTTGCATCAATACCTTTACAAAGGGACCTAAATTGATTCTTTTCTCAATGAATTGCCATTAACTCTTAGATTGCGAATCGACCCAACTGTTTCTACAACAACAACCGTTCCGCGTCAATATGATCCGCATTTAAATTCCATTGATTTCACCCCCTTTTCACACGGGTCCTTGTTTCTGCAAGGAGCAAGGCAATTTTATTGGCTCGTAATGACTTCATCACGATTTCATCTTGAAACTTTTGTGACAGTTTTTCGAAGCTATGACCAACGCTCCATGATTTTGTCGAAATTTTAAAACGACCCGATTTTCAACTTTCAAAATTTAAAATGTTTATAATTTTCTCCACAAAAAATTGAAAATGTTAGCTCATTTTACTAAGCATATTGTGGAAACAGTCATTTTGAGAGCTTCCGAGCAAGACCACTACGGCTGCTGGATTTTATGATTTTTTTAACACTAAATAATTTTTTTTAGTTTTTCGCGTCCATTACTTGACTCACTAAATATTTCTAATACAGAAAAATTGCAAAATTTCGTGACAATAACTGATAACAGTGTTAATATTTTTCATTTATTTGCACAGGAAGACAAGTCATGGCATTGAATTACAAAGAACCCCCCTTTTTTCAGGCGTACCAATTTTTTTGGTAGGATTTCCGACACTAGCATCTAACAAACCCATGGCCGCGGCAAAATGGTATTTTTGCCCGAAAAACTAGACGTCGGGTTTTGCTCGTAACACATACACTCCTTCATATTCTACATTTGCAATATCATAAAAAGATTCTTCCTCCCAGTGGCGTCGCGTGCAATTTGCCAGCAATGTATTCTATCCATTTAATTTCATATAAAATATCGATTTCAGGGGGTGCACAGTGCACAAGGAAAATTCGATATATTTAATGAGTTTAAATGGAGCAGTTGCATCGTTGCCAGATGGCACGCGACGCCACTGCTTCCTCCGGCATGAAGTGAAAAGAACATTTTCCATTTAATATTGATGAGCTGTAGAACTTTTTAAAGCATCCCCACATTGAAATGAGTCGGAAGAGATTTTTAGAAGTCAACTATCTGTTACTATTTGGGTAATTTACTAAATGGAGCCGACTCACTCCGTTTCTAATGGAGCGCGCTGTCAAAGAGGTAAAGTCCTGTCACCTAGTTATAGGTACGTCGAGAGGAGGGGGGACTGAAAAAAAAATGGGGAGGAAGGCTGTCACTCCCAGAGAGTGCGCTCGCATTTGAAGAGTGTCAGTTATTTTCCGTCCTGAGAAAAAGAAGTGAAGGAAGAACTGCGATCGAATGAAAACAGTGCCGACTTTCAATTATTAGAGGTATCACGTATTTATATATACCCGGCTGCAAAAGCTCCGCAACTTCTCTAGCAAGTAAACAGTCTCCTCTTATTACACTTAGAGTTGACGTCACTCATACTTTTAAGAGATAGAGAGAAGGAGAGAGGAGATGTGAATAATTAATTTAGTGGGAACGAGATAAAATTTATGATGAGTTTGCCTTTCCAAGGAATTATTGATGACCGCCGGATGCGGTCTAGTGTGTGAAGATGATTCCTTAGAAACAAAACGGTAAACGGCGGGAAGGAATTAAAGAGAAAACTCTCGCGCGAACAAGAGGGTCTATACGCGGAACGAGAGAAACGGACCGTTGGGGGCGGGAGGGGGGGTGCAGTGCGGTGCGGAAAACGGTTCGCTTCAATTTCTTGCGAATTTAACTTGGCTCAAAGTCAATTTTCCGCGAGCCAATCTAAACACTGTGTGCTAGCGCGCGCCGCGCGGCGAAAAATCCCATGCAGACGAACTCAAATGACAATAATTAATGCGCTCGGATTCCGTTCCGTTATCCGTTCCGTTCCGCGACCGACCCGCGAACTCGGAACTCGCGAGTGTCTCCTGTCTCCCTCCGAAGTATATATGTATATGTATTCAACTGTGTTCAGCCGTTCAACGCACAACATTTTGAAACACTACCGCTACTCGTTGAACACAGAGCCAGAGGCAAGGCGCGGAGGGCGGAACTTCGCAGTCTCTCCAGTAAACAGTCACATCGCCAGATTTTCACCCACAGTCTTTCATCTTCATAGATGCGACGCGACGCCCTCTCAATGTCTCCCTCTCTCTCTTTTTCTCTTTATCTCTCTCTTTCTCTTCCTCTAGTATCTCTCTTCTTTAAAGGCGTTAAAGTACTTTATCGCATGGATGACGACATCGCGCGAGGTCTCCACGCCAATCAGAAGCTGCCCCTGGTAAAAAAAAAAAAAAAAAAAAAAAAAAAACAAGTTGGAACTTGCAACACTGGAACAGTGTTAGCAAAGAGAGCATGAGTGTCGGCCGTAAATCATTGTAAGTGTGGAGTTCCATATTGATAGTACAAAACTGCGACAAAGTCAATCGCAACGCTGCATTTGTGTTTGTATAACAGTGATCGCTGTAAAAATAACTTGATAGGTCAAAGTGGGAATGAAAATTTACATATAGCGTGTTGAAACAGTTGTTCACGAGGCGAGGTGAATACTGTGGTTTTGAAAATCGATTTCGATAGTGATAGTTCCTTTAAAATCGGATGACGCAATACCAATCCTAGCAAGCCGCAAAGTCTAGTTTAGTTATTTGGGACTTTTTTAGATTTCTCTCGCCTGAACCAGTCATCAGGAAGGAAATTCTTAATACCAATCCTAGCAAGCCGGAAAGTCTAGTCTAGTTATTTGGGACTTCTATAGAATTTTCCTCGCTTGAACCAAAGTCATCACGATGGAAATTCTTCGTCTTTATGGTTTCAGCTCTTTTTGTCTCAGATTAAAAAATGAATGTTAATATTGATCAAATGTCATCCGACACTCATCAAGGCCCTTAAGGAACGTAATATGAACTTGAAAAAAGCTCATTCGATTTTTAAGGGAGCTTAAACGGTCCATGAGAGACGAAATTCGCGGATACAGAGTATCCACAGCTTATTTCAATGTTCGATCTGACAAGACCGTGCGCCTTTGAAAAATCGATATCTCGATAGTGAATCGATGTATTGCAATTCGGTTTGCACCGGTCGAAAGCGCTTGCTTGTGACTGACAACCTCGAAAATTTCAGATCCATCCGAGTTTATTTAATGACCTTACAGGACCTCTCGCGGCCGCAGTTAGACATTTCTTGTCAGAGTTACGCTGAAACGGGGAGTAGTTTGATATTTTTAATAAGTCCCCCTAAGATGATATTTTTTGGCTCGAAACTGCATTGAGCCCTCTCGGGACATCATTGGGACCCGAAAAAAAGCGGAACCGATATAATACGGCACACGACTGGTTCGTGAGAGACGAAATTCGCCTTTTTCCAGCCTCCAGCGCCCCTCTAAGGTCGATCTGACAAGACCGCACGCCTTTGAAAAATCGATATCTCGAGAACGAATCGATGGATTGCGCACTGCGGTTTGGATTGGGCGGTAGCTTCAGCTTTTAGATAATTCTTGAAAAAAATTCAGATCCATCCAAGTTTTTAAACGGATCTTATGGGACCTCCTGCGGCCGCAGTGAGACATTGTACGTGAGACTTACGCTGGAGTTGGGGCCACGCCCCCCCCCCGATATAGACTTTATCGGTCCGACATTTGTCAGGGCCCTTAATGAACTTCATGTGAACTCAAAAAACTCACATATGACTTCTCACGGCGCATGCTAGGTCCATGAGAGTCGAAATTCGCGGATTTTAGAGAATCTTAGATTTCTGACCCTATACCGCGCGCCTTTGAAAAATCGATATCTCGAGAGTAAATCGATGTATCGCAATCCGGTTTGGACCGATCAAAAGAATAAGCTTACCGGTACTCGCCGTTAAAATTTTGGATCCATCTGATTTCATTTTGAGACCTTACTTGAGTTATTTGGACCCCAGTTGGAATTATTTTTTCGGAGTTACGCTGGCAAGGGGTCGCTCCCTCTCTTGGAAAACTGTGGAGGGGGCCCTTTGCTGGGGCATACATTCTATTTTTCATTTTTTTTTTTTTTTTTTTTTTTTTTTTATTTTTTTTTTGTGTCTAATCTAAGTTGGGGGAGGAGGAGGAGAGTACCTGCAAGTCAACCGGAAATTTTACTTTTGATAGTGGCTGCGGGTCGAGGGTGCGGATTGCGGACTTTTAACTTGTTGGGGGGTTTACAGGGTGGCCGTGTCTAAACTTATGAGAAAAGAAGGCAACCACAGACCGGAAGAACGTTAAATTTTCTGGTTCAGAGACCATGGATAAAGACATGGGCACCCGCAAAACAATTGCCCGGAGGGGCAACTTTTTGAATGTCAATGGAAGGTCTGGGGGACACCACCTAGAGAGGGGCAAGTCTAGAAAACCCCCCCCCCCCCCCACTTCCGCCCAAAATAGAAAATAAATCAATTATCCTTCCAAATGGTAGAAATTGTAAGTGATTGTAGCATGTAGTTGTATCAAAAGTAATTCTATTTTTGACGTGTTTGATATTATGAATAAAGTGACAGCATCAGATGATAGAAATAGAAAAAAGCTGAGTACAACTATTCCTTCTTTATTTTCATTGTCCTGATGAATTCTAAGAGTTAACCTATTTAAATTAAAAACAAGCAGATAGTTCTGACACTACAGTGTCAGAGGAGGCGCACCTTGAGCAAATTTGGTCCTCATGAGTCAAATTCCATTTCCACCATCTCAAAAATAATGTGTCCAGCAAAAAACCGGGTCCGAACCTGAATGCGGCGAGTGGGTAGGGGTTAGGACCACTACATACGATCTTATATGGGACAAACCCTTCGAATATTCCACCACCTCAGAAAAAATTGTCCAGCAAAAGTGAGGGTCCGAACCTGTGTGCGGCGAGTGGGGGGGGGGGGGGTGTAGAACCCCTACAGACAATCTTAGAACAATCCCTTCGAATTTTCCAACATCTAAAAAAATTGTCCAGCAAAAGTTAGGGTCCGAACCTGTGTGCGGCGAGTGGAGGGGGGGGGGGAAGAACCTTTACGGACAATCTTAGGACAATCCCTTCGAATTTTCTAACAACTAAAAAAAATTTTCCAGCAAAAGTTTGGGTCCGAACCTGTGTGCGGCGAGGGGGGGGGGGGGGGTTTTAGAACCACTACGGACAATCTTAGAACAATCCCTCCGCATTTTCCACCATCTCAAAAAAATTGTACAGCAAAAGTCCAAGTTCGAACCTGTAAGCGGCGAGTGGGGGGGGGGGGGGGGGGGGGGGGCACTACGGACAATCTCAAACCCTTCGAATTTTCCAACATCTCAAAAAAATTGTCCAGCAAAAGTTAAGGTCCGAACCTGTGCGCGGCGAGGGGGGGGGGGGGGGGGTAGAACCACTTCGGACAATCTTAGAACAATCCCTTGGATTCTCAAAAAATCATCAAAAAAAAAATTGTCCGGCAAAAGTTTGGGTCCGAGCCGGCGTGTGGCGTTTGGGGGGGGGGGGGGAGGTTAGGACCACTACGGACAATCTTAAACCATCCCCTCAGATTTTCCACCATATCTAGCAAAAGTTCGGGTCTGAACCTGTGTGCGTGTGGGGGGGGGGGGGGTTTGGGGGGGGTGGGACCACTACGGACAATCATAGAACAAATCCTTCGAATTTCCTACTGCACATCACTAAACGCACGTAATAAACAATCAAATACTCATAAAACAATTTTAAAACCCCCTTTAGAAAAAAGGTAGTCAACGATATAGTATGTCCCGCAAAATAGGGACATGAAAAAGTGATCGGTAGTAAGAAGAAATCGGACCACCAAGAATCGATTATTTTTCATGATGTGTTAGAGTAGAGAAAAACAATGTTGCCATATTCCATTAGCTGGCACCGTTCTTTGGTTGCCCGAAAAAAAATTGAACGTGAAGTGTGATGCCAAGTAAAAAAAGGACGCCATGGCAAAACGTAAGAAAAGATGAAGAAGTTACAGTGAGTCAAAAGACATCTCTCCTAAATGTCCCCATGACGTCCCACGACTGGTGACAAAGCATTTGATCCGCGCACAATGGCCGAAATACGTTAATCAAATCTCGAAATGATAAAAAAAAAACTGTAGGGAATACCCTACGAACACTTTCTCACATCACTTTTATCTGAGGGAGCCCCCCCAGCCCCCCCCCCACCACTAAAGAATTCGGGAGGAGACCCCCTAACCCCCTAAAGAATTCTGGGAGAGCCCCCCAAACCCCCTTTAGAATACTAGGAGAGACCCCCAAACCCCCTTTAAAATGCTGGGGGATACCTCCAGCCCCCCCTTTAGAATTCTGGGGGAGACCCCCAAAACCCCCCCTCAAATTTCAAATATTTTCACCTCCGGACATAATATTTCTGCCTTCAATCCGAAGAGTTTGAAATTTTGTAGAGAAGCTGTAGGAATAGTTGCCTATTTTGTTATTTGAAGGCTAATTGAGAGCCTTAATCTGATGTTGCTTATAACAGGGTTTAGAGTAGGTAATTCAAGATTCCAATAAGTTTTTATTCTTTGAGCTGCATTCATTATATTTGCTCTTTGTTTTTTTTTTTGGAGTTTCTTTTTTCCCTTAGTTTTTATAGGAGGTCGAAATGTACTGATTCTTGCATTTCCTCCATTGAGTACTATGTTTGGTTTCTTCTTTCAAACGGTGGGTCTTCGAAATAATTTTTTTTGTTTAATAGATTAACCCCCCTCCAAAGATGTACTTAAGTCGTAGATTGTGCAAACAAAATTTCAAAAAAATTCATTCAGCCATTTTTGATTGACTTTTCTTTATAAAATTAATTTTCCTTGAATATTCTATTTTTTGGTGAAATGAAACCTATATTGCTTTTAAACAGCTTTAGACTTAAAAGCTGAATATTGTAGTAATACATTGAAAAGAAATTTCTGCCTAGGCTGGTTGCAAACGTTTTGATGCAATTTTCATCGAACTTAATTGAGTCATACTTGAATTACTTATTGCAAATATTATGTTTGTTTTAAATATTTGCTTACAATTAGTTTCAAAAGATTTTTGCTCGATCGTACCTATATTGCCCCTCGAAACGGTCGTAAGGTTTTTATGAGGACTGTACCAGAAAAAAGTTTTAGTGCACACAGTGCAGTGTTTAGTGTATTTTTTAACACATTATGTTTTTGAACATTTTTGTCAAAATCAATCCCATTAATGATTGACTCCAAGTTTAAAATTAATTCTTCACTTTCATTCTTTTTTTTTTTTTTTTTGGGCAAACACCCTATTTTGATTTTTTAAACTCTCTTAAGGGTTGTATATTGTAATTGTAAGGGCTAATTTCTTTTGTAAACCAATTGTAGATTTTATTTGCCAGATTTTGTCAAAATCCATTGGACCAAACCTGAATTATCCGAAATAATAAAATTATGTTTTTTTTTGCTTATATACCCATATTTTTTTTTCAATTGCACCTATATTACCTCTTGAAAAGGTCTAATCGGTTGTGTATGGTGATCAAGAGAGGATAATATGTTAGTACTTTGATAGTAGATTGTGTGTAAAAAGTTTCATGAAAATTCATCCAGCCATTATTGATTGACTCCAAGTTTTAAGATTACTTAATTTCTCACGATAATTCCGTTTTTTGGCTCGAGCGCACATATTTTTTATTTTTTAAACGGTTTTGAGGGTTGAATATTGTAACTATAAGTGGTTTATTTTTTAGTAGGCTGAATGTAGATTTTTGTCGCTAACTTTCATCAAAATTGATTGAACCAAACCTGAACTATCCCAAATAATAGGATTATATTTTTATTTGCTCATATTCCCAACTTTTTTGCTCAATCGCACCTATATTACCTCTAGAAATGGTTTTATCGGTTGATTTTGGTGACACAGAGAGGGAAAAAATTTAAGTTTTTTGATAGTAGATTGTGTGTACAAAGTTTTTCAAAATTCATGGAGCCATTATTGATTGACTCCAAGTTTTAAGATTGATTTCTCACGATAATTCTATTTTTTTGGCTCGAGCGCGCTTATTTTGATTTTTTTAAAAAGTCTTAAGGAATGAAATAGGAACTACATATAAGTGGTTCATTCTATAGTAGGCTGAAAATAGATATTTTTTTTTCTAACTTTCATCAAAATTGATTGAGCCAAACTTGAATTATTCCATTTTTATTCATTTTTAAACCATTTTACCATTGATTTTAATGAAAATAATTTTTTCCCCTAACTACCCTAAAAATCAAAAATTTTAAAAAAAAAAAAAAGTACCTCTGGGGAATCTAAAAAGCAACAACTGTGCAAAATCTGGATGCATAAGGATCAATGGTTCAAAACTTATGCCTAGGTACGGAGTGACGAACAGCCGGACTGACGCCACAGATTTTTTTTTCATAATCTCTCTAAGTCAGAAAGGGTTAAGAAATAGAAAATATGATGGAAGGATGTTCTTATGGATGGTATTAGACATGATAAGAGGCAATTACTTTGACTAAATCATGATTGACTTTGTCCTGAGAGGCCCAAATATCGCAACAAAAACCTTGAAAATCTCTGCGCCAACGCAATACTTTCTCAATTTTTCTAATTTCATTTGAGTGAGAAAGTAAAAATACAATCACACCATCTCCGTCGGATGTAGACTTTTAGGCATGACTGATCCAACCTCAACACACCTAATCAGTCTCTAATTCTGATTATTAGCGTTAAAAATATTTTTGGCTCAAATTAGCGCTCTCACCTCAGTATCAGTAAAAACTTTCGCTGACATAATTTTTTGAAGAATTTGATGAGATCACACAATTTTCAGAAAAACATGGCGCGTTGAGTCATTTTGCAGCAAAAAAAAAAAAACCATAACTTAATTTTAACCAAAATTTTGGTGCACGACTTTAATTTTTAGCAAAAGTATAAGCACTAACTCAATTTCCCCATTTTCTCCAATGCCGTATTGTTTTCTTTTTTTCTTATAGCGTTTGAAAATGTTTTGGCTCAAAACTGTGCGCTCACTCAAGTTTCAGTAAAAAACAGCACGCACGCTGACATAATTTTCAGAAGAAATTGACTCGGTAACACAAATTTCAGAAAGAAATGGAGCGCTGATTCATATTTCATCATATGACGCTAACTTAACTGTCATCAAATTGTGAGGCGCAATCCCAATTTTGTACAAAAGTCTAAACGCTAAACTTTTAGGCATGACTGATGATGATCTCCGACAAAATAGGTGACTGTCAAAGGTTAGCGGACTACCAAACTATATATGATTAAGGAACCAGTTTGAGTGTCTCAAGATACTTTGAGACATATAAGGAGAGTGACAGCTTGAATCAACATAGGTAGTACAACAGATGAAGCATAAGGTAGCATAAGAAAACAGGAAGTTCCTGGAGTACTAGAAATTTGAGCGTAAACAAATAGCTGAAATTTGATAGGAAATATGGAGGAGGTTAGGGCAGGGACCACTATGGAAAAAACGACATCAGGGCTGAATAATAAGAGATCCTCCTCGATGCGCAGTAATTTTTGGTAATTAAATGAGAATTCTGAGTATTGAGATAAGGAATGTTCAGAGTTCTTGCTGTAGGGACTTTCCGTTTTGCGTTTGACCACACGCTATAATTAATTATAATAATTGCATTTACCTACATGCAAAAAAACAAACATTCAGAACGGCAAATGATTGGTTCTCTTGATCACCTAGAATATATACCGGGAAAATTTGAAATAATCAAAAAATGAGGTTGGAAATTTTTGACATAGAATAACTTTAAAAAAACGTCAATCAATGAACATGAAAATTTCTCCCAACCAAATCAGAATTCAGTCGTGGGGGAGAACATTAACTTTTCAAATGAAAATTTGCATAAAAAAAACAACACAACCTAAATTTCACGACATCAAAAAAGCTCATTTCGCCATTTGATCACAAGGGGGGGTAGTATACTCTATTGAGTATCAGGGCGATTTCAATAGGCGCACGTTGTGCCAACGGTGCGCCTAAAACCAAAAATCTTGCCTATACATTCTCTAATCATGTAATTATCGACCAGAGGATTCTGAATTTTCAAGGAAGTTCGCAAAATTCTCGTTGCCAACGGTAGTTGCCAATGTAGACACGTTCATACTAGTAGATTTTTAAAAATTCTTTCGGCGAGGGAGATGACGGGTGGGAAGGATGATGTCGTCTGAATCAGGAGGGGGTGGGGTAAAATCAGGGGGAGGTCTAGATCTGGGGGGAGAGGAATTCTGAAACTGGGGGGGGAGCTGTATAGTGGCAAGGGGTTTGGGCACCACTGCTTAGGGGGGGGGGCTACTTCCCGCCCTGCCCCCCCTAAATTACGCCCCTAATTAAAATTGTAAAGTAAACTAAGAATAAAGTTTGTTAACTCTTACTCCTTTCGTTATTATTTGATCTTCGAATGTTCCGATTCTTTTTTATTGTAAAGTTTTGATTTTTCTGAATTAGGGGGGGCGCCCATTGACAGATAAGGGAGAAAGGTAAGTGTAGGAATTTGCACGGGAATCCGGCGTAGTGTGCCGCAAAAATTACTACCAATGGCGGATCCAGAAAATTCTTTTAGGGGGGGGGGGGGGGCTTCACGCCTATGAATTTTCAAATTTGCAGGGAGGAATTTATGGGATTTTTTCTGTTGAAAAAAGGCAAAGGCTACCGTGAGTTGGGGGGGGGGGCGTGCCTTTCCCGAATCCGCCGCTGATTACCATGTAACACTGAGCCACGATGACCGATGTCGCATAAAACCAGGTAGAAGACCCGTGGCGGGCGTGGCATCCGTGATGGCTGTGAAATTGGGATGAAGTAGATGGACACACATCATTCATGCAATCTGCACAACGCGGCAAGCAACTGTTGTAGGCGTAGGTGCAGTAGTTCGTGGGGAGGGCAAAGGGGACGGGAGGTCGTCGCAAAACCATGGACGAAGATATAACTAGACTGTTGTTAGTCCTGTTTTGCTCTCGACCCCAGCGCTCCAAGCAGCGGTCAGCTGAACTACTCTTTCAAGTGAGCGATCCTGGCGATGTGTCCATGCTCACATGCTGTGCTACTGCTAAAACCGTTGTTGGAGTTGGTCTGTTATGGCATGGCTGTCAACTGTTGTCGGCGACCCAAGAGGATCAGATAACTCAGTATCTCAATGGAAGATCGAAAGCAAGGGAAATCCAGAATCAACTTTGGACAAGGTAACAGAAATCATCAGCAAATTAAAAGAGTCGCCTGATCTCTACTAATAAAACAAATGTCTATGTACTCTTTCTTGTTTGATTCCGTTTTGAGGTTAACTGTGGTGTATAGTATTTCAGTCCTTGATTAATCATTTTCGACAATTCAGGAATCTTTCAAGAAATACTCCAGACGTTTGCTTTTTAGCGGATTTTGCTTCCTTTTAATTCGCTGATCATTTGTTCCCTTCGTTCAATCGTGATTCAAATTACCTACACGGTATACATTTGCGGGAAGGCATGGGAGAAAGGGAGCCGGAGCGGCCACCGCTGCAGCGGTTCGCTTTTAGTTGACCCTTACTGCTGCTTGGAGCGCTGCGGTCGCGCTCGAAACCCCGCTAACAGGTTTTAACACGGGCGGAGATAGGAAGTCGGCAGTTCTTAGTTATATCTTCGTCCATGGCTCGGAATGGTCTTAAAATTTTCCTTAGGATTTGATCTAGAACGCAACGTTCTTACATTTTCGAAAAGTTAACTCTAGCTCTCGCAATTAACGATTAAAGGCGGAAAAAGCATGGTTTCTGGACCGCGGAACAGTGGCGTTATCTAGCGGATGAGAATCTTACTACAGGTCGCTGAGGATTCACCTTAAAACGCAACGCCGATCGCGTTCCCCAAACGAACTCTTTTAGCGGACCGAAACATCAACAATAACAGGATTGGAAATTTGAAATCATCTAAATGCATTTTAAATCGCAGAATACACGAAACATGGACACAATCCTCTGATATAAAACCCCAATATCTCATACAGAAAATTTCGTTGAAGTCTGATCCAAATTAGTAACGTAATTACATTCCCAAAAATGCTTAACCTCAATCTTGGCCAAAAACTCCCGCCACAAAGAAAAAGCGACAAATTGGGAGGACACCGGATTGGCGGAATCACATGGGTCAATCGGTCCTCGAGGACCCGTTCTCGATACTGAAACCAAGCGATCCCCCGAGCGGACCCCCGAACCATGCCGTTCCTATAAGAAAAGCATTATTGACCTTGTAGAAACGATTTCAATAGAGCATGACACTCATGCTCTAAAAAAAAAAAAAAATCAGCTAAATGTCTTCATGTTGACAGTTAGCATGAGATTTGAGACCTGACATCATCATGACGTCAACAGACATTTATGCTGACATGTTGACGTCATGATGATGTCATGATGATGTCAGGTCTCAAATGCTAACTGTCAACATGATGACATTTAGCTGATTGTTTTTACCAGGGTGGTTTACGATCATCTATTGAACGTAGAATCTAGCATCGGTTTCCGCTCCGTCCACACTCAAAAAGAATATTTATCTAAAACTGCAGGGGACTAAGATCTTTCCAACCCCTTTCCTTTACCCTCCCGCAAAAAATGGACGTTTAATGTCCTCAGGACATGCAAAGGAAATTTTGAGAAAGTCTTGAATTGATCTTGAATGCGTTCTTTTGACATTAAAAATGTGATCAGCGAAGAAAAAAAGTTAACGTCCAAATCACAATTTTTTGCCGGGCTCGCTCGAATTATCAATTATGGAGGAAGAGAAGATAGAGAGAAAAATATAGAAGGCAGAAAAGAGGAAAGCAGGAGAAAATGATGACATTTAATAGATCTAATTTTCTTTTAAACGTGATTCTCATAAGCCTCTTGTCATTTAATTTGAAAAGGGTTTGGTCTAATAAGAGCGAGATCATACTCAAATTGTGACGCGAACATTCATGTGTGCAAAATATATATATATATATTTTGGGTAAAATTTGTGCAAGAGTTTGTTTCAGAAGTGTATGCGTATCTAGATCGATTATCTTTGGCGAATTTTCAATTATCATTCCTTAAAATCAAAACAAAACTTATACCGTAACTCCACGTTTGATGTTACACAGCGTTTCACTTAAAGCCAATAACTTTGGAAAATTCCAAAGATTATCGGTCTGCCTTTTCTGCCGACCTTCTTCCGATTTGAAATTGCCAAAACTGCGATGGAGCGAGTTCAATTGTTAAAATTTTTCCAGAGGAGAAACCCTGAGCTGACAGAACTCCCGTTTTACTGTGGACTGTCCCCCCTCCCAGCCAGCTTAGGATAACCCCATCAGAACCTCTATAATGTTATCACTCAAAGTCTGTCTCCCCCCCCCCCACTTCCCAAAACCCAAGTTCACGCCTCTAAATTGGCCTGTATACTCAATATGGCCCACACTCGGTTTCGCAGGAAATATCGAGAGCTCATGAATTGCTCGAGTATATCCCCTGTATGCCCATTGGGTCGTTAACGACCCACTTATAATGTTTTTTTTTTTTTTTTACCAAATTACTGTAAATTTAGGCCAATTTTACTCCAAAATCAATGTTTTGATTTTTCAGCACATATATAATTTAGCTTTACCAGCAAATTTCACGATTTTTATATTTTAAATTTTTATGACTCTAAGACGGTGTTATTGAGGAAAACACCAAAAACACCCAACATGTTCAAATAAAGTTGGGCATATATGGCATACCTCTGGAATGTCAAACTGACTCATCCAAGGTAAAAATCAAAGGTGCATTGGTGTAAATGTTGAGTGATGAGAGTTGAGTGCCACAACATGAATTTTCGTGTAGAGATACCATTTAGAGTAGCATCTCGTTTTAGAGGCGTAGAGACGGAGCTCACCAATAATCTTTGGACTTTCCCCCCAACGATATTTCTCATAATGCACATTTGGACAAAGGAATTGATTGCTAATGAATTTGAGCGCTTTGGCTTTCCATGACGGTTGACTTTAAAGTAACACTGTCAGAGTCCTAGGAAAAGTTTATTTTGATCAGTGGCGAATCCAGCCCTCGCAAACGGGGGGGCGGGGGGGGCGAAATTGGGATTTTCGCCCCTAAATGACCCCCTTTTCTTGTTTTCGCTCTTGCTTTCCCCCTACTTCTCCTTTCTTTTCCTACTTTTTGGGCGGAAAGGGAGGGCGATCGCCCCCTTCGCCCCCCCCCCTGTATCCGCCAATGGTTTCGATTAAAAGGAATAAAAATTCAACATTTTACGGAAGATTTTCGATCACCTCCTTTGAAGTCGGAAAGAACTCCCCCATCCGTGCAGATCTTAGTTACGGCATTGATGCTCACAAAGTGGTTTTCATTATAACTTTGCGTCCTCAGTTGGAGGTAATTTTTAAACACAATTACAACTCTGGAATTTTAAGGTAGATCGAAAATATCGCTTTGACTTACCCCAGTTTTGCTCGCACCCGAGAAGGTGTTTCCAACTCTTCCGTTTAAAACGCATCTGAACTTCTATCTCATGCATAGAGTTGGTTATCTACCCTCTATTTAGCTTCCTAGAAACTTTCTTTGGATTGGTCGTCAGAGGATTTGTAATTTGCATCTTTTAATGACTCAGGCAAGTTTCCAACTTTTGCCGTGAGTAGCAGGCCGAGTTCTGAGAACTTAATGTTTCCGTTTGGGGAATTTGGCTGCATTAGTTAAAGCCGTCTGTAATGAGGTTTCTGCTTATTTCGTAGCCTGGAACGATTTTTATCAACTCTCTGTACAAATAATTGACCACCTCCAGCTATGAAGCATACAAAGGTTTTTTTGTAATTTGACCGCCGTTCACGGCCGCAGAAAAGAGATCCAAATATACCACAGTTCTGCGGTATTCGTGAATGGGATTCCACAGTACATATCAATACAACCGCAGATACCTTATACCGCACGTGTGTGCGGTTAAAAGTCATCGACATGCAGTAGCGAATCGTGCTCTGTGACAACGTTGTAATGTGTCCATTTAAACCCATGAAAAATATCGAACCATTGAGTTTTAGGTGAACATCTTCACATTCGACTTTTTATATGGGTTTATGTGGACACATTACAACGTTGCCAAATCCCACTGACGCGACATGCATCGGCAACCGACTCACAAAAAAACGGGTTCTGCCCAAGACTGACGTTGCAATCAAAAGTCCATCGATGCATCGTCATAACAGTCCCTCTCTTCCTCATTAGTTTGAATCATTTATACATTGCTTTTGAGCGTTTTAAAAACTTTCCATGAGAAAGAATTATTTCTTCATAAAAAAAAAAAAAAGAATAGAATCCTCATATTTATGATTCTGCAGGGAAACGAATAACATCGTGCAATTTGGTAACATTTGCTTTCCCTCCATTGAAACGAATGTAAAACAATCGATTCTCCAGGAGGCTATAAGCCTCCTCAAGATTCGATTATTTTACATAAGTTTAAATGGAAGATTGCGTGGTTGCAAAATCGCACGAGCCGCTACTGGTGGAGTTAGAGTGATAGTTCGATAGAATAATGCAAAAGCCACCTCGGTGTATACACTATCTTTACACCAACGAGGTGAAATTTGGCAAAGCTGCATTTTATCCCTTAGAATCCATGAAAAAGGTCAAACTGTTTAATTATTGAGAAGTGAAAATCCCCTGATTCACCGAAAACCCTATTTGGGGCGAGGGTGAAAGAGGGAAAACAGCAAGGTAGAAAACCAGTTGAGTTTCATCGCTCTTTACAAAAGTTGCTGATATACATGTGTAACGCAACGTTAAGCTCATCTGCATTTTTCATTTCTTCAATAATTAATCAGTGGGGTTTAGAGCCAACAAATGAAAAAAAAACAAAACAAAACAAAAACAACGGGAAATTAGATTTTGAAAAACTGATTTGAGCCGCAACTTTTCGGGGGAAGGGTTTAATAGGAAAAGGGAAAATGTAAAAACACTATTAGACAAAAGAGTTTCATTAAAGAAGTGTCATACAAGGCTTAAGTGATTTTTATTAGTATTATTATTATTTTTCAATCTAATTGGGTTGTTTTTATTTTTAAAGTCGTACATTTTTTAACATTTTTCTTTTTTTAGGTTTACTAAAATTTCAGAAAAAGTTAAGCTTAATTATTCAGTTTCTGAACCCCATTGATTAATTGAAGAAATGAAGAAGGCAGAAGAGTTTACCGTTGTGTTACATATCAGCAGCTTTTAAGCGATGAAATTACCCCCCCCCCCTTGGGCAACTATTCCTGCACAAGGGATCTGTTACTGCATATCTTTCAGATTGAAGGCGCTTTATGTACTTTATGTTTATGTTATAAACAAGAGAATACATTGATAATTACGGACAATGGGGCTCCTTGCAAACTTCTGCTATCAGCAAATAAGTAAACCAATCTTATGTAAAGACCAGCGAAAATCACGGCAATTACACGAAGAAAGTCTAAAATTTAGTAATAAACTCACATAACTGCAGCTATAACGGCAAGCTGGTAATGGCCGTTCGAAGCAGGTATCATGGGATATTCCTGTCCATTATGTCACTTTCTCACACAGAGAAACACAGAGCGCGATATGTCTCAAATTAGATAGGAATCTCCCATGATACCTGCGTCTGTCCGCCATTAAGCCCGATTCTGAGAGTGGATTTCGTGATTTTTAGTGCACTCATCGTCATTTTTCCAGATTTTTATGCAAGAATCAACTCTTCAATCCCCTATAGCAAAAGTTTGCAAGAGCCCTATTCGCAACTTCAAAAATGTACAGCTTTGCCAAATCTTCTTTTTGCTCTCATGAAAAATCCTCAAAATCTTGTTACGCCCTTTTGCGCCGCAGGAGACGAAATGTGGCATCGGAGGACGGTATGAGGGCCGGGGCTCGGGGGACCAAACAATGTGGTGGTATATTGGTGGTATTCTATGCGGCGGGCAGCGGCTACGATTGTGGATTGATATAACCCGGTCGTCTATCGTCTACCGTTTCTCATATACGTTGTTACGCCCAGACCACAATCACATCCCTTCATTCTGACAGAATATTAATAATTTGCAGAATGTGTAAGCTTAGCTATAGCTTCGCGAGCTTTTGTGCTTCCGTGATGGGCGCAGCGCTCTCACGTCCACTTCCCGTCGCGCCGAAGGCATTACCCCCTCTCTCCCACCGGCGTCGTAATTTTACGTAGTCGTAACTTTTCATGCCTTCCTTTCTTGTTTGTTTGTTTTTTGTTTGTTTTTGTTTTCACTACTACTGCTACAGTTGAACCTGACCAGTAGCAAACCTTCGGACAGTTGTTTCCCACAGTATAAATTTTTCAGTCACATTCCCCCCCCTTTTTTTTTAGCTCTTAGCCCTTAGATGCATACTGTAACGTCTGTGAAATGTGGAATATACGTAAATACAGAGATGAACAATTTTTTATAAAAAAAAAAAAAAAAAAAAAAAAAAAAAAAAAAAAAAAAAAATAGATTGGAGCTTATCAAAATGCTTGGATATGGTACAGAAAATCTCTCTTTACGATATCACAAGAAATATAAGTGGTTTGCGCATCTAAAGGTTACGTCAGTGGCGGCTCGTGCAGTGTAGCAACAAGGTACAATCTCCATTTAAACCCATGTAAAACAATCGATCTTCAGGAGGTGCAATTGCACCCCCAAAATATCGATACTTATGCATAGGTCTAAATGGAAAATAATCATGGTTGCCAAACTGCACGAGCCACCACTGGGTTACGTCGACTGGAAATAGACCACGGCCTTCTCGATATAGTATAATTTACATCGAATCTATACCATAAACCAGATAATTTGTGGTTCTACAATTAATATGGATCTATACTGATTATAACCTTCTCCAGTGTCCTAACCTCATTCAAAGAGGTTCTATATCCATTCATGAACTATGGCAAAACCAAAACATCTATATACCCACCATATAATATATGTCTCTTCTCTTATTTTCTCTTCTCAGCTAACATATCAATCTACTATCCTAGTCGTAAATTTCTAAAAGTAAACAATTTCAGTTCATAAACCTGATCCATCTTACAAGTAAAGTCTCTGTTGGTTGAAGGTCCCTGTATAAGTGGATGAAAGCCATTTATTTTTAAGTAGATTCCATGAATCTACTTATTGCGGAGGGTGCGATGTTGGATTTTTCGGGAAATTTTATCAAATGAGCACGTTTCATGGTCCCCTGAGTGAGAAAATACCACTCGTTGAAAATTGTGTATATATATATAATATATATATATATATATATATATATATATATATATATATATATATATATATATATATATATATATATATATAATGAATACCTTTAGAGTTGGTCAGACTCTAAAGTTTGGAGAAACAACAAAGCCAAAAAAGAAAAAAATAACTTTAAAAAAATAATGTAAGTACGTGTTTTACACGTACTTACATTATTTTTTAATGTTATTTTTTTCTTTTTTGGCTTTGTTGTTTCTCCAAACTTTAGAGTCTGACCAACTCTAAAGGTATTCATCATTTATTTTTTGGCCATTTTTTTGTGTTTTATTATATATATATATATATATATATATATATATATATATATATATATATATATATATATATCTTTATATGTATGTTTCAGCCAGTTTTACCGTTTTTATGTCCCACGATCCTGTTCGTAATTTTTGGTTTTTGTTCTTGAAATTTTTCTCAACTATTCGTTGGGTTTAATTCTTGGATGAGTTCGAAGATGGTGTAAATCCGATTGTTAGTTTTCGCGCTATGGGCCGTGTTTGAGTCGTAAAATGTGTTTTTGAGGTTTGTTTTTAGGAGTGTTTGTATTGAGCTTTTTTTTTTTGGGAAAATTTATGTTGGCCGTTTTGTTACGCAATTTTTTTACTCGAGTCATTTTTTTGTGTTTTGCGTTGTAAGCGAGTTAAAGTGATGTGTTTTTCGGGTTTTTTGGCAGTGTTTTTATATGAAGAAATGGTTGTTTTGATTTGTAAATTTTAGTATATGTGGTGGTGGATGGTTTTAGTTCATATGCTCTTTTCCTTGAATTTTCCTTGTGTTTTACGTGTTTTACGAGCTATTTAGTTTCTTATGGGATTTTACAAGTGAAAGACAAGGATGGCGTATTGGTATAATTGCTCTTTCTTTGTTTTACACGTACACTGTTGCTTAGGTACGTTATTTATTTATTTTCTTGTTTTATCAGCTGCTCTTATTCAGATTTATTCCTCATTACCGTTACAAAGATTACACATTTTTCAATCTTTGTACTATAATCTTTTTCTCATGGTCATTTTTATTTAAATGTTGAACAGCTGATAAAAAAAAAGAAAATTGAATAATTCAAAGAAAATCATAACATAACCTATTTATTGAAATTTGTGAAAAACTTATATAACCTAGCTTTTATTTCTCACTTG
The DNA here is from genome assembly GCA_011764245.1 of Trialeurodes vaporariorum. Taxonomy (NCBI): domain Eukaryota; kingdom Metazoa; phylum Arthropoda; class Insecta; order Hemiptera; family Aleyrodidae; genus Trialeurodes; species Trialeurodes vaporariorum. The sequence continues at coordinate 22,499,915 of VMOF01000002.1, forward strand.
CATTGTAAAGATTACACATTTCTCTGTTGGTAATATAATCTTTTTCACAATTATATTTGGATTTTGAGCAGCTGATAAATAAAAAAGAAAAATTCAGAGAAAAATTCAACGAAAATTATAACCTATATTTAAATTTGTGAAAAATGATTTAACCAATCATGGAATCTACTTCGTCTTACCGGCCTGCCGGGAGGCATTTTTTTTTTTTTGAAGAAGAAGAAGAAGTCAGAGTTGATACCTTCAACCTTCTGGCAAAGCTTTCTATCTCACTAAACTCATCTGCAACAAAAATGATATTATATGTATATATTGTGCGTTCTTGACCCCGCAGGCAAAAGCATCGCAGGTCTTCTCATTGACTATAGAGTGCGCGGGTCTGTCGTGGAGTGCGCGGATGTTTGAAAAACTGAGCGGCAATCGATTGCAATCATTTGCATCGAAGTGATCGATCATGAATAAAAAGACAGATTGGCATTGTAACAAAAACAGAGGAAGGAGCCGGGGTTTAAAGGTATGGACTTAAAGGAATTGAGACCTAAAGGTGGAATGAAAAGGGTGAGGGTACAACTTCGGGAGGGGGAGGAGAACTTACGGAGAAAAAATTTCAGGGTGGGAACGAAAGGATGTAAGCACTGCAGTAACTTGCAGGAGCAGTAGCAGCAGGTTGGCAGCCCTGATTTCATTATGGTAAGTGATTGCATCAGTTCGTCCGCGGCTATGAATACTAAAGCAGCGCTTCGAATGATCGTCGATGAAGTGAATTATGCACGAGGAAAAGGGATGCTTATTTTATTTTTATTTTTCTTATTTTTTTTCTCGAAGGCACGCGATCCGATACCTTTTACCTTCGTGTAACTTCGATACTATCACTCTGAACTGATATACAGGGCTGCCGTTTTGCGTATAATTAACGACACATGTTTCAATTCACCGATGAATCCATCGGTTGAGAAAAGATTACACAGTTCAGTTCAGTTTATTAATGTACTGCACGAAAACACTCGAATCTGTAATATTTTCTGAATCTGTGGAAACGCTGTTTGTTTATTAAAATATCCGCATGTTTTTGGAAGTCATCGACGACTCCACCGGTTGAGTAAAGATTACAGCAGATTTGAGCATTTTTGTGCATTACAGTCTAAAACTGAAAAAACTGTGTAATCTTTTCTCAACCGGTGGAATCATCGGTGAGTTGAAAAATGCCCTTAATTATACGCAAAGCGGCAGTTCTGCTGATATGGTCTCGACGCATATTGTGGACTCGCATTGCAAGTCTCGAAGATAATGATTTAAATTGCAGTTTCTCACTTTGGTAACTCAATATAAGCTGAATTATAGAAAGCCCAGAAGAGAGATCGTCATTGCAAGGTGACGAATAACGAAGGGAACTAGCATGGAATTAGTTCAAATCCTTCATGTAAAAAATGCTGACCATGCATGCGACTATTCTCAATACGACCAAGCATATAGTCGTTAACATTCGTTTTCCGCTGAATCAAAAATGATTATTCAATGTAATTTGATTAAATCTGCTGCGCACAGGTACTTTTGGTCATTCAATTCAACTATGTCAATAATTAAAAAAAAATAAAATAAAAAAATCCGAAATGGCTACCCAATGATGATGCATATGTCGCAGGCAAATCGCAATCTTAGGTAAATTGCAATCGGCTTGCAATTTGCCTTGGCAAAAAGGCCGCTAATTAATGATCAGAAAAAATTCAGATCAAGCGTAGGTAATGCTGACTTACGGAATAGTTGTATCGAGATTTGATTTAGCTTATATTCTAAAGCTAATAAACTAACGATCATATTGATAACCACAGATGAAGTTTCAACGGGTCATCTTTTTATGAACTTTTGAAGCGATTAAATACAGCTGTTCAAACACGATTTGTCTAAAACACATAGGGGTAAAGAACTAATCAAAATAAACCTAATCTGATGGAATCACCATTTTTGTCAGCATATCAGCTTTCAAATGAGCTAAATCAAATCTCGATACAACCATTCTGTTAGTCACAGTATTACGCTTGATCTGAATTTTTTCTGATCATATTAATTAGCGGCTTGCTTTTTGCCTAGGAAAATCGCAAGCCGATTGCAATTTGCCTAAGATTGCGATTTGCCTGCGACACGTATACAATATACATACGAGGTCTGTTGACTGTTAGATTAGAAACCGGATTTTCATAGTTTCTAGCCCACTGTGCATTGAAATTTAATTTTGTTTAGCCTTTTTGGAAAGCTGAAAACCCACTCAAGAACGCTGCTTTCACAAATCTAAAGTATGTTAATTAGTTTTAATTTTGAGACAGGTTGAATAAGCGGAAGTCAGTAGTGTTTTGCGAAATTTCTATATTTTTAGGAAAAATAACATTCGAGTACGGAAAGATTTCTTTGAAAAGAAAAAAAACCAGTTTGACAAAGAAAACGTTGTCTGTGCATAGTAACAAAGTTATTAGGTACCCATCATTCTGGCACTTCAATCCTGTCTCTTCCGAAATAATATGACCTCCATCTTGGATGCATTTCTGCCAACGTCGCTTCAACTTGGAAAACACCTCTGAAACTCCTCGGGGTGGGATTCCGCGAAACTCCTTCAGAGAATTTTCCTTAATTTCTGCCACTGTTTCAAATCTACGACCTTTTAATACAGATTTGAGTTTGGGGAAGAGGAAAAAGTCCGTGGAGATCGTAGTCCGTAGATCAGGCGAGTACGGAGCATGAGGCAGGACATTCATGTCATCTTTGCCCAAAAAATGACCGCATGATGAAAATCGCAAAACGCACCTGACATGCCCGTATTCAAGGTGTCATTAAATGTGCACTGATTTAGATAATCTGGATCTCTGAACGTAGTCACCTTCAGCATCTTATCAGCTTTCTGATAAGCTAAACAAAACTGCATTCGGACGCACAGTCGGATAGAAACTATGAAAATCAGGTTTCTAATCTAACAGGCCTCGTACGTACGAGTGGATCTAGGCGTGAAGATTTGAATTCAGCGACCCAGTGTAACAACTTACAAATTACATTGAACTATCATTTCTCATTCAACTAAAAATCAAGGGCGGATCCAGCAATATGGCAACCATGTATTCTTCCCATTTGAACGTATGAGGAAGAATCGATTCTCGAGGGGGCCATGGCCCTTTGACTAATCGATTGTTTCTCACGCATTCAAATGGGAAGAATACACAGTTGCCAGATCGCTGGATCCGCCCATGCTAAAAATGGCCGTAAAATGACCTCGAAACGACCGTTCACAGTCATATTTGAAATGGTCGCAGTCAACCTCATTTTCCAAGGATACTCGATTTATAATCGCAAAGTAAGTATAAGTGTCCGATGATGGGGTAAATTTAAAATTGCGCGCTGTTCTACATATATCCGTTTAAATCGGAGATCGTAGATTTTAGCATATTGTTAATGGCTCGGTCACAAAAGAACTATTAATCACCCGGTTATGAACATCGTTGGCTTGTTTTTTTTTTTTTTTTTTTTTTTTTTTTTTTTTTTTTGGGGGGGGGGGGGGGGGGGGGGGGGGTTTAATTTTTCTTATCCGAGCATTCCGAGCACAAGAAAAAGAGCGCGGCTAATGAACGCTGCACAGTAAGAAATAAACTGTAGGGAACACCCTACGAACACTTTCTCCCTCCATTTTTATCGGGGGGGGTCGAAGGACCCCCAGACCCCCTTAAGAATTCTGGGGGAGACCCCCAGACCCCCTTCTAGTATTCTGGGGGAGACCCCCTTTATAATTCTGGGGGAGACTCCCAGACCCCCCTTCATAATTCTGGGGGAGACCCCCAGACCCCCCTTTAGATGTCTGGGGGAGACCCCCAACCCCCTTTAGAATTCTGGGAGAGACTCCTAGACTCCCATCAAATTTAAAATATTTTCACCTCTAGACATAATTTCGCCTTCAATTCGAAGTGTTGGCGATTTTGCAGAGAAGCTGTACGAATAGTTGCCTACTTCATCTTTTGAAGGATGGGTTTTAAACTGTGGATCTTCAAAAGAATTTTTTAGTTTGGTAGATTAAACCTCCCTTTAAAGATGTTCTTTGTTTGTAGATTGTGTACACCAAATGTCAACAAATTCATCCATCCATTTTCTTTATAAGTTTAATTTTCTTTGGATATTCTATTTTTTGGGTTTATTGATGGAACAGCTATTTTGCCTTTAAACAGTCTCAGACTTAAGGGTTGTATGCTATAGTTTTACATTCAAAAGAAATCCCTGCCTAGGTTGGTTGCAAACTTTTTGTTGCAATTTTCATCAAACAGAATTGAGTCATAATTGAATTTCTTATTCCAAGTATTACGGTTGTTTTTTTATTTGCTTGGTTTCAAAGATTTTTGCTCGATCACACCTATATTGGCCCTTGAAACGGTCTAAAAGGTTTTAGATGATGACTGTATGATAGGAATATTTTAGAGGGTCAGTAACATAATATATTTGTGCAAAGTTTCATCAAAATTCATCCCATGAATGATTGACTCCAAGTATTAACATTAATTCCCCGCTTTAATTCATGTTTTTGGGTGGAACACCCTATTTTGATTTTTAAACTCTCTTAAGTGTTGTATATTGTATCTGTAAGGAATACTTTCTTTTATAGACTGATTGTAGATTGTATTTGCCAGTTTTTATAAAAATTCATTGGACCAAACCTGAATTATCCCAATTAATAGGATTATGTTTTTATTTGCTTATATTCCCATATTTTTTTTTCAATCCCACCTATATTGTCTCTTGAAAAGGTTTTATCAGTTGTGTATGGTGACTAAGAAAGGAAAATATTTTAGTATTTTGATAGTGGATTGTGTGTACAAAAGTTTTTATCAAAATTCATCGAGCCATAATTGATTGACTCCAAGTTTAAAGATAAATTTCTCATGATAATTCCATTATTTGGCTCGAGCGCACTGATTTTGATTTTTTAAACAGTCTTAAGGGCTGTATATTGTAATGATAAGAAATTCTATATAAAGTAGAGTAAATGTAGGAAGGTAGATTGTTTGTGCCGGATTTAATTAAAATTAATTGGACCTAACCTGAATTATCTCAATAAGTAGGATTATGTTTTTATTTGCTTAATTGGTCTTATTTTTTCTCAATCGCACCTATATGGTCCCTTGAAACGGTCCAAAGGATTTATTATGTTGATAGTGAGAAGGAAATATTTTAGTAGTGTGGTAGTACATTGTGTATACAAAAAGTCATCAAAATTCATCCAGCTTTTAGTAATTGGCACTGATATACAAGATTAATTTCTCACTTTTATTCCATTTTTTGGCTGGAACGCCCTTAATTAATTTTTTAAACGGTCTTAAGGGTTATTTAACTGAACTATAAGGGGGTTTAAATTTTTCTGTGGGCTGGTTTAGAATGTTTTTACAAATTTTCTTCCAAATCCAAAGATCTATTATTGAAATATTTAAATTTTTCTCTTTTTTGACCCATTTTCCCATTATGATTTTAATGGAAACCATTTCTCTTCCATAACTAACCTAAAATTAAAATTTTAAAAAAACAAAAAAAATCCCTCTGGGGAATGTTAAAAGCAACATCTCTGCAAAATTTGGATGCATATAGATCAATAGTTGAAAAGTTATGCTGGATTTCACGTTCATGACTACAGACGGACAGACAGACAGACAGACAGACAGACAGACGGACAGACAGACGCCACAGAAATTTTTTGCATTTACTCCTCCCTACCACATATGGTTCAGAAATATTGAAATATCATGGGTGGATGTTCTTTAGGATAGTATTAGGCATGATAAGAGCCAATTATTTTATAATTATCATGATTGACTTAGTCGCAGCGGGCCAAGTATCGAAACAAAATGCATCAAAAATCTCTGCGCCATCGCAATACTTTCTCAATTTTTCTAATTTCATTAGAGTGAGAAAGTAAAATTACCTTCCTGGCGGTCTTAAATCAGAAAGATAAAACCGTCTAATCTTATTGTTATGAAAAAGTTCCAGGATTTAAATTCTACTCACTCGAATCATACTTCTGATGTATATACTCCTAGTAAAAAATGTATTGTGAATTTAACTTGATGTTCCTTGGCAGCCAAATTGTGAAATTCTACTCACTGTGCGCCGTCTGGAATGATCAGATGTGTCTGAGGAATGAGGCAAGTTTATACGTGATTTTATTGGTCTCGATCTCTCTGCGCTTCTTTTTTTTCTTTTCTTCATTTTTTTTTCTTTTTATTTCTTTTTTTTTTTTTTTGGAACATGAAAAAAACTTGCGGTGAGCTGACATGAGAATGAAAGTGCCTACGGATATTTATCTAATTGTAAGTATAAATATTTTGGAGATACACTCGTGTAAAGTTGCACAAAATCCTGCTGGCTGCGATACCACAACGAAAGAATTCCCATTTAAAACAATGTTTTTGGACCGAAATTGCATCTCTAGAACTATGAAACCTAGAATTTAAACAAACTGCAGGCATCCGTATTTTCAGTTCACAAAGTATTTTCGTTTGCTTTACAAGAAACACAAAAATTCAGAACCCTGCACACGCCTCATTAAAAATCCGGAGGTAATAGAAGGTTCTAGTAATGGTGGCATCCGGCAATGAGCGTTCCAAACAAAGACAAACTGCCTATCTTGCTCTCACGTAACCCCCATGCACTGCTATTTCACTCTAATTTCAAAAATCGTACATAGAGGCATTTTTTGTGAAATGTTTTGGATGAAATGAATTTCTCAAGGCATTTTGATGCATTTATGATAGTTATATATGGCGTAAAACAATACCTTGAATTCGAATTGCAAAACTAGAAAGAGATATGCATGGGTGTACTTACATGGGGGTCACGGGAGAGTGAGTGAGATAGTTTGGAATATATGCTACGCGAGTTTTGTCACAACCGATTGCGACCGATGCGTGCATTGCGTGTTGTGATTGTTGGCTACCCGTTGACTTCGCACTAAAAACCGTCCATACTAGAATTTATGGCCTCCTCGATAGCCTTTGTAGTAGGCTCCCGTCAATTTTGTGAGGACGATCTGAGAATGAAATACTGTTTAACGCGATGCCATTGCGTGACTCATCATGTCTGATTTTTCTGAGGATTATTTGAAGTTAATGGAAAAGACCCATGGTAACGTAGCAAGTTAAGCTTACTTTAGCTACTTTTGTTCGAAGAATGGTGCTTTAGAATTTACTCGATGTTTTACTCGATGAAGCATGGAGCTGAGTCAAAAATAAAAAAAAATAATAATAATAAAAAATAAAAAAAATAAAAAAAAATCTGCAAAATCCAAACATGTGGGAACACAAAAATTCCTCCGATGAAGAGATTGTGATCAAACGTGCTATACTCAGAAAGTTCAACTGCGTATATATGTGAAATTTCGGCCAAATATGGCGCAATTTTCATAGAAAATATGCAAAGGTCCACATGAACCACATGATACGCCGCAACAAACTCGAAATAAATCAACAGATTTGTTTCATCTAATAACGAATACAGTTCAAGGTCCATTTGGAGGGGAAGAAGTAGTGGTAGTGAGGGAGGGAGGGGGGGGTGGAAAAGCGAAAAGACCTGTCTAATTGCTACAAGTGAGGATTATGGCACGAGAGGGCGAGAAACATCGCAATTTCATTCGTAAAGCTTTGGCTCGGCGGAAATTTCAAATTGTTGTAGACCCGAATCGTGATCATGAACATACCTACAAATGAACGACCATGAGAGACATATTTTATAATTCTTTGGGGTGTTGGAGGAAAAAGCGAAAAAAAATGGAAAAAAGCTAGTCTTTCTTTTTATTTTTTATATTTATTTCAGAATCCTTTTTCTTTTTTTTATGCAAATGAGATCTCGAGACCACTTTGTGTACCTACCTTTTGTTTGTTTTCTTTTACCTCGTTTCGCGCTAATAAAGCCTTTTTTTGTGTTTATGCATACACAATGTCACCAGGAGCTCGTAATTCAACTCGGGAAATGTAAAACAGTGAAAAGAACCGAGTTCAAGTTGCCAGTTGGACGACAAAATGCACTGACGATGATCATCATAATTTATTTACATCGATTTCCATAACTATTAACGAGCCACTTGAGTTTATGACGTAGCAAATAAACATCTCGAGATTTTTTCCCCCGGCTGATTTGACTAGAGTCCCTATATACTATGAGAGTTGCGCCATGTCGTTCAAAATGAAGAAGAAGCAGAAGAAGAAGAAGAAGAAGAAGAAGAAGAAGAAGAAGAAGAAGAAGAAGAAGAAGAAGAATGGAGCCCCCATCAAGAGGCAAATCGCAAATGGCGGATGGCCATTTGCCTTTGCGCTGTTGCTGCTATTTTGCTATCTCTAATATAGGTTAGGTTCCGATATTCGGTCGTTATTGAAAACGACAAAACGACAATGTTCTCCAGAATAACATTCATGATTCAAGTAGAGGAAAAATTAACAATAATTACCGTGGTCACTGCAAAACTGTTATAAAAGCGAAGAAACGGAAAGTAAACAAACCCTCCGCCACTTGCGTTTGCCTCTTGGGGCTTTCTTGACAGCCTGAATCTGAGAGCCAATCAGAAACGGATTTCGACATGGCGCAACTCTCGTAGTATATAGGGACTCTAGATTTGACTGGAGCATTATTCAGAGTTTATTAAAATTTGATCCCCGCCCTGAAAAAAAGAGTACCAAAAGCACAACGATAGGTCAACCTAGGAAACAATGGCGGATCCAGAATTTGGGGGGGGGGGGGGGGCACGCCGGTAAAATTTTGAAATTTGAAACGTCGGAGGAAGCAATTTTGGACTATTTCCTATTGAAAAAATGCGAATTTTGAGGCTTCTAGGGGGAGGGGGGGGGGGGGGTGCCCCTCCTCCGGTGGATCCGCCACTGCTAGGAAATTTCTGATGCTCGAGACTGATTTCACGCACAGCCACTTGTGGGTTAGAATGGGGCATTTGCAAGGGTCTGAAATGTCGTGTTTTTTATAAAGAAAATGAAAGTACTTGATGAGTTGAGAACAAAGATGCCTTTGGTTTCCGGAGATGAAATTTTGGCCCAAAATATATTGTCTGCTTAAGTGGGAATTCCGCTTAGTGACGTTACTGCGCGCACGATTTTTTACAACTTTACACGTGCGTACCTCCAAAACAGCACGAAAAATAAAGATAGGTAGAATTTACCACCTGCGCAGCTGATTTTGGAGTTTACTATCAAGCATACTTGATGCATAGCATACTTAAATGAAACGTACCTATGGTGAAATGTACCAACAGGTTATCTAGGTTTACCGCAAGGTATACGTTGCATTTACCATACTATTGTAAAATTTACCATATTTGATAGCAGACTCCAAAATCAGCTATCCAGATGGTAAATTCTACCAGTCTTCTTTTTCCGTTCGGGACACTTAGGAAAAAACCATAAAGGTACCATTTTTCTCAGCTCATCAAATACTATAATTTTATTATTTATAAAAACCATGACTTTTCAGACCCTTGGAACTGCCCCATTGGTAAAAATACAGAGCCCTTGGGTAAAGAGTCCCGTCATAGCATACATCCGCGAACCGAGTGATAAACATTTCAGATTCATGACAAACTCAAGCCTTCAGCTGTGTTTTTTCCAGCTCGCACAGTCATTCGCGAAAGTTTGAAGCTCGCATAAAGATTACTTTTTCTTCGAGAGCCTTTACTTGGAAATCGCATCTCTTATGCAAAACTTCCGATCCTCCCAACTTGCCCACTTGGCATCCCTTCAGTCCCCTCACTTAGCCACCACTCCTTTGACTGAATATCACAGATGGTCTTTGAATCCCGTTTCGAAATGGTTTCACTGGGTTGAACGCCTCCGAGACAATTCATTGCAACTTTAGAATCCATGGGTGGTCTGTGAATTCAAAATGGGGGGGGGGGAGCTCGAAAAGTGATGACCTTTTACGTTTTTTGTTTTGTTTTGTTTTGTTTTTTTTTTCAAAGGTTATAAGGATATATTCAGAGAAGTATATATAGAAAGGGAAAACTTTTCCATTTTCGGTCAAAAGAACTTGAAGCATTTTCTTTTTCTCTACTTCTGCTTTTTTTTTCTTTTTCCGTTTATCTTTTTTTTTTTTTTATTTTTTTTATTTTTCCCCTGTCCTGAAAAAGCAGAACAGAGAGTGCAAAAAATTCGACGTAAAAAAGGTCTCCTTTCCTTAAAAACTAATACAAAAAAACAAAGAAGGGAGGGCCGGGAGGGGGGGCTTAAGCCCCCTAAGCAAGCCCCCCGCACAGATCGATTTTTGTTAAGATCTCTTGACAAAAGTCTGTTCGGGAGTAGTTCACATTAGGCCCAACGATGATTGGCTGTTATGATATTGAACTTGCTGGGGTCTCAAAGCCCCATTAATTTTTAAAAAATGGGGGCTATCCCCCATAAATAAGAATCATGTATATGATATACGCGACATATACATGTAAATACTTCATCATTTTGGGGAAATTTTGGTGCAGTGACTGCAAATACATAGTCTTTGGTCTGCACTTTTATGTAGCAAACACGCATTCTCTCCATTTAAACCTAAGTGAAATAATGGATATTCAAGGTATTCATTGAAACCCTGAGGAAGGTTTAAATGGCACAAAAACATGGTTGCCAAATAGCACGAGCCGTCTCTGCATAATTCCGAATAGAACGCGACTGAAAATTACGCACCATTTGAGATAAGCGGAAGAGCTGACAACCACAAATTACAAAATCCAAGTTTAGAAAAAGATTGGGGAGGAGCGATGGGAAAGGAGTTTGACGAAGAGGGCGGTGCAGGATCGAGGGGGGAGGAGGGGGGAGGAGGGGGGAGGAGGGGGGAGGAGGGGGGAGACTTTACAATCCTCGTGGCGAGCATGCAAAGACACTCGTTTAGCGTAAACAGAAGTTTTATGATTATTAGAGTGAGCGGGGTTAGCGGAAGTCTAAGGAGCAGGACGCGGTAAAAAAAAAGGGGGGGGAAAGAAAAAAAATTGCTGTAACTAACTTGGGGGGGGGGGGCAGGAAGGAAGTCAGTCTTGGCAATTAGAAAGTATTCCAGAGTTTTCTTTCGCGGAAACCGTGGTTTTGAACGTGCCAGTTGAGCTGGACGCCGGCCGCCGCACTGCTGTGAATAAAATTGAGCCGGCGGTGTTAAGTTGCGGACATTTGGCCCGCGAAAATAAATATTTAAAAAAACAATCGTCGGGTACTTGGGTGAAAGGGCGTATAAAACAGAAGATACGTGCTGTGCTCAAAAATTCTGATTTTAATTTTAAATAATTATAGCGTATTGTCTTCGTCAGATGGTTGAGAAAATCCAATCCAACGCACTTTTATAATCTTTATTATAAACCCTTTGAAAGCAGGTATTTTGAGTTCGAATACAATCTCTGTTTCATCCGCCTTTTTTCCGAAATAACTCTTTAGGCCAGTAAGGTCCAGGGACCAATAAATGTTCGGTACAGACGGTCCCCGAAAGACGTTGGATGGTGAGCGTTTACGTGTGCTTTTAAATGGCCGTAGGTGCACATCAATCATCTGGGTGCAGGCAGGACCATCTGTACCGAACATTTATTGGTCCCAGGATAGTTCAAAAGAACGCTCTACTTATCCGTCAGAAAATGGAATGTAGTTAACTGTTCATGCTCGGGGGAGTTGGAATTGCCTATACGACGAATTGAAGGAACCTTGTCTTGTAAGTGTTTTCTTCGATAATCGCGTTTATCCGGATAATGAAAATTGAAACAAATGTAAAATAGACTAGAGGAGAAGAACGAGTTTAATCGGGATTGGCCTATAAGATGTTAATGGATCTGTTGCAAACTTTTGCCAAAGCGTTATGGAAGGTCTATTCCTAGGCAATGTCCGAAAATCACATGGAATCATTGGTCATTGAATAATTTTTTATCAACATGGAAATTTAGAACTCAATCTTTTTCTCCAAAAAAAAATTATATATATGTATATCACCTAAAGGAAACATACTCAAATTTTGATACCTACTGCAAAAATACGGCAAGAGCCAAGGCCATTTAGCTCGTATAAGAGTAGTTATTTGTCCGAATACTTTTTCCTCAAGATCCACTGTTTATCCACTCCGGTTTGTCGCGCCGCCGCCGGCCATGACGTGCTTCCTATCCTAGTTCCTTCTAAACTCGTCCTGCATCATACTGGATACTGACTGACTCACGTTAACCAATGTGGGGAGGGAAGCTCCTCTCAGAAGTTTCGATTATCCGTCGCATTTTTTGAGTCCGAGAATGGTTGCTTTCTGATTCTTTGAGAGAGTGCAGAGGCATTCTTTAGTTGAACATCAAAATATTTGGATTATAATTTAGAAGCACACTTTCCTTTGAGCCAAACATTGTTTCAATTTTTATTTGCACGATGACTTTCAAAATAAAGTTCTCTCACCGAAATAGTTCTTGATGAATTTTTATTCTATTTTCCATCGTTTTAAATTTGTTGAGGCATAATGTCACAAGTAGCAATAGTGGGAGACTGTGATAAACCTGAAAACTATAAAATTTCGCATATTGGTCAAGAAATAAAATAGTGAGAATTTCTAGCAGGATACCTCCTTTTGAAAGTCATCGTACGTACCGCATTCTTTAAATTTAAAGCCGGGTCTTGATTCACTGGTCCAGAGAAGGCTGAGCCTTGGGAGACCGACTTTTAAATAGGCTAGATAAACATGGAAAGCAGTGTTTGGTGAAGCAGTGGCGTCACCGGGGAGAGGGGAAGTTCGGCGACCGGTTATCAAAAATGACTTACAAGTATTGTACGCAAAAATTCCTCTTTTTTCTCCCCAATTTTATATTTTGTCCAAAATAAGAAGACGTCCAAAAATTACTTGTCTAAATTTTTAAATGTCAAGGGTTTACTTTCGTCCATTAAGAAAATCGGCCAATTAAGAAAACAGGGAAAATAATAAGAGGGGGATATTCAGCCGTAGCAACGGGAATCCATTTTTCATTTGTTCAACTCAGATAAAATTAGGTCTTTTGATTTCATCTCTATGCAAGTTTGCTCATTCTACAGACAAACATCAATATCTCTGATTTACTAATATGATACAGTTGGTAGAGACCCCTTAGATGGAAAACTAAGTTGTAAATAATGTGTTCAGTGTTGAACTGTTGATTTAAATTGATGTCCAAAATTATTGGACGACTTTAACAAATTGCCCATTCCCTTTTCGAGAAGGGGTGAAATTATTTTAAATTAACCAATTTCTAAATGGGCCGGAATATTAATTAATGGATTATTTAATCCGAACAAAATTACAATGGATGATTTTTTTCACAAAAATTATATTGGACGAAATAGATTAGATACATTCTCTTGAAACCGAACTTTCTACCAAGCATGAGCACAGTGTTTAGAGCAGGTCAAGCTTGGCTTGGCTCAATCCTTTGAAGGTGTTAGTCCCACTCAAGTCCGAAGTAGATTTATAAGCTTGATACCTCTTGACTGACAACAGAATTAAGTTTTCATCAAAGTTACATCAAGTTTTCATCTCAACTGAAAACTCGGCCATTAAGAAGGATGGGCTTCAGAATACGGAGTTTAAGTTTGGAGTAAACACCTTAAAGTTCCGATGAACACCGCTTCCAATGGTTGCCAGATTGTGCGCAGGATGAAAAAATGAATGGTTCCGGCAGTGTACGGAATTTGACCTTGCGTGCCGTTTCGACCAATCAAAGAACTTACGCACGGTCACATGACCGACGACCGTGCATAAGTTACGCTCGGGACCAAACATTATTTGGTTCCAGACGCACTGATTTTTGCAAGCTGCGAAGGAAAACAAAAATGGAAATTTTGATTTTATTCTACCCCCCCACTGTTTCCATTGCTGGTGTGGTACCAGCAAGCAAAGCATGCACTATACCAGCCCTATAAGATTTTCTGAATTTTCCAAAACGTTAATATGAACCTACTAAATTTTGATAATTTCTCTGTCATATTCGACAACATCCTGCGCTTGCAAAGTGACCGAAACACATCAACATTTTTCCAGGCTCCTCAATACGTATTGCCTGAATTCATATTCACTACGCACGCCACTGTTCTGCATTCAAATTTGAGTTTCTGTATTCTTAATTTTTTTTTCTCGTTTCATTATTAGCTTTGCCCATCTTGTAAATTACTTTTGATTATAATGAACACCACAATATAAATGTAAATATGATCAAAGTTTAACGAAAAATCATATTCTAACATGGGTTTCTAAATTATTGGCCTCCGATAAATACATATTAGTTCAGTTCTATGAATTAATTCGTGTGAAAGTATGAGCTAAAATCTACTATACACCTAATGACTGAACGAATTATATTAAACTCTCGAGAAGTGGACGTATGTATGTATAGTTACAATGAAGCGGAGACTTAGAACCAGTGGCGTCGCGTGCCATCTGGCAACAATGCAACTGCTCCATTTAACTCATTAAATACATCGAATTTTCCTTGTGCACTGTGCACCCCCTGAATTCGATATTTTACATGAGTTTAAATGGATAGAATACATTGTTGCCAAATTGCACGCGACGCCACTGCTTAGAACGACGCGCGACGTGACGTAAGGATGATATGGTCGTCATTATTTCTCGTTTCCACCATGTAGCCGATATAGAGGTGTTCCATTTTGGTTGTTGTTTTTTTGTAAATTTGTTGTAGTTTTGTAATTTTTATACGCACTGACGATGGTCATATATAGAGTTTTGCGGCTGAAACGTTTGTTTCGTCTTCTTTTTCTTTGTACCTATAATTTTCTATTTTAAATATTGTCATCATATAATACCTACTCAAGAAAATAAGGTGAACATATTGAGGCATTCCGGCGCGCCACCTATACATGTTATATATTTTTACATAGATGAGAAAGATGTTTGTTTCAGCCTTAATTGTTTCCCCATTTTAATGAGTAGTGCAATTTGGCAACGTTGTAATGTGTCCCTTTAAACTCATGAAAATGATCGAACTATTACACGTTCATTGAACACCTTTGCATTCGACTTTTTATATGGGTTTAAATGGACACATTACAACGTCGCCAAATTGCACGCTACCCCACTGATATAGATATATATCGCAGTTCACGCGCCGCCACCGAAGTATTTATAAAATCAAAAGGCAATGTGGCAACATTAGAGAGCAGTTTTCTCGGGCCAAGTTTTTTATACAAGACGGCAGAGGCGCGCCGCGCCGGGTGACTCCAACTGCACTTCCAGACGTATCAAAATAAATAATGCTGAATCGCCCACTCGATTACTTTAAATGGAATCAATAAAGTTTCTCTTGATTAATCCGATGAAGCTTGTCGAAAGCTTGCAGCGCCATCGAAAGCTACATTTTAGACTGGAGCTTTAAAGCAGGGCAAAGACAGTCATTGTCCTGGTCCCGGTAGTTCAAAGAGGCGTCGATAGAACTTTTCTTCCGAGGTTTGAAAAAAAGAAAAAAGAAAAGAGAAAATAATAGAAATGGTTTCAGAAAGGAAAGAGGAAAGGAGAAAGAACAGGAAATATGGAGCGGAGACACGTTGAACGCATACCTAATTATCGACTTCGATATAGCAAAAAAAAAAAGGAGAGAAAGGTAGAGTGAAAGAGAGGGGTAGGGGTAGAGGTAAAGGGAGGGAGGGAGGGAGGGAGAGAGATAGAGAGAGAGAGAGAGAGAGAGAGAGAGAGAGAGAGAGAGAGAGAGAGAGAGAGAGAGAGAGAGAGAGAGAGAGAGAGAGAGAGAGAGAGAGAGAGAGAGAGAGAGAGAGAGAGAGTAAAAAAGTGAACGTTCGAAGTTGACACCGACCTCTAATAGAGGGTAGGGGGTAGGGCCCGGTAGGGGGACACAAATTGAAGTCGACCGCCTTTGGGGAACGGCTGGTGAAAATCTAACGAACACACATCACTGCCAGTTTAGCACGAACAGCGGGATAAATTCAGCTAAGATAATGCTCCGTTTTATATACGAGGAGGGCTGCTGCAGGTTTGTTGTGGAGCGTGGGGATGGTGAGGAGTGGTGGGGATGGGAGGGGAGGGAAGGGGTGGGGTTGGGAAGGGGGTGAGGGGAGGGGAGGTGAGCAAGAAGTGCAGGTTCCTTGCACTGCCACACCGCTGATACAGCATACTACACCCCCGCAACCTCTCACCCCTGTCCCCCGCACTGTGCCTAAATCAAGCTAGATAAAAAACTGTTCAGTCCAGTATTGCCAGATTTATCGAGAAAAAAGTCGGCCGAGTTACATGATGGAGCTGGTTTTAGAATTGTAGGCGCACCTAGACCATAATCTTTCGCGACTTTTCAATTTTCATTTCTTCAAAAAATGAAAAGAACTTGTCTTCGACTCTGAACTTTTAACTTTAAAGTGTTCCTTAGTGAAAAGCTAACGCTCTAATTCATGTTCATTCATATTCATTTTGAAACAAGAGAAATAATGTTGAAAAATTCCAAAGTTTATCGGTCTGGGTGCGCCTACAATTCTGAAACCACCTTTACGTAAACGTAAATGGGCAGAATATGAACGCTATAACTAATCTTAGCCCTGACTAGCTCTCTCCAAATATGACACCTTATTAACCCCTTATGGGCCAAGCCCGAGTATACTCAGTTTTCTCCTCTAGTCTATTACCTATTGCTTTAGTCTTCATTCCGGATAAACACAACTATCGATGAAAACACTCACAAGATAAAGTCTCTTCGGGCGCCTTCATTTCGTCGTATAGGCAATTCCAACTCCCCTAAGTACGAACAGTTAACTACCTTCCTTTTATATACGGAAGAGAACTAACCTGGGAGGTGATCACGGAGGATCGGATCATTTTGGGTATTGTTATCGTTTGCAATATATCAAATGGGCTTGCTTCTGCGCAACACGATCGCGCAGGTGATCCCCTCCTCACCTCTTCCTACTTCAAACGATTGAGATAACGAGATGTTTTTTGTTTTTTGTTTTTTTTTTTTGAACTGACAACGCTTGACTCTATTTCGGAAGGAAGTCTCCTCTAGGAAAGCAAACTACAAATCCTGTTGTGTGCAGTTAAATACTGCATATACTACCTCTCAAACTAAAGATTAGATCCGCTTGTTGGCAGCCGACGCGTTTCAAATCGATAACCCCCTCCCGACCTCCCCCCCTTCCCCCAATCTATGCATTCCTCTCCTTATTTTTACTCTCCCTTACGTTTTGTATGACTTTTATGGTTTTGTTAAAGTTGGGATGTACAAGCAGAGTTTACACGGTCCCGCCCGATCGTGCAGTTAACAGCGGAGAGGATCGCAGGAGGAGAAAACGCCAAAAAATATCAAATTCAACGGAGTGGAAACTGTTGAGTACCGGGAGGAGCAGGTTTACTCGATTCTTGGTAACACGAGCATTGTTTTTTTTTTTTTTTTTTTTGTTTTGTTTCCCCCCCTTTTTTTTCTCTCCCTTTTTCACGCGTCGTTTGCGAGTTTCGCAATGTGTTCAAAAAACGGAATGAATATGACAGCTTTCCGCGATGAAAGCTTCGCCCGCGTTTTATAACTTCTTTCCTCTCTTCTTTCCTTTTTATTTTTCACCTCTCAGTGCCCCCCCCCCCCCCACAGTTTCTAGGAATTTACTTTCGATAAACATTTGATAAATGAAAAACAAAATCGGCTGCTGAGTTTTTAGAGTATTCGAAACAATTTTTCTTCTTTTCTTATTTGCTCATTCTTCCCCAAACAACATATCCATTTATATTTATACAGGTAAGTGACTCGTCATTCCATACTCCCAAAAACAAAGGCGTAACCATAAATTTTTTCTTCTCCAGTGGCGGCTTGCGCGATTTGGCAACCATGCAATTTGTCCTTTTAAACCTAGGTAAAATAATCGAATCTAGAGGAGGCTGACATGCAGCTGCCTGGAAAATCGATGGTTTTACATTCGTTTGAACGGAGGAAAAGCAATGTTGCCAAATCGCACGAGCCGCCACTGTTCTTCACTCTATTTGCTCATTTGATGAGCGCTTTGTGTTAGACAAATAGACAATGATGCGAATATAGCAGCTAAAATTAAGTTATAGCCCCTCTCCTCCCTCCCTTCATCGTGTTCTAAAATATCTGTTTAAATGAGCATAAAGCAAGAAATTAAAGCTTCCTTGTCATAGTAGCCTTGTCACAAATGTTTTATTTTATCGCTTTACCCTAGGTTGCAACCATCTACACTGAAAAAAAAAATATTGCTGAAATAGCGAAGTTTTGACGATAATAATTAATGACTCTAACTAGTCTAAGTGCCGGAAATAAACCCTCTAGGTCTGTCAAGTATTTTCATTAAAATTATTTTTAATATGCGCAGCATATTGGCTAATTTGCTTAATTTCTTTTCAATATTTTGCAATGATGCTAACAGCATCAACATGTTCAGCTCTGATTGGTCAATATGCGATTTATGACTAACGTAGTTGTCATTTAAGTACTTCATGCTGTACTAAAATTGTTTATCCGTCAAAATTTACTTCTACATCTTGATGACAACGTCTTTTTTTTTTTTTTTTTTTTTTTTTTTTTTTTTTAGTAACAACGAATTTCGCCTAGCTTTCAGTTTAATCCAATAATGGATGTACATTTTGTCTCTCACTTATTCTCTTAATCCCTCTCTCACCCACTTTCTCCCAGTCAGTTTGACTTGCACATTGATGGTGCGGAATTGAAGAGAATGGAGTTTTTTTTCATCTGAGACTTAATTGAGAGACTGGCATTGAATAAAAAGGGGATTTAATCATCTGATACCTCCTTCTGTTCAATTTTATCATCAATACATAGTTAAACTGAACGGGTTTCGCGATGAGTAGATGCACTTAGAAACAGCAAGTTTCCAGGAGTTGATTCAGCTCCCGAACATTTAAAGTTCTCTTTGGAATGGGAGAAGAAAAGATAGTGTAAGAGTGTGAGGGGGGGGAGAGAGAGAGAGGGGGGGAGAGGGAGAGGGAGAGTGGGATAGAGAGAGAAAGAGAGAGAAAGAGAGAGTATGAAAGGGAGAGAGAGAGGGGGAAAGAGAGAGAGGGAGAGTGGGATAGAGAGAGAAAGAGAGAGTATGGGAGAGAGAGAAAGAGAGAGTATGGGAGGGAAGGAGAGAGGGGGGAGAGAGAGAGGGGGGAGAGAGAGAGGGGGGAGAGAGAGAGGGGGGAGTGGGATAGAGAGAGAAAGAGAGAGTATGGGAGAGAGAGAAAGAGAGAGTATGGGAGGGAGAGAGGGAGAGAGACAGAGAGAGGGAGAGAGACAGAGAGAGGGAGAGTGGGATAGAGGAGAGAAAGAGAGAGTATGGGAGAGAGAGAAAGAGAGAGTATGGGAGAGAGAGGGAAACGAACTTCGTTAGGAAAAGTAGAGATATGTTTAGTTCTTCCTGTAGAAATCATTCTCCACCGACTTTGCAATTTTGAAAATACTTTAAAATGTGTGCATTGGCAATGGTGCCACGGATGAGCGGAGAGTGATATTACGCTGATCAATAGTTCGGTCGTTTCGGGTAAATCAGAGCATTATACATATTAATTCGTCAATATAAATCAAGGTCCCGAGTGAAGTTGCAGATTGTGCATTTTAGTAGCGATACGAAGCGTATATCCCGCGAGAAGTCAACAATTAAGAGCAACGATGTCGGATCGTGCAAACACATTTTTAAAACACATTTTTTTGTATTAAAAGAGGGATCGCACTGGGGCAAACTTTTGCTTCAGTATTTTGGAGGGTCGATGCCAGCAGAAGTTCGCATTAAATCACATTGAAATAATCAAATTTCCATGATATTTTGCATAACATCAATTATTTCTTTAATAGTGCGCGTCCACCCGTCCAATGTTTCAATTACCATCATCTAAATATCGTTTTACTGTCGAGTGATACGATAAGTGCTTCATTTCTGTGAGTGCTGCAGAGTTCTTCAGTCATATGATGCTGAGTTTCTGAGAGGAAGGATCGGTTGAAATGGACTGAATTAATTCAATTTTGCTGCAAAAATTACCGTATTTTGAAATTTATTTCGTGAATCAAAACTCAACAGTTACTTACCCAGAAAAAGGACTGATATCAATATAACCGACAACAGTTCATCCATGTTGCTCTGTTGTTCTGATCTATCAGGGTAGTTTATTTCTTTCAATAAATTAATTTTCGTTGATGAAAACAATACATTTTTGTAAAAGCCGGTCTTTTTACTTTTTTCATAGCGTTATTTATGCACCTATCATACTTTTCACAAATTTCACTTGCAAACGCAATGAAAGATGTTAAATTTCGTTTTATTTGTACTCCAAGTGGCAACACTGCATCATCCTAATGCGGAGTCTTTTCTATTCTGAGGTTATGAGTTTGTTTGCGCTGTGATTGGTTGTGATCGATGTTGTGAGGTTGACCATCTTGGATGTTCATAGTGCTTGCATACATGTTGCTCGATATTTTACCACCATCTAGGATTTCAGTTAAATGCCTCTGGTGAGTTTGTTATTGCATTTTATGACTTTCTGCTGCCACAAACGGACTTATTTTAAAGCGATTTTACATGAGGTTGATCGCTGAATAGAACTGTAGTAAAAGTTTGCAACAGACCCATTGTGCCCAGATCAGCTATGATCCGTTCCTGAACAAAAATCATTTTCAGGTTTGAAAGGGTTAAAGTTACTTGAGATCCCAGTTTGCAGTGGTATATGTTTATAATAAGAACGCTATTCTTACGAGAAATGCGAAAAAATGGGGCTCTTGCAAACTTTATTTGCTACAGGGGATTGAAGATTTGATTCTTGCATAAAAACCTATAAAAATGAAGATGAGTACACTAAGAAATCACGGTTTTCACTCTCAGAATCGGGCTTAACGGCGATTCGACGCAGGTATCATGGGAGATTCCCATCTAAATTGAGACATATCTCTGTGTTCCCGTAGAGAAAGTGACATAATAGATAGGAATCTCCCATGATAGGTACCTGCGTCGAACCGCCATTACGAACTTGCAGTTAAAGCAGTTATGTGAGTTTACTACTGAATTTTAGACTTTCTTATAGTGTGATTTTCGCTGGGCTTTACATTAGATTGTACTAGTTATTGGCTCACAGCAAAAGTTTGCAAGAGCCCCATTATTGGAAGAAACCGTTATCCTTATTTATAGTGGAGCCTTTTTCTCTGAGTGAATCTGAAGGGGTTGCAGCAATTTGACAACGCGGCGTTTGGGGGCAGCGTTGGTTTACTGTGGTGTGGTGTGGTGTAACGCTGTTCTGTGTATAGTGCGGTGGCGTAATTACTCACTCTCCATGCTTGTAATCGGTAGTTAGCTTTCGGGGAGCTGCGAGACCGCGTCGCACACGATGCAGATCCTCGGAAATAAATAGATATCATACGAGAAACACTCTCAGTTGAGATATAATGGGTCTAAGGGTGCACTTCAGAGACTTTGCTTGAAATCTACTTGACCTGACTCCCGCTTGAAAAGCCCTCACTAAGAGAAATCACTTCTTTAAAAACAAGGAAACACGTTTACTTCTGACTGTTTTCCTTGCGCGAAGTAAAGTTCTGTTGCATGTAAGGAGAATCACTGTCACAACAAAGAATATTTTACTTGTATACCAGCAGACATTATTCTGAGGTTAAAGGATTTTCCATTCAAAAACAAACCCAATGTTTCACTGTGCAGTTTCTTTAACGCAAACGAAATACACCTTGATTCAAAAAATCATTCTCTCAGTGCTTCAGATCCGATTTTCCCATTCAAAAATAAACACAATATTCCACTGTACAGTTTCTATAACACAAACGAAATACACCTGGATTAAAAAAATACCTAATTCTCTCAGTGCTTCAGATCCAATTTCCCATTCAAAAACAAACACTGAACCAAATACCTGAAGATTTCTTGAGGAATTTTCAAGTAAAAATCAATGGGAGCTAATTTGCAATTCAGGGACGCTTGAAGAATAAACGGTTCTCCATTCACGATAAGTCTCCAAGGACATAATTCCAAGATAGCTCGTTCACTACCTTGATCAGTGGCGAGGCGTGAAATTTGGCAACAATGTGTATTAAATTCACCAAAAAAGTCGAACGGTTCAGTCATCGGCGATGACCAGGCATTTCGATCTTTCTTGTGTGTTTAAATGGGGAAAAGTGACGTTGCCAAATCGCACGCTTCGCCACTGACCTTGATCTAAACTCAAGATTTCTCAAGAATTGCCGATTTACAGCAAGTGGGGCGTCTCTGAATGATATCAATTTTCCACACTCTAATTGACTGACGACTTGTGAATTTCTCAAGGAAAGTCGAGTTGATCTCAAAATATCGTAGTGAAAAACTGAAAACGCTTTGGTAGTGCTGACAAAACCTTTTGGAGAAAAATGACCCAGCAAAAGACTTTTGTAGAACTAGCTATTCAAAGGATTTGTTTGCGTAACCAAAGAGATTTTGCTGATGGGTGAGCCAAAGATTTGGATGGCTCAACTATATGAAGTCTTTCGCTGGGTCATTTTTCTACAAAGATTTTGTCAGCGCTTTCAAAGTTGTTTCTTGTGTTTTTTCCTGTGATAAAATCTCATAATTTTACCCAAGTTTTTCCGGATTTTGACGAAATTCGATAAAATTTGTCAAAATTTGTGTGCCTATACGTATATTTTAAAAATGTGCGCTATTTATCTCGATTGTTTTCCTCTTCCTCTCTCTCCTCAAAAAATCACCCCGGCCAAATGTCTATAGTAAAAAAGGCTACACAGGATCAATTTCTTTTTCTCTAAAACCATCTTCACTAGCCTAAGAATGCAATTTCTTTCTGTTGCAATTAAAAACATTGCATTTCGTCCATTTAAACCCACCAACAAGATCGAAAAAGATCAAATTATTGTGGGTGTTCAAGTACACTGATTGGGCGAGAATTCTTTTATTAATCCTAGGTGTATTTCGTTTGTATTAAAGAAACTGCTCAATGAAACTAAGAAGGAATTCCTTTGACCCAAAGAAAATGTCTGCTGCTACAGAAAGATTCCTTTTTGTGACAGTGATTCTCCTTCATGCAATCAGAACTTTACTTCGTGCAAGGAAAACTGTCACAAGTAAACGTGTTTCTGTATTTTTAAAGAAGGGATTTCTCTCAGTGTAAACACTCTTGGATTCGACCTATTTCATGGGTTTAAATGGACAACGGACCTCTCTTTGATGTCCAGAAATCTCCTATTTTAGCTTCATTGTGAGGCGACGAAATGCGAGCAAGTCCCAATCTCGATTCCGCCCCGATATCTCTGCGATAGTCTTTTAGCGAGCCTTCAGCTCTAGCATTTTAAACGCACTCGGAATTAGTGCGAGTGCATCTTCAAACGGAACTAAATTATGAGACCTTAGTTAGTACAGTGTTGTCAGGCCGACTAACGATTTCATTTTTAACATAGTATACAGGGTGTTTCACATAACCTGCTCACTATGGTTTTCTTGAACGGGTGACGATAAAAAAATCTGGAAAAATCGGTTTTGTAGTAACTCGGACCTGAAGTTTCATTTAAAAATACTGCCACAACCCAAAATTAGGTTTTTGGGGGGTTTCCAGGGGGGTGCCCCCCTTATCTCGAGATTTTCAAATAGCAACCCCTATCTTGTGATACCTCGTTTGAAAGAGGGTAAAATTCTAAGCATTTTGGCTTAAACCGGAAGTCGATATCTTATTTCGTTTTCGAGATATCGAAGGTCGAAGATCGATATAGGACCCATTTTCGAAAATTCTTAACTCCTACAAAAAAAGTCGTAAAACAAAAAACTGCACATGTAAAATGCTCTACTTGATGAGTACTTTCAAGAAAAAAATACAAATTCACAATCAAATAAACCGGAAGTCGACTTTTAGGCACCTTAACATTTTTGGCGGGAAAACCCCCATTTCTCAAAATTTTCAAATGGCAACCCCTATCTTTTAATACCTCATTCGAAAAGGCGTAAAAAGTTGTGCATTTTGGCGCAATCAAAAGTCCGATATCATTTTTCTAATTCGATATATCGAAACTCGAAGTTCAATTTAGACCATTTTTCGACCCTGTAAAAAACTGATCCTATCGTGTGATACATCATTCAAAAGCACATAAAAAACCAAGAATTTTAGTGCAAACCGGAAGTCAATACCTTTTTTCGCGGTCGAGATATCGCAAGTCAAAGTTTAAGGTAAGCCCTAACCAAAGACTAAACTTTGACTTGCGATATCTCGACCGCGAAAAAAGGTATTGACTTCCGGTTTGCACTAAAATTCTTGGTTTTTTATGTGCTTTTGAATGATGTATCACACGATAGGATCAGTTTTTTACAGGGTTGAAAAATGGTCTAAATCGAACTTCGAGTTTCGATATATCGAATTAGAAAAATGATATCGGACTTTTGATTGCGCCAAAATGCACAACTTTTTACGCCTTTTCGAATGAGGTATTAAAAGATAGGGGTTGCCATTTGAAAATTTTGAGAAATGGGGGTTTTCCCGCCAAAAATGTTAAGGTGCCTAAAAGTCGACTTCCGGTTTATTTGATTGTGAATTTGTATTTTTTTCTTGAAAGTACTCATCAAGTAGAGCATTTTACATGTGCAGTTTTTTGTTTTACGACTTTTTTTGTAGGAGTTAAGAATTTTCGAAAATGGGTCCTATATCGATCTTCGACCTTCGATATCTCGAAAACGAAATAAGATATCGACTTCCGGTTTTAGCCAAAATGCTTAGAATTTTACCCTCTTTCAAACGAGGTATCACAAGATAGGGGTTGCTATTTGAAAATCTCGAGATAAGGGGGGCACCCCCCCTGAAAACACCCCAAAAACCTAATTTTGGGTTGTGGCAGTATTTTTAAATGAAACTTCAGGTCCGAGTTACTACAAAACCGATTTTTCCAGATTTTTTTATCGTCACCCGTTCAAGAAAACCATAGTGAGCAGGTTATGTGAAACACCCTGTACATTTCAATCGTTAAATAAGTTGAAAACGCATCGTATTAATCGTTAACTGTCGAGTCAACGCACTTGGTCAGTAGCAGTTTTAGGCGCACCGTTGGCACAACGTGCGCCTATTGAAATCGCCCTGATACTCAATAGAGTATACTACGCCCCCTTGTGATCAAATGGCGAAATGAGCTTTTTTGATGTCGTGAAATTTAGGTTGTGTCCTGTGTTTTTTTTATGCTAATTTCATATGAAAAGTTAATGTTCTCCCAGCCACGACTGAATTCTGAGTTGGTTGGGAGTAATTTCATGTTCATTGATTGACGTTTTTTTAAAGTTATTCTATGTCAAAAATTTCCAACCTCACTTTTTGATTATTTCAAATTGTCCCGGTATATATTCTAGGTGATCAAGAGAACCAATCATATGCCGTTCTGAATGTTTGTTTTTTTGCATGTAAATGCAATTATTATAATTAATTATAGCGTGTGGTCAAACGCAAAACGGAAAGTCCCTACAGCAAGAACTCTGAAGATTCCTTATCTCAATACTCAGAATTCTCATTTAATTACCAAAAATTACTGCGCATCGAAGAGGATCTCTTATTATTCAGCCCTGATGTCGTTGTTTCCATAGTGGTCCCTGCCCTAACCCCCTCCATATTTCCTATCAACTTTCAGCCATTTGTTTACGCTCAACGTAATAAAATTACTCTGCTTGCGTTTATAGTAGCTATGACTCGTGAATTGGTAAGAGTTCAAAGGTTCAACAATGGGACCTCTGAATAGTGTGATGTGCTGATTTGCTTTATTTTTCCATCATATGTTGTTATTGTATGTGAAATTTCTTAGTCCTATTCAGAACGAAACAAGAAAATGCGTCTTATTTCTCTACCTCTACATTTTTGGTTTTGAAGGTCCTAAAGGAAGTCAGCCCTCTTTCAATTTTAAAGGAATGTGCTTTGCGGTCAAATTTTCTGACATTTTATTTAGTCTGGCAACTCCCATCAAATGACCTAGCGCTTCAAGGCATCATTTATTCAATGCAGTTATTTCGCTCTTTCTCTATTTACAAGTAAATTTCTAGTACTCCAGGAACTTCCTGATTTCTTATGCTACATCTGTTGTACTACCTATGTTGATTTAAGCTGTCACTCTCCTTATATGTCTCAAAGTATCTTGAGACACTCAAACTGGTTCCTTAATCATATAGTTTGGTAGTCCGCTATAACCTTTGACAGTCACCTATTTTGTCGGAGATCATCATCAGTCATGCCTAAAAGTTTAGCGCTTAGACTTTTGTACAAAATTGAGATTGCGACTCACAATTTGGTGACAGTTAAGTTAGCGTCATATGATGAAATATTAATCAGCGCTCCATTTCTTTCTGAAATTTGTGTTACCGAGTCAATTTCTTCTGAAAATTATGTCAGCGTACGTGCTGTTTTTACTTTCTCACTCTAATGAAATTAGAAAAATTGAGAAAGTATTGCGATGGCGCAGAGATTTTCAAGGTATTTTGTTGCGATAGCTGGCCTCTCACGACAAAGTCAATCATGATTTATTCAAAGTAATGGCCTCTTATCATGTCTAATACCATCCATAAGAACATCCTTCCATCATACTTTCATATTTCTTAACCCTTTCAAGTATTTTACTTAGAGAGATTTATGCAAAAAAAATCTGTGGCGTCTGTCTGTCAGTCCGTCAGTCCGGCTGTCCGTCAGTCCGTACCTAGGCATAACTTTTGAACCATTGATTCTTATGCATCCAGATTTTGCACAGTTATTGCTTTTTAGATTCTCTAGAGGTACTTTTTTTGTTTTTTTGAAATTTTAACTTTTAGGGTAGTTATGGGGAAAAAATGATTTTCATTAAAATCAATGGTAAAATGGATAAAAATGAATAAAATTGGAATAATTCAAGTTTGGCTCAATCAATTTTGATGAAAGTTAGCAAAAAAAAATCTTTTTTCAGCCTACTAAAGAATAAACCACTTATGGTTCCTTTATTTATTCCTTAAAACTGTTTAAAAAATCAAAATAAACGCGCTCGAGCCAAAAAATAGAATTATCGTGAGAAATCAATCTTAAAACTTGGAGTCAATCAATAATGGCTCCATGAATTTTGATAAAACTTTGTACACACAATCTATTACCAATAAACTTAAATATTTTCCTCTCTGTATCACCAAAAACAACCGATAAAACCACTTCAAGAGGTAATATAAGTGTGATTGAGCAAAAAATTTGGGATTAAGAGCAAATAAAAATATAATCCTATTATTTTGGATAGTTCAGGTTTGGTTCAATCAATTTTGATGAAAGTTAGCAAAAGAAATCTACATCCAGCCTACTATAAAATAAACTACTTGTAGTTACAATATTCAACCCTCAAAACTGTTGAAAAAATCAAAGTAGGTGCGCTCGAGCCAAAAAATGGAATTATCGTGAGAAATTAAGTCATCTTAAAACTTGGAGTCAATCAATAATGGCTGGATGAATTTTCATGAAACATTTTACACACAATCTACTATCAAAGTACTAACATATTTTCCTCTCTTGATCACCATACACAACCGATTAGACCTTTTCAAGAGGCAATATAGGTGCGATTGAGAAAAAAATATGGGTATATAAGCAAATAAAAACATAATCTTATTATTTCGGATAATTCAGGTTTGGTCCAATGAATTTTGACAAAATCTGGCAAATAAAATCTACAATTAGTTTACAAAAGAAAGTAGCCCTTACATTTCCAATAGACAACCTTTAAGAGAGTTTAAAAAATCAAAATAGCGTGTTCAACCAAAAAAAAGAATTAAAGTGAGGAATTAATTTTAAGCTTGGAGTCCATCAGTAGGTAATGGGATGGATTTTGACAAAACTTTGCACAAACATAATGTCTTAAAAAAATACACTAATCACTGCACTGTGTGCACTAAAATATTTTTCTGGTACCTACAGTCCTCATAAAAACCTTAAGACCGTTTTGAGGGGCAATATAGGTACGATCGAGCAAAAATCTTTTGAAACTAATTGTAAGCAAATATTAAGACAAACATAGTATATTTGGAATAAGTAATTCAAGTATGACTCAATTAAGTTCGATGCAAATTACATAGTTTGCAACCAGCCTAGGCAGACATTTCTTTAGAATAGAAATTACGGCTCTCAATTAGCCTTCAAATAACAAAATAGGCAACTATTCCTACAGCTTCTCTACAAGATTGCAAACTCTTCGAATTGAAGGCAGAATTATGTCCGGAGGTGAAAATATTTGAGCTTTGCGGGGGGTATGGGGGTCTCCCCCCGAATTCTTTAGGGGGTTAGGGGGTCTCCTCCAGAATTCTTTAGGGGGGTCTGGGGGTCTCCCCCAGATAAAAATGGTGTGAGAAAGTGTTCGTAGGGTATTCCCTACGTTTATTTACTGAAACTTGAGTGAGCGCACAGTTTTGAGCAAAAGCATCTTCAAACGCTATAAGAAAAAAAGAAAACAATACGTCATTGGAGAAGATGCGGAAATTGAGTGAGCGGCTATACTTTTGCTGAAAATTAAAGTCGTGCACCACAATTTGGTGAAAATTAAGTTATCGCGCTTTTTTTTTGTTGCAAAATGACTCAACGCGCCATGTCTTTCTGAAAATTGTGTAATCTCATCAAATTCTTCTAAAAATTATGTCAGCGCATCGGTTTTTACTGATACTGAGGTGAGAGCGCTAATTTGAGCCAAAAATATTTTTAACGCTAATAATCAGAATTAGAGACTGATTAGGTGTGTTGAGGTTGGGTCAGTCATGCCTAAAAGTCTAACGCTTAGACTTTTGCACAAAATTGAGTTTGCGCCTCACAATTTGGTTACAATTAGGTTAGCGTCACATGATGAGAAATGAGTCAGCGCTCCATTTCTTTCTGAAATTTGTGTTACCGAGTCAATTTCCTCTGAAAATTATGTCAGCGTACGTGCTGTTTTTTACTGAAACTTGAGTGAGCACACAGTTTTGAGCAAAAATATCTTCAAACGCTATAAGAAAAAAAGAAAACAAGACGGAATTGGAGAAAATGGGGAAATTGAGTGAGCGGCTATACTTTTGCTGAAAATTAAAGTTGTGCACCACAATTTGGTGAAAATTAAGTTAAATTGTGTTAGCGAGTCAATGTCTTCTTAAAATGGGGTGGCATTATGCAATACATTTATTAAAATTGTTTTGTAAGTATTTGATTGTTCATTACGTACGTTTAGTGATGTGCAGTAGGAAATTCGAAGGGTTTGTTCAATGATTGTCTGTAGTGGTCCTACCCCCCCCCCCCCCCCCAAATCGCCGCACACAGGTTCGTACCCTACCTTTTGCTGGACAATTTTTTTTGAGTTGTTCGAAAATTCGAAGGGATTGTCCTAAGATTGTCCGTAGTGGTTCTCCCCCCCTCCTACACTCGCCGCACACAGGTTCGGACCCAAACTTTTGCTGGACAATTTTTTTTGAGTTGTTGGAAAATTCAAAGATTTTTTCTAAGATTGTCCGTAGTGCACTGAAAAAAATAAATTGTATGAATTAACAATTTAATTGTTCAGAATGGGGCCCTCAATTAGTTTTGTTAATTCAACAAAACGAAATGGTGAATCAACAAAATAAGATTGTTAAACTGACAAAATAGATTGTTGAATCAACAAACAATTTGTTAAATCAACAAACAATTTGTTGATTCAACAAAAAATTTGTTGATTCAACAATGTGTTTTGTCAGTTTAACAATCTTATTTTGTTGATTCACCATTTCGTTTTGTTGAATTAACAAAACTAATTGAGGGCCCCATTCTGAACAATTAAATTGTTAATTCATACAATTTATTTTTTTCAGTGCACTACGGACAATCTTAGAAAAAATCTTTGAATTTTCCAACAACTCAAAAAAAATTGTCCAGCAAAAGTTTAATTCATACAATTTGTTTTTTTCAGTGTGGTTCTACATTCCCTCCCTCCTCCACTCGCCGCACACAGGTTCGGACCCAAACTTTTGCTGGACAATTTTTTTGAGTTGTTAGAAAATTCGAAGGGATTGTCCTAAGATTGTCCGTAGTGGTTCTCCCCCCTCCTACACTCGCCGCACACAGGTTCGGACCCTAACTTTTGCTGGACAATTTTTTTTAGATGTTGGAAAACTCGAAGGGTTTGAGATTGTCCGTAGTCTCCCCCCCCCCACCCGCCGCATACAGGTTCGAACTTGAACTTTTGCTGTAAAATTTTTTTTGAGATGGTGGAAAATTCGAAGGGATTGTTCTAAGATTGTCTGTAGGGGTTCTACACCCCTTACTCGCCGCACACAGGTTCGGACTCTCACTTTTGCTGCACAATTTTTTCTGAGGTGGTGGAATATTCGAAGGGTTTGTCCCGTATAAGATCGTATGTAGTGGTCCTAACCCCTACCCACTCGCCGCATCCAGGTTCGGACCCGGTTTTTTGCTGGACACATTATTTTTGAGATGGTGGAAATGGAATTTGACTTATGAGGACCAAATTTGCTCAAGGTGCGCCTTCTCTGACACTGTAGTGTCAGAACTATCTGCTTGTTTTATATGTATATTCATCATTCAAAAGTCATCAATAGGTAATTTATTTCTTCGTTAAATCACTAGACTTGTGATATTTGACAGTTGCTAAAGATAGTAACCATCGTGAAATTGCCATTTTTTTCTCAGTTACTTATGAGTAGACTTTAAAAAGCTGTATAGCTATCGGAAACTTTAAAAGTGTTTACCATAGCAACGGCTAAATTTTACTATACGCTTTGACCGATAGCAACATTCACAATCAGAAATAATGTTATAACTATCGGTTTAACTTAATAATTGATGATTTTTATAAAATGCTAATTCTCATAGTAATTTGTAATGTTCTATCTTTAATTTGATTGCGCATTAGCTGGCGTTATAATTGAGCATTAAAAGTACACTTTTATTACTTGCGATCCTTCCAACATTTTTGGTTTCTCTCGGCTCGGTGACTGAAATTAAACTAAAATGTACTTTGACAAGGTGGCAATCTCTAAAACCTCGGAACATAAGATTTCATAGAAAATCGTGGCCGTGCTTTGCTTGTTATTGAGATTGCTTTTTCAGAAGTATGGGAATGCAGGAAAGGTGCAAAACCAGAGATTTTCCCAAAAACTCACATCCAACTTCGGGTACAAATATTTACACACATTTATCAGAACATCATACAGCGCAGGGCCCGGGAAGAACAATGAATCAGTTGCAAGGGTTTGAAATTTGGTGTTTTCCAGTAAGTAAATGAAACTACTCGGTGAGCTAAAAACAAGGATGGATGCCTTTGGTGTTTCTGACCGGGTTTTATAGGTCCGAAGATCCAGTTTTGACCCAAAATACATTGTTCTAAATAGGAAACTCCACTTTGTGACGAAACAAACACACACGATTTTTTGCAACTTTACACAAGTGTATCTCAAAAACTGACACATTTGGGAAAACACTATACACACCTTTGTTCTCAGATCATTAAGTACTTAAGAGAAAACTACTGAGAAAACACTTTAGGTATACAAAGACCAAAGTGATTAGGTACTATATCGTTACCGAGCACTCTTTAGGCAGGAGAACCAAAGTCTTTGGGCAATCTGCCTAAAGCTTTGGTTCTCCTGCCTAAAGATGGGGTTCTCCTACCTAAAGAATGCTCGGTATATTGCCAAATTTTCTTTTGTCAAAGTATATACTTTTAAATTCTTTAGAAAAAACACAAAATGTCAAACCCTTGCAACTGCTCCATTAATACATTATCGTGTTTCCAGTTGTTATTTTACTTGGGGACACTAAGATGAAAACAATTCAGAGTAAGTAGTTTTAGTAACCTTTTAAATTTTAGTTTAGTTACAGATGACGCAAGCAAAACCACTCTCTTTTAGGACGGACCTACCATTCGAACCAAAAAAACATTCATGGACCTTTTAAATGTAATCGTTCTTAGGGGAAGCCGAAATATTGGCAACCGTGTGACTCATTTATTCCGTTTATAGCTCTGCTTTGCTCTTTCCATCGATCTTGCGCCGGGATTCATTTTCCATTAAACGCGGCTCTATCAATTCGCTTTCCTGACCTATAACAGGGAGAGCCGAGTTAGTGAGTATAAATATACCTACAAAAGATTCATTTTACATAACGACACGACGCAACGCTTTCAGTGGAAAGTAATATTCAATTGACTGCAACTCAACGATAATTTTCGAGGTTTGATTAATTACACGATTCGAGGAAACTATGGTAAATTTAGAATCAGAAAACGTTGTAGGGATTCCGAGGATCATAAAGTCAACGAATCGAAATAAATATCAGATTTTTTCTTAATTTTGTAACGTATACAATTTGCTTCCAATTAAGTATAAGGGGAATTTTTCATCAAGTTTTTTTTTTTTCATTTGTTTTAATTAAAGCTTTGGACTAAAAGTGGGTATAGAAAAATGTGTTCTTTTTTTCTTTATTTGGTTTATATTGTTATTTATTCTTGTATTTTAGAGGAAAAAATCAAAATTACTGTTACAGAAAAACCCAACGTTGTCTCTAAATAATGTCTAATTAAGTACGTGAAAAGGCCGCAACTTTTGTCTGTCGTCAAATCAAACCTGATACTTGGGCAAATATATAAATTTTCCCACGCTAAATTGTAAAGATCTAGACTTGTCATAGGACTATGGATTTGTTAATTTTATTTTTATTGAATTTAAAGCCAGCTACAAATTGATTACATTTTTCCATTGTGCGAACATATAGCGCTGACGTCAGGGCAAAAAAAAATCAATCGAAGGTTACTAACATTATGGTTCAATAAAAGTTCCTTCCGTGTAATTTTGTCTGCAATATACATATTTTATCCAGATAGAACAATCCAGTTTCGAAGTGGACTGACAAACTGGCCTGAATCCTGGAAATCGATTTGAATCTGATTTAAAGCTTAAATTGTGCAGTCAGTTAATTCAAGCAGCACTTTAAGCACCTTACGCGTATGTCATTGAGAATTTAAAAGAAAGACAGGCTTGTTAGGACTTGCAAGTCTGGCGTAAAGACTGCGTTGCAATAAAGACGTCACAATAAATCGTTTTAATACCAAATAGTTTTTGATACGTCGCTTTGGTTTACAACAAAACATCGGTTTTTGTGGGAGTCGTTAAATATGCTAATAAATTTTTCCGATTGAATCGTTACGGATCGAAAAAGGTTACAGGTTGAAACAGTCATACGTATGAATTGATATAAAAACATTGATATTGCTCGAGGATATAGCAACGAATTCAAGCAACACTGTTTAAGTGTTTAAATTGTAGTTCTATGAGATTTCAGTTTCAATATTTGGTTCGTTGATGTAAATGATCGCTGGAAATAAACTTAAATGTGCACTGATGGAAGATCGTAAGCTAAAACTTAATTAAAAGTAATAGCTATTGCAGTAAAGGTATTGCTGTAATTTTCAATTTAAAGAATAGAGGAATAATGTTGATGTTAAAAATCCACGGTTCCGAAAGTAAAATTTTTTAGGGTTTAAAAAATGTCCCTCATCATAAAAGCTCTTGTTTTACGACTGAGTCATTCCGTTCGTAATTTAACAACCGGAAAGGCGCTTTATATTGCAAGTTGGTAAAAGTAGGAAAAAAGTACGTTTCATCGAAAGATTAAAGTTGTGCGAACGAAACCCGCAGGGATGTAGTACTTCAAGCGTTATGCAAGGGCCTAATTTGGACTGCCATCAAATTGTTTGGAGTTGCAGTCTTCTCCAAGTTTTTCAGAATTTTCCGGTAGCAGGAGGGCGGATATAGGGAGAGAGTGTGAGAGCGGGGGGAGGGGGCGGCAAACAAAAGCCTTGAAGTTTGCTCCAGTGAATTTAGCGTGGGTAGAGGGGGATTGCGGCTTCCCACTTCTCCTTCACTTTCCCAGAAAAGAAGAGAGCAGGAAAATTCGGACGTACGTAGTTATGGAACATCATCCTGCTCGACAGGGACATCTGCAAGAATGGTTTGACCGATACACTGTGACGTCAAGCTGCCCCTACAGTTTAAAATCAATGGTCTCATTTCTTTAAAGTCCAATTTCCTGAAAGCATGGAAACACTCCGAATTACGAAATTTAACAAATCAATGTAATTTTCTCCCCCATGAATACATATAGTTGGTGCACCTATTCTCCATTAGTTTGTTCATTTCTGATCAAAACTACACTAACGATATCCACTAGTTTTGATAATTTTTCCGAGGGGCTTCCAAAATTCAGATTCCTTGATATTTCAAATTAAATTTGATTAATGATCAGTTATAGCTCTTTCATAAATTATTCTAGAATGTTTTAATTTTTCTGATAAATTTCGCAACGCATATTATTATACACAATAATTTTGAATAGTTTAAAAAATTTCTGAAAAAAGTTGACTCTTTCCCTTGATCTTTATGAGCTTTACGTAGTTTCTTTCCAGAAGCTTCTCGAAAATCCAAAGCAGAAATAAATGCAAAAGAAGCTTTTGAAGGAAGAGCTCCAATAGAGCCGTAATGTAAGAAGAGAATTCTATAATAAAATGCGGCCGGGGAGGAAAAGGGTGGCAGGACACTAAATTCAACGAGTATAGAACTTAAGCTTCAGAGAAGCTTCAATTTGCCAAATGAAATCCTAGAAGAGGCTCAAAATATGAGATTCTACGAGGTCCAGGTGAACTGAAAAATAGCTTCAGAGAACCTTACTTTATTCAACATTGATTTGAACGAGTGCTTTACAAGAGATGAGGAATCTAAGAACTTGATTAAAGCTCCAGAGAAGGTGCAATTTTCAACATTTTTTAGCCAAGGTTTTACAGGAAACAAATGATCCGGGAGGTCAAAAAGTAAAAAGACCTTTTAGTTTTCAAAATTTGCCAGTCAAGACTTTTTAGGAAGAAATTGGTTATAATTCCAAATGAACTTGAGCATTGCTTCAGATCAGCTATTCAAAATTTTTTGGGCGAGCCATTTCAACAACTAAATATATCCCACCCTGATGTAAATAATCAGCTAGTATGAGATTTGAAACCTGACATCAATATGACATCAACATGACGTCATGCTGACGTCGGGTTTCAAATCCATCATGACGATGTCATGTTGACGTCGTGCTGATGTAATGTTGATGCGTCATGCTGATGTCAGGTTTCAAATCTCATACTAGCTGATTATTTTCACCAGCAAGAGAATCTAAAATTAAACAAATTTAAAATCTCGAGCAATGCATCCTCCCCATTAACATCATTCTGCCTTGATGTATTGCTGGATTCGCCCCTGACCGGTAGCAGATATGATTTTATGTGTTTTAATCGAGAGTATTCCTGAGAGTGGATGTTATATCGCCATGTCATTCTCTCTCCCCTCCTTTTTTCCATGTCATTTAACGTCTGTACTTTATTCACATACTTAAATTCTGAGGAGACATGCGGTCGACATGACACGACAAAGTGCAGATTGATCATAAACTACCGTTAATACTTTCTCGCCGCTCGGGTATTTGCTCATCCGATAAATCGTAAATCCAAGGAGTTTTGCGTGTCTCGGTTAATCAAGCATCGTAAACACATTACACAGAGTTTCCAAACAAACGGTCCCTCTTACCGTTGTCGAGAATGACAGCGACAGCAGACAACTTCTTCTCTCACTCAGAGCTTCCCTTTTCCGCCGCATTGAGTCATATGACTAAAAACCTGACAACGTAGTTTGAAATAAATGAATAAATAAACTTTGAAATAAAGAAAGAAAAAAAAAATGATTAGATAGATGAAAAGATAGATAAATAGATAAATAGAGAAACAGATAAACAGATAAATAAATAAATGAATAAATAAATAAATGAATAAATAAATAAATGAATAAATAAATAGAAAGTAGATAGAGCATTAATTAAATAAGTAATAAAGATGCGGAATAGTGATTCTATTAATGAAACACTGGTGTAAACTGTGAGTACAACCTGACATACGTCCATCATTAGACATTTGAAGGAATAACACGAATATCCTATCCTAGTCTTCCTATCCCACTTTCTCCTGCTTAGCTGTCATGTCATTCAATAGCGATGCCTTAAAATTTTAGTGAATACAGTCAGCAATGCATTTGTGCGTTAAAATTGCATACTTTCAGAGATGACGGTGTTTTCCGTTGCGACCCTTGTGACAAAGAAAACTTAAAACGCAAAACTTCCCAGGAGTCGCGAGGCAATTTTTGAACAGTTGATTCGGTGAGACCCGAGAAAAAATTTGAGCGGAAATAAGTGGACACTCCGCGCAAACCTTGCGCTGAGTCCTTTTTATTTGTCTTTGCAGAACTCTGCGCAACACTGAAGTCTGCCGCACGCGAGGAAGAGAGAAGAATCTTGTAGGTACCCGTCTCTTTTTACACGCCCTGTATGAGCGCAATAAACCCTTCGAATTTACGACGAAACAGATCGGCTGCCCTCATCTCACCTAACCTCTCACCCCCAGGCCCCTAAGGCGGTAACGGGCGCGACCCTTGCAACTTGCAACGACTTTATCGGCGTCGGTTATCACTAGGGATTATCATCGACGTTTGTCACCTCGCACTCGCGGTTTTGACTCGGTCATTAGCGCGGTCTCGCGGTATTAGCGTCGGTCGCTGTACTTACGTCGCGCTTTGCTCCACGTCTTCTCTCTCTGTCTCTCTTTCTCTCTCTCTCTCTCTCTCTCTCTCTCTCTCTCTCTCCCCCCCCTCTCTCTCTCTCTCTCTCTCTCTCTCTCTCTCTCTCTCTCTCTCTCTCTCTCTCTCTCTCTCTGCCCATTTGAACATATATGTGTTAGAAAAGGATAGAGGAAGAGGCGGGAGTCATTTGACTACCTCTAGAGTCTGTCATTTTCTAGCGCAACTCGTTCAAATGGGTTAGAGAAAGAGAAGGACCAAATTCCTGGATCCGCCGATGACTGTTTACGATAGAGAGGAAACGGAAACGGAAACACCCACTCCTCCAACGGTCACCGAATGGTCAATCCGACGGAACTAATTCCACGTGTGAATCGTAATCGTAATCGTGACCGCGATGACCATTTAGAATAGACCGCGCGCTGCGCTGGTTGAAATACACGCTTCGTGATAAGAGTATATGTTTGTATGTGCGTGTGTGTAAAGCACGGTGCGGCGGCCAATATTGTTTTTACGATCATGGTTTATTTTCGGTCTCGTATATCTATGAATGAAATCACCAGAAGGGTTCGCCTTATTTCCTTGGTTGGGAATATTCAATTTCCAGCGCACGTAAATGAATTTTCAATCTAACTAAACCGGTATGACGTTAAATTCAATGTGTCCATTGCGAACTTATATGCTGCAGCAAATTTGATCGTTGATTTTGATGTAAACTTGGTATCATATAGGCGCAGAACTAGGATTTTTTTTCTGGGGGGGGGGGGGCTGAGCACGCAAAAAACTGTCTACTTTTTGTTTTGTTTTGTTTTTGTTTTTTGTTTTTTGCTCCTCATGCGTTTGATCCCGGACAACTCTGAACATCGAGCTCCTTGATAACCCGTTTCAGTAGCGGCCCGTGAGACTTGGCAACCATGCATTTTTCCCACTTAAACTTAGGTAAAAAATCGATTCAAGCGGAGGCTGGCAGCCTCCTCGAGTTTCGATTGTTTTCCATATATTTAAATGGGATAAAAACACTGTTGCCAAATCGCACGAGCCGCCACTGACCCGTTTCCTTTTATAATCCAGGCAAATTTTGGATGTAAACTCATTCCGTATTTAACGATCCTTTTGTTTTTGTTCCTTGAATTTTCCATGAGAGCCGAAATGTTGGGATGTGCCAAATCACATGGCCAATGGGCACTAATACGTTTTTTGTTTTCAAAATTTTCTGGGAGGGTATTGGCAGACTTCTAGGAGGGAGCGCTCCAGTGCAGCCCCCCTATTTCCGGTATGCTTGGTATGACGTAAACTTTGGTAAGACGTTTAATGTGTCAGTTGCGAACTTTTGCAGTATGTATCAAATTCGAACAATGACTTTGATGCAATATGATGAAAAAATGTCAGTGCGAGCACTTAAAATTCCAACCGTCCACTCTTACAGTCAACAACAGTCGAAGAAAAAGTCACTTCCAGTCAGCGACGGTCTATGAAATACGATAGATTGATGAATACCTCACATGAACACCTTTGGGGGAAAAATCGATCCTCAGAGGGTTCAATTGCATTGGCGGATACAGGGGGGCGAAGGGGGCGATTGCCCCCCCCGTTCGACCAAAAATGGGGGAAAAGAGGGGGGAGGGGAGGTGAAAGAAGGGAAAAAGAGGAGAGTAAAAAGAAAAAGGGGTCGCCGGGGGGCGAAAATCCCAAGTTCGCCCCCCCCCCGTTCGTGAGGGCTGGATCCGCCAATGTTCAATTGAGCCCCCGAGCAAACGATATACTTTTATAGGGAATCACAAAAGAGGGAAACACAATTGCATGATTATCCACAAGCTGCCTTTTATTCATCTATAGGAAGATACGTATATTATCACTTTATGATTTACTGATTTAACAACACTAGATCATAATCATTGTAAACGTTCATTAAAAGAAACTTGTGTAAAATTTCAATTATTATTGTACAAATATAATAGTTTTGTAAGAAAAATCATGGTTTTTTCTACAACTTCAGCCAAAGCAGTGGTCTACTTTGGCCATTTATAGCAAAATTATCTTATATTTTTCCATCCAATTTAGTGAAAAATTCGAATAATATTTGTCAGAAACGGAAACACTGTGGTCAGCTTGAATAAACCATGCATCAACTCACAGTATCCAATTAGGAGAGGTACGAGGCGACAGCTGTGGCGGCTCGTGATATTTGGCAACCATGCAAGTTTTCCATTTAAACGTAGGTAAAATAATCGATTCTTGCGGAGGCTGGCAGCCTCCGGGAGAATCGATTGTTTTACATTGGTTAAATAGGAGGAGGACACGGTTGCCAAATTTCACGAGCCGCCACTGGGCGACAGTGCTGCCGTTCGTGTATACTTAATGGTATTTTTTCAATTCACCGATGATTCCACCGATCGACAACAGATTACACAGTTCAGTTCAGTCAATGACTGTAGTGCACGTAAATACTCTCAAATGTATAATTTTTACCAATCGGTGCGATCGCCTTTAAATCATTAAAATATCCGCTAATTTTTTACAGTCATTGACAATTCTCACCGGTGGTCAGAAAAGGTCCAGATTTTCGTGCATTACAATCATAGACTGAACTGAACTGTGTAATCTTTTCTCAATCGGTGGAATCATCGGTGAGTTTAGAATGTCATTAAATATACGTTGGCAGCTCTGCATGGCGTGGCGGCTGATTAGTATTCAGTGTTGGCATCAGAGAATGACTTCAAGTTTGCTGTTTGTGAATTAAGCGAGGATTCCTAAAATATCGATTCCACGCATCGTTATTTTTGTACCATTCCTTCAGTAAAATTCCATCAATTCTCAAAATTGCCGAAGCAATTAAAAGTTCGCAACGTGGAGGACACATTCCTCCATCGCTTACAGAGGGTAAAAAAAAATATAATGAGCGAGGCATAAAAGCACCAGCAGAAAATCATTCAGGCGGGGTTGGCACCAGGCACTGTGCAGAAAGCTCGGTTGAAAGTCGAACATCGTTGCAAGAGGGGGTGGGGGCAAATCCTTAATTTTCCCCTGCTCTTTGTTTGTTATCGGCTCAACTCTCGGAAAAAGTAAATCGCATATTCTCCAAATCATGTGAGAGTAAAATCCTCTCCCTTTTCTACCTCCTCTCAGCCGAGGACCTGTGTACTGAGGTTCTAATTCTAAAGTATTCATTTAGCAACTATATATGCCGAGATTCTTTGAATAACGCTCGGAGTTTTTCAGCTATTCATTTATGATCCTGGCTCTATTCTTTTGAAGGGCTTCAAGTTTCTCGTTCAAACCCAAAGTGGAGATATTACAGTAAAAACTGTAGAAAGAAACTCGAAACTTTTGCATCAAACTAACAATAAGTATGAATTATTTACCTACTTATTATTTTCCCCACTCAACACTAAAAGAGAGGCTCTCCACCACGTCATTATTTGCTATAACAATCAATCATCACCGGGAGGTATCGAAAGTGACAGGCACCACTCGGTAATTTTCCCAGTATCGAGCTTTCAGTGAGTAGAGGTATAGATTCAAATTTTCAAAAATTACTACGTAGAGGCGAGTATGATATCAAAAAAAACTTTTTTTTTTCTTTTTTTTCTTTTTTTTTAAATTATAAAATATACATCACACTTGACCATATAGATTATTATTATTATTCATCGCTAAAAAACTACCCTCCGAATTGAAAACAGACGCATAACTTTTTATGCAAGCGTCGTCTTGAGTTGTAGTTTTCGGTTTTTCGTTTTACTTTTCAAGTAATATAAAATACGTTTTAATTTATGCAACAACTGCTCCTTTTTCTACGAGTCACCTTTGAAACCCATGAATCTTCAGATTTGGGTATTTTGAAAGGGATGGAGGTATATAGCAACTTCGTTGTGGCAGAATTCGTTCCTTTGTTAAGATCTTCAAATAGAATGATGTACCAAAAGCAGA
Source organism: Trialeurodes vaporariorum (assembly GCA_011764245.1). NCBI lineage: Eukaryota > Metazoa > Arthropoda > Insecta > Hemiptera > Aleyrodidae > Trialeurodes > Trialeurodes vaporariorum. Next base: position 22,540,411 of record VMOF01000002.1, read on the forward strand.
GTTGGGCAAACAATTATTCGGAAATTATTCGGTGCGTCCGGCAACGCCGAGTCAATCGAATTATTCGACGAATAATTCTACAATTGACCTATACCTTCCGTGTGTTTCCCTTTCTTCAACTCAGGTAGCAAACCCAGTTTTCAGTGTTGCCGGAGTCATTTCATTATTTCTGATTATTCGGTTGCCCAACTCTGATCAAAAGGCATATAGGTATACCTTACGTTCAACTCGACCTTGTAATTTCTTGTAATGAAAGTTTTTGTTTCTGTATAAAGTTTTTTTTTTTTTTTTTTTTTTTTTTTTTTTTATCACCATATATATTTTTTATCACCTAGGTTAGTTGCTTGTGTGACTTTAGAAGTTATATAAATAGGTCTGTTTTTCTTTTTTCTCAGATCAACAATCTCACTGTAGAGTGAAAGGCACATCCACGTTAGACATATTCTGAGAAATATTATTGCACATATACTTGGCGGCGAAATTGCGGTTCATCAAAACTCGCAATGACTGAGTAAGCGCTTGCCTTTAGACTAATTCGGTACATGGCCTCTCAAGGCTCAGAATCGGCCGACTGCGCCGCAATACTCTCATTGAAAGAAAAATTAGGGGGACTCCAAAGTTAACAGAAAGTACGCTCTGCTTATACAAAATTTGAAGAATTTTAGTTATTTCATAAAACACGAAGAATTGGAAGTTTGAGGGTGGTGTAATGCGTCTGAACCGAGAGATGAAACTGGAAGGCGCCAGACAGACAACTTGCGAGGCCTGAGCAAGCATCTCTAATGTGATAAAAAGGCGTTCTCACGATATTTCCTCCGCACCCATAGAAAATTGCGGAAATAGATCGGTTTAGTGATGACGTCATGGGTCGATGTTTTCAGAAAAGTGTGTATGTTTTCCGTCTGTTTGGCTCACAAACTATACATCTTACTTTCACTCTCGTGTGACCCCAGCGTTAACTCTTCATATCTCTCTCTCTCTCTCTCTCTCTCTCTCTCTCTCTCTCTCTCTCTCTCTCTCTCTCTCTCTCCTCTCTCTCTCTCTCTCTCTCTCTCTCTCTCTCTCTCTCTCTCTCTCTCTCTCTCTCTCTCTCTCTCTCTCTCTCTCTCTCTCTCTCTCTCTCTCTCTCTCTCTCTCTCTCTCTTTCTGCCCTACGCCCCCGTCCTTGTGGGGTTTCTGTAAAAAAAAATGTTGATTTAAAATTATTCTAACCTAACCTAACCTAACGTAACCTTAAAAAGCCTTTATTTTGAGTCCTTTACCCTTGTGAGTTTGAGAAGAAAAAGTAACCTACGAGTCCAAAGTAACTCACAAGGTTGGTTTGGGGAGTAAGGTGGTCCTCACACGGAGGGTGGCATTCATTTGGGCGAAAACGTTCAAAATTGTTATTATTTTGCGAGAAAATTCGTTTCATTTAGGCGACCAGTGGCGTAACAAAGGAAAAGTAGGAGAAGTATCATCTGTAGTTAAATCAATCATTTCATTTGGGTGACACGAGTATATAGGGAAGTACATAAGAAAACTAGTTGGTTCCGGGAAAAAGACCGCAAAATATTAAGAAATGGGACGTTTCGGGCTGGTAACAAACCCTTTATCAACCACAAAAAATTAAAATACACAAAACAATTAAAAACAGTGAGTCGCCGCTGAGTCATTCTCTAAATAGGAGGAAAAAAGTTGAAAAAATCAAGTTCACTTAAAATAACAAATAATTATTCAAGCGAATAGCATAACTTCTCAATTTTAAGAATCCGAACTAGTTTAAATAACATTATCGCAATTTCTAGTGTATTTTCGCTCTAATTCGTGAGCATGTTAGTCAGTGTGATTTTGTGCAAAAGTTGGCACCACTGTTTCTTGTTGTTATTCAAACAATTTATCTCCGAAATTCGGATATTCTGCACTGCATTCAATTGCAATCCAAAAGCATCCAGGAAAGCGACAATTTTCTGGTAAGTCAAACAATGATTTTATACAACACTTAATCAAGATAGGTCAAAGTGTCACGTGCGTTACGGAAAAGTACGAAATTTTGATTTGTGGCGAATCTGTTCGATCAAAATGAAAGATAATTCGTAGAAGTTAGGATATGAGAATACTCTATTGAAACATCACCTTTGATTTGCTTTCAAATAAATTGAAATTCATTTTCCGACTATTTTCATTTCTGTCACGTGCGTTACAGTTTCTGTAAAACCCTACTGCACGCAATTTCATCCCTACAATCCGGCATAACTTTTCCAGTCCATGTGCGATCATTACCAAACTAGGGCCATTTTAAATCCGAAGGAATTTCGTGAGATTCCTCTAGTTGTTAACTCGTGTAATTTTAGGAAAAGTCATGAAAACAAAGCTGAAAGCTAGCTATTTCCGCCGGAAGTCGAAGGTTGCTGTTTACTGTTTCCACCGGAGGTAAAGGCCTCAGACATTCTGCCGCAAAATAGAATGATGAACCTCGCACCTGAGGCAATATAGACAGAGTATAGCGACAGAGTATAATAAAATTTGATGAACAGAGAACAGAGGTACATTTACTCGAAAAAATTAATTCAGCATAGGTTTGTTAGTATTCTAAAATCCAAGATGGCCGCCTTGCGCACGTACACAAATACATGGCAGAGGGCTGGTTTAGCTACTTTGGGTGGATTTCGATGAAATTTGGTATCTGGAGGTATCTTGGTCCGAGAAAAATGAATCCGACGTCAGTTTCTTAAAATTCTGAAATCCAAGATGGCTGCCTTGCGCACATCCACAAATACAAAATAGAGGAGTAGATTAGCTGTTACCGGCGGATTTTGATGAAATTTGGTATCCGGGGGTATTTTGGCCCGAGAAAAACGAATTCGATATCGGTTTCATAATATTATTAAATCCAAGACGGCCGCCTTGCGCACGTCTACAAATACATGACGAGGGCTGGTTTGGCTATTTTGGGTGGATTTCGATGAAAGTTGATACCCAGGGGTATTTCGGTCCGAGAAAAACGAATCCGACGTAGGTTTCTTAATATTCTAAAATCCAAGATGGCCGCCTTGTGCACGTCCACAAATACATGACAGAGGGCTAGTTTAGTAATTTTGGGTGGATTTTTATGAAATTTGGTGTCCGGGGGTATTTTGGGCCGAAAATGGAATCGTTTTTCTCGGATTACATTACCGCATGCTACCAAATTTCATCAAAACCCATCCCTAAATAACTGAGCTACACTCTGTTTTGTATATGTAGATGTGCGTAAGGCAGCCATCTCGATTTTCATAATTTTTTAAAACCGACGATGGAATCGTTTTTCTCGGATTAAATCACCTCATGCTACCAAATTTCATCAAAATCCGCCCCAAAATGGCTAAGCTATACTCTGTTTTGTATTTGTAGATGTGCGTAAGGCAGCCATCTTGGATTTTAGAATATTAGGAACCGGTATTGGATTCGTTTTTCTCGGACCAAGATACCCTCAGATACCGAATTTCATCGAAATCCACCCAAAATAGCTAAACCAGCCCTCTGTCATGTATTTGTGGACGTGCTAAAGGCGGCCATTTTGGATTTTAGAATATTTAGAAACCGATATAGGATTCGTTTTTCTTGAACCAAAATACCTCCGGGTATCAAATTTCTTCGAAATCCACCCAAAACAGCTAAAATAGTCCTCTGTTATGTATTTGTGGACGTGCGCAAGGCGGCCATCTTGGATTTAAAAATTTTAAGAAACTGACGTCGGATTCGTTTTTTTCGGACCAAAATACTCAGTGGTATCAAATTTCATCGAATTTTGTCCATAAAAACATGAGATATGCCATGTTTAAATTGTTTAAAAACGTTGTCATGAGCGTTATCACGCGAGGAAAATATGTCACGTGCGTTACCACCGCTTTTTAAGTAAGCTTAAAATTTTGAATGAGTGCTTTTTAGTTGGGAGGAAACTATTGGGTATGAGGTCTCAGAGACTGCCAACAGATTTTTTTTTCTTCCCTTGGCGACCTAAAATTTCACTCGTAATAGCAGAGGGTGCCTCAAACGCGTTCCTGTTTTTGTCACGTGCGTTACAGTCTAGTTTTGGATATAACTTTTGGACGACTTGATATTTTAATTTGAAAATTTGCGAGAATGCCAAAACAATCCGTCCATAAAGTCTCCTAATATCAGCATCACGGTAGTGGACTTGCAATAGCATTTTTTTTTTTCAACTTTTATGAGTAACTATGTCACGTACGTATTTAGAGAATGCCTCCGCTTTGCATGCCAGGCCAAGACTTATAGCGGCGACTCACTGTTTTTAATTTTTTTGTGTATTTTAATTTTTTGTGGTTGATAAAGGGTTTGTTACCAGCCCGAAACGTCCCATTTCGTAATATTTTGTGGTCTTTTTCCCAGAAGTACATAAGGTAAACACCCCAGTAGCCGGCACCCCTAAAATTAGCACCAGTACCCGGCACCTATTTTTCACAAAGTAAAAAATGTTATATTAGAAGGTAATTTTGGTGTTTTGCGTATTTTTTTCGGATTTTTCCCCCTTCAGATCTCCGAAAAAACCACACAAAACACCAGTATTACCATAAAACTAATACTTTTCACAGTGTAAAAAATGGGTGCCGGGTACTGGTGCAAATTTTAGGGGTGCCGGCTACTGGGGTGTTTACCTTAAGTATATAGTGAAATTAAATCAAAAAAGCTAACCTTTCTTTCTATTATATCGATGATTTGAGATTGTGCGCGCATTTTTATGTAGATGATACTTGGGATTGGTTGACGAAAAGTACTCAAAAACTGCTTCAGCCAAAAAAGCAAAGTCTAAAAACCCCTCCCCCTTTCTCTTATCAATAGTGCCATTATTTCACGTCGATAGTTTTTTAAGGGTAAAAGGCCACAGTTGTGAGACTCTATGAAAGAGGCATGTAGCTATAATACAGCTTTCACTTTGAATTTTTCGAAACCGCAACTTTCGCTAAAGATCTCTCACTCATCGCATAAATTTCACACAGTTAATTTTGATTACCTCACCTCACCTCATACATCTTCCTATCTATTCGTCCTGTACATAGGTTACAGTACATCCCGTCTCCAGTATATAGACTCGTCCAAATAAAGTGCAATTTTCTCCTGTTTCGCTTCCCCTCCACTCACCCGAATGAAACGATTTTTAGGGCTCGCCCAAACGATAATCGCACAACTGATATACGCCCCACAAGGACGGGGGTGTGCTACCTTCCTCCTCTCTCTATTTTAAATACTAAAAATCGTAGTTTAAGATGAGTGTTACTTAATATCATTTTCGTCATCATTGCCACCCTGGAAAGGGCCTGCTGTTTTTCGGATCATAAGTGGAAAGCTTTCAAATCGTCGATGATTCCATCGGTTGACAAAAATACTGCACAGTCCAATTCAGCAAGGTGACTATAACCCATGAAATTATTCAGACCGGTATCTGAAGTGAAAAGCTTAACGGGTTTGAAAAAAAGGGGTTATAATGGCATTGCAACGCAGAAACACTGCGGGATATTCCCGGTGCGAGTACTATCTAATTAGTCAGATTTGCTTCGTGTTGGCAAAGAAAGCCACGGAGAGACTTTTTTATGTAGACTTTTTTCAAGAGACCAAATGATGCGGCCCAGCGTGGTGAGACAGCGGGAAGGTTTCCGAGAGGAAATGGTGGGGAGAGGGGGGTCTGAAGTCTGCACCGGGTGACGCCATGATATTTAGCTCGTCGCCCATCTAGTTTTGTTAATTGAACGTCGCATACCTAGCTGCATCCTGACGGTTTATTTATTTTTTTGTTGACGAAAGACAACCACTCTTCAGAGATAAATTAAGAGTGACATCAATGTCTCCTTCTTAGCTATCAATAACCTTTTAGTCCGCCTCTGAGATTCAAAAGACAAAACTGCTATTATGCGAAATAAAGGGAATAATTAATTAAATGAAGAAAAATATGAACAAATTATCGAGTCCTGTATATTGTCTTTATACTTTAGGTCCTCTCAATTCAATTTCATGTTACGTACGATTGAGTAAAATAGGGACCAAAACTTTCTTTTTGACAGTTTTACAATAGTTTATATTTACCACCCGCTGACATTGGCGGATACGGGGGGCGATCGTGCCCCCCCCCGTTCGGCCAAAAAAGAGGGAAAAGAGGGAGAGGAAAGGGGAAAGGAAGAGAGAAAAAAGGAAAAGGGGGTCTCTGGGGGGGGGGGCAAAAATCCCAAGTTCGCGCCCCTTGTCCCGTTCGCGAGTGCTGGATCCGCCAATGCCCGCAGAGGTTGTGTTGAAAAAAAGTATCTTCAAAAATATTTCGCCATTCTTGCCTGCACTCTATAGGCTTTGATATTTTCAATAATTTTGTACGGAGCTGGGGATCGAATTTTTTTAGAAACACATCTCTGTGGTTGTCAGATGTCAATGAAAAATTAAATGTATTTTAGACTTTGAATTAAATATATAGGAAGTTGGCAAATAAAATCTGTTATTATGGCAACTCTGTGCATTATATACTTACTTGGTGCGAAACTGTGCCTGGTTATCCATTTGTCTGATTAAACTTTTTCTAAAAGGACGTGTTCAAGGGAATTTTCGATAAATCTAATCAATTTACTGTTGTCTCATTCTCGGTCTTCCATTCATTCTTGCGGACTTTATTTTGCCTCCCAAGACTCTTTGGACTATATGCTAGGCTGGTAATTCTATTTTTCACTTATTTATTCTTTTGTTTATTCTTATTATTTTTATTTTTCAAAAGTAGAATGAAGGTAATGTCACAAATCAAATGCACCAATTTTATTCTAATATGATTCCTGAATGACATGTGTAGGAAATTATATTTAATATTTATGACTTTTATTTACTTATTTTCTTCATTTATATATTTACGAGGGGAGTTCGGAAAGTAAAGATACAAGGCCTCTGTATAAGGCCTGACGACTGCATCAACCAACAGACGATATAATCTTATATAATATACACAAGAGGTGAGCTGTGCACAGTCGGAGGTCTATTGGATCATTGCTCTCTGAGAAATCAGCATTTTAGTGGATTAGTGTTTGAATAATTGTCTCCCGCCGGAAAATGTAAAGTTCCACGTTTAATACTCTGTGCATTTGGAAATGTTCAAAGTGCGGAATGCTATCTGCAATCAGTTTCTTAGTCACCAGAAGCAGAAATTATGCGAAAATTTATCGGAAATTAGTTCAAGAGGATGGTAACATGGCGACAAACCGGTAAAATGTGGGCAAATGGTGCCGAAAGTTCTTGAACTTTCCGACAATCCTGCTTTTCAGAGATGATAATTTTTTAAAGAATTGTTCTCAGGAGCAGACCTCTTGGAGCTCGCACATCTTAAACTGTTTATTACAATGAATATTTTTATAAACAAGTTGAATGAATTCATTCATTCCGATGGTCGGTCGCCTGATTCGCGGTGCTTTCATTATTTTCAAGCGGACCGCGGCTGCCACGCGCCTACTGGCTCGGTTTGAGTTCTCGGCACCATTTGGCAACGTTTCACCAGTTCGGCACATTGTCAGCGTGCACTTATTCAATTTTCCGGTATACATTTCCGCCAAATTTTGCCTCTGGTTGCTGAAAAACTGTTTCCAGATCGTATTCCGCAGTTTGAACATTCGTGAATGTCCGGAGTATTGCGCACGCAGAACTTCACATTTTCCGGCGGAAGAAAATTCAAACATCACCATGCACTAAAATGCTGATTCCTCAGAGATTAATGATCTAATAGACCTCCGACTGTGTATAGCTCATCTCTAGTGTATATTAAATAAGATTGTATCGGTGGTTGGTTGATATCAGTCGGCAGGCCTTATACCAGTAGTGACATAGCGCGATATTTGGCAAACGTTGTATAGCGTCGATTAAAACTCACGTAAAAGGTCGAATGCGAAGATGTTCACCGAACACCCAATAGTTCGATCTTTTTCGTGGGTTTCAATGGACGAGCTACAACGTTGGCCAAATTTCACGCTACACCACTGCCTTAGAGGCCTCGTATCTTTACTTTCTGAACTTCCCTCGTATTTCTTTACTATTCTTATTTCTTCCACTTCTATTTTCCATCTTTTGAGAAATTTTGGATGGACAAATCGTCTTCAGTCAGCTCCAGCAACCAGCAGCCACTTTTCGTCTATCCGATAGTACATTCTAATTCTGATCTTCGAAAGCACGTGGAACAGTGAAGGAGCCGCGGAGTGGTAGGAAATTGTGCGAATCGCCGGAGCCATTAAAGCAGATAGGGCTCTGGAGTTTAGGACGCATACCATCTGAAGTACCCGTGTTGCTATGGCAACGTTGCCGTATTCTGCTTTCTTTGTCCATTAACAAGATTCTTTGTTCAAGTCGTTGCGGTACAATTTCAAATTGATTGTTACAACATTACCTACTACTGAATTTGAGTATTACTGTCGAATACTATAACGCTCTGGAACGATATTCTTTCATTTCAAATTACTTTGAACCCATAGCGATTTATTCGTCTTTATCAAATATTATTGCAAAGTGACTCGGTCATAAAAATGTTGTCAGCTTTCTTGTTTAAAACTATTTTAACGGATAAACGTATTTATTTGTCCAATTTAGCCGTTACTCAGCAACAAATCGTGCAATCTGGCAACGATGCATTTCGTATTAATAAAACACAGGTGAAATGTCAATTTCGAAACTGTTCACTGCGCACATCTAAAAGTTCGATCTTTTCCATGGGCTCAATGAACAAAATGCATCGTCGCCAGTTTTCACGCCTCCGCAGGTATTCTAATTTTATTCCATTCTAGAATTTTCATACAAATGAAGCTTCACAGTATATAGCAATATACATGCACTTACAAGTCAATGAACAATACAAGTGTATGATACTTGAATTAACTTTTGGCTTAACTCAGATCAATTTTAAGTTTTAAAATTAATAACATCGTCGATGTAGTAGACAACATTTTCAACTAGAAAGTACTCCAGCGCAAATGATCAAACGATGGCATATAATCGCAAAGTTTAATACCATCAGAGATTTGAGTCAGTGATTTTTTTTTTTTTTTATTTTTTTTTTTTTTAATAAAAGATTAGGATCACGTTAAAAGATCGGCTATGTAAAACAAAAGAATTTTGCAAGTTAAAAAAAAAAAAAAAATGCAACTGTCATAGTGTGTTTTCTATATGCTCAAAAATATAAACAACTGAATCCTATTCCTTAACACCTATCTTAAAAATACGACTTTTACAAAGTCTATCTATATGCTTATCTGAGAAGAAAATTCCTTACAACTCAATGCTCTAATTCACACGTATTTAACAATTTTAAAATTTAAAATCTAATTCAGTTAAAAGAAGGACTCAGCCTTGACGATCAAAATAAACCCATGTCTACGTTTTAATGCCGTTTTTATTGGTATATAACCAATAAAAATATACAATACAGCGCAATAAGAATTGCTCTATCTCTCTCAGTCCTCCATTGAAACTCGTATGGTAGGCAATGTTAAACAAGGAGATAGACGCCCCCCTTTATCCTTTTTTCTTCTCTTATACATTTAAAGAAAAATGGGTAATATGGAGGAAATCTTATGGTTGCGCCACTGAAATATATACAACTGAACGACAATAAGCAACAATTGTTTGTAAAAAAAGATAGTTTTCATTTCAATGATAAATTGATTTAGAAAAAACCATGTCTTACTGTCATGAGTAGGATGTGAGTATAAACTTTGAAACTAAAAATGGATAGTCAACAATATCCGTTTCGAGAGTCGTGTCTCAATAATTTTTGTTTTTTTTTTTTTTTTTTTTTTTTTTTTTTTGGCTCGGACGGTTTCAGAGGTACAATCCGAATTCTTGTTTGAAAGCAGCCAACACTGCTGCTTGCTATTTTATCCTTTTTCCACCTGTCAGTTACTGCCCGTTTTTCATCAACTCATTTCGCACTCCCCGCTACCAGATTCGATCTTTGTCAACAAAGGAAACAAATAAAGCAAGATTCAACCGCGCTTTCGTAGAGGACCAACTCACAGTTCGTGAGTTTTTTTCCTCGCCAAAACGAGCTCGTCCTCTTCAAAGACATTTCTTCAAAGTTCTTATTTTTTTTTTTTTTTTTTAAGTTTCAAACTGTTCTTAGTACCCTTTGTGCACTCAGTTATCCTCACGTTTGTCGGCCCAATTTTTTAAAACTCCGTTATTTTCAAGGCAGCATCTCACTCTATCGATGTCACGTCATCAAAGAGACAGTTTCCAAAAAATTTGGACAAGTTAGAACAATTTTAAGTTTTGCTTATTATAATTACTGTGCCAGTGCCATTAGAAAAAAAAACGGAATTCTAATTAGTTTTTTTCTGATTTTCTTGTGTTGACGGTGTTTTCATGAAGAAAATAAATAAATTATGGTTTGAAGTATTTGAAACGTTGACCTTAAAAAATTGCCTCTGCCTATTAACAAGTTTTATGTAGTTCTCAGGCCATTTTCCACTGTGAAATAATTAAAAAAGTAGTTTCAACCCTCGGCCACAAAGGCCAAAAACTCCTATCTTTGACACTTCACATTTTTCAAACAAAATTTTAATTCTTAATAGTAAAGTCGTAACAAACTGTTCCGAGATCTTAGACAATTATTTTAAAATCGGACTTCTAATTGAATTTTTTGAAGCTGAGCTGTGAAGCCATATATGATTTCAAAATGTTTTAAGAGGTTTTTTTTACACCTAGCAACATGCCAAAAAAACGTATTAATTTATTTGTATCTATTTAAAGCATATATGGAGAACGGGCTGTTGTAAAAATTAGCTCCTATAGAAGCTCATACAACAGCACTTTTTTAGCACTACTTTCAATAATTACGGTTCAACCTAGATTCTATGAAAGTTTGTGTCATGTCGGAATCCATTTCTGATTGGTTCTTCGATTTAGGTTCTCACGGAAGGCTCAAGAGGCAAAATGAAAATGGCGGAAAGTTTTGTTTACTTTCCGTTTACTCACTCATTTTACACATTTACTTGTACATCGTACCGTGACCGCAGTAATTATTCTTATTTTACCTCTATGCTTATGATTTTGGAGGACATATATAATCACTTACAATAACGGCCGTCATTGTTTAGAATAGAAATCTAACCTATTTGAAATATCAATAACAGTCAGAGAAAAAGATTGAGACCCAGAACACCGTATGGTTCCAATGTTAGAAAAGTGAAGCACATTTAGTGCGCACAGTTTTGTTCGGAAATCACCGGCTGCAACGATAAATAGCTTACTGTTGAATGGTGAGCTCAACCAAAAGGCTGTGACTGGTCCGTGGTCCAGGAAACGGAGACAGATTTTGCTTGGCAAAATGCAAACTATACGCACTCATCAGCCAACAGTGCAATAGTTGGCTGTTGTTTCGATGAGTTCCGATCAAAATTGAGCTGAAAAAGTGGACCCCTGTCGCAAGCATTTTGCAGGGTCTCCATTTGTCTCTGGCAACAGCTTCATCCGTCATTTGCGCTTTGCCTCTTGTGCGCTCTATGATCCGTTTCTTCTTCTTCGGTTTTGAAGAGGAAGAATACGACAATCGACAAAGCGCAACTCTCATAACATATATAGGGGCTCTATTTCGACCAAAGTCTGGTTAATGGATGAATTTCAAATACTCAAAGGAACCAACTAAAAAGAATTTATTTTTGGCAACACTGCATCACTGCGCGGTGGACAAAATTATACCTTTACCATTCAATAATCCATCATGTTCAGTTTTATATCATTGCTATCCGTCCCGCTCCGAAGATTTTGATAGTGCCCATGTCGAGCTGAGCAGAACATAAAAGCAGGAGGAGCTGAAGAATTTCGTAGTAGTAGTTTCACCTCTTCAAATACCCTTATCGATTCTGTATATGAGCCTTTCAATTCTTAGTGTGTAACAAACACCATTTTCTTTACTCTATACTCTATTCTTTCCTTTTTTCTTTCTCCCTCTTTTCACTGACATCTGGCTTCCCCCCCCCATTTCTTTGCTTCTTCTTCTCACCTCTTATTCCTACTACTTTTCTTGCTACACTACTATCAGAGCCACAAACCGAAATACATTTTTAAAACCGGTTCCGGTTCCAGATTATTTTAATTTTTTCTCATTTTTATGATAAATGAGAACCGGCGAAAGCAAAATTAATGAGATTTTTTGTTCAATTGTGAGTAATTTGATTAATATTACAACAAGGGAGAAGAACGATTTGGAAAGAAAAAAGAATGAAGCACCAAGGGCGTATCTAGGAAAAACTCTAGGGGGGGGGGGGGGGGTGAAATCATTCAGGGGGCCTAAAGTTCAATTTTTGCCCATTTTTTGACACTTTCAGGAAATTTCTCGCCATCATTTTGGAATTTTTTCAGGACTGAGGTGGAAGCGCCCCTTTTCTCACACAACCCCCCCGTATATTTCCTTGAAGAGCACAGTATAAAATGGAATATAAATTTCATTTCAGTTATGTAACTATGCCATCCGAAGTAGGAAGTAACAATAGTTTCGTCATTCGTTGCCTTGACTACTACCACCTCTCCTCCACCTCCTTCCATTACCTTTCCTCTTCCTTAATTTATCCACCTCTTCGCGTGCTATCTTCTCCTTACATCTCTGCTTTCCGTTCTTCTATAACTGTCGTTTTGCGGGTATTGATGTGCATTCCACAATCCATCGGTGAATCGACGGGTTGAAACGAAGATTATATAATATCAGTTGAGAAGTATAGCGCTAATCGATAAAAATACTCAAATCAGTACACTAAAGAAGAAAAGATGACCATAGAGATAACAATAGGTCAACCAAGAGTATATCTGGCACTGTTACCAGAATTTTGGTATTATTGTGCCATTCATGTTCTTAAAAATTTGGAGGTAACTCTAGTCTATAACCAGATTTCAATAGAAACTTACTAGAAATGGGGCTCTTGCAAACTTTTGCAACAGGGGATTGAAGAGTTGATTCTTGCATATAAACCTGTAAAAAAGACGATGATTACACTAAAAAATCACGAAATTCAATCTCAGAATTGGGCTTAATGGCGGAGAGACGCAGGTGTCATGGGAGATTCCTATCTAAATTGATAAGTATCTTTGTGTTTCCGTAGAGAAAGTGACATAATAGACAGGAATCTCTCATGATACCTGCGTTGAACCACCATTACGAGCTTGTCGTTTTTTCTTTCGACTTCAGTTTCGCTGGTCTTACCATCAGATTGGACTCTTTATTTGCTTATAGCAAAAGTTTGCAAGAGCCCAATTCCTCAGTTTGACATATCGGACTATCGGTGCCTCTAGTAATATTATTAAAATTTAGGATTTATTATTATTATTTTTTTTTTTTCGTTCAGTGTAATCTTTTGTTTCAACCAGTTGAATCTCCGATGGATTGTAGAATGTCATTAAATATCCGCAAAACGACAGCGCTGCGTCCTTCTTCCCTCAGCCTCCCTTCTCCTTCTCTTATCGTCCCCTCTTCGATCCTCTTCTTCTCACTTTTCTTTTTCTTTTCCTTCCTTTTTCCCTTTTCTCTGGTGGCATATTTCTTTCACACCGGTAAGTTTGTGAGACAAAATAGGTATTAATCGATATTTCTCTGATCCAAACCGAATAATTCACACTGTACCTAAACCAAGTCTCTTTGTAGTCTTTATAGAAACCCCTACAGCGCCTAATCCATGTGTCGAATTTCTGTTATTAATCATAATTTATTCCAAGTTGTGCAACTTGAGAAGTTCTCACGGTATTTCAAAACAAAACACGCAATAAATCATAGACTTTATGGAGGCTTTATGAAGTCTCCATTCGAGTTATCAGAAACTTTTCCTTCTCTCTGTTTGCTGTTTTTAAACACGTACCCAAAATACTTCAATTAATGAAAAACATATGACTGATAGCTTCGCAACTGAGGGTGAAAACGGTCCCATGATCATTAATCCTTCATGTACTTACAAAATATGTAAAGGAGGGAGGAGAGAAGAGGCGGTGTATCAGGCTATCCTCGGACCTTTTTTTTTAGACACAATAAGTACATCAAGCATTTTCAAACATTTCAAAAAAAATCGTTGAGGAATGTGATAAAAGAAATAGGATTTAACCTTGTTTTATTGTCTTTTCCTTCGAAAATTTTCCTATTAAAAAAAGACCATTTATTCGGCAAATTTGAGATAAATAATTGCCAAATTTCACAATGTGATAAGAAAAATAAGCTAAAACCTTGTTTCTTTGTTTATTCCTTCGAAAAGTTATCATAGAAAAACAAAAAAACCCTAAATTTGGTAACTGTGAGATAAATAACTCCCAAATTTCACATATACATCTCAAAGAACTCCTTAGATTTTGGCTCAGGTCATCAGAAATGTTTAAATTCATTGATAAAGAATTGTGGGTAGCCTATACTTGTGGAGTTGACTACCATTCTTTCTGTCCCCGACTGTACATCATTCATAAATCTTCATCAAGTACAGTTGGTGTAATTCTCATTCCACTGTTTGATTTTTCTAGGTTTTTTACACACGCGTTTTTGGAAAGAAAAGTATTTAATAAGGGTATAGAGCCAACAGTTATTGCATATCAATTTGAAGTTAGGTTAAGTCCACAATCACCCCCCCCCCCCCCACATTGCAATGATACACAAACTATGAATAGCGTGCAGAATAGTCTACTCGCAAAAGTAGTTACCTGTTTGACCGACAAAATAAAATTAAGTTATTATTGTGACCTCGGAAAGAAGTTTATGACTCATTCAAGGAATCAAAAAATGTGGTAAAAATTGTCTACTCTGCCCGTAAATAGAAGAAGCAAAAGTCACAAAATGTATCCGGGCTTTTGTTAATACGCCACCTGTACTGAAAAATTTGTCAGTAGACAATGTTGCAAATGAACGAATCACACGCAGCCGAACGAATAAAATTATACGTACTCAATGCGTGATTTCATTCGATAAGTGGATAGTTAACTATTCGTACGTCTTGGTTTTGTTTTTGCCTACACTAAGAATTACGGGCGCAAGAATCATTGAGCGTGAATCTTTTCAGCCGCGATTCTCCAACTAATGGCGGAGCAAAGTTGCATCTTGTCGATTTTAACCCATGTATAAAAAGTCTTATTTGAACTTGCTCATCACGCACCCAATATTTCGAATTTTTTATGGGTTTTAATTTGCAAAATACAACGTTGCCAGATTAAACGCTTTGCAAATCAAATCAAATATATTCTTGTGTGTTCATTTACTGTCACCCGTGAACCTGTTAATTAGGGGCAGTTCATTCATACCTCATCAGCCCATCAAAAGATGTACTATGAGCCATTGATGGAGCGGTTCATGTACAAAAGCAAGTCGATTTTAAAATACCCAATTCACCTCAATACCGATTCGGAAATCCAAAATTGACAGAGTATTTTGACTACCAAATTACTTTGATCGTCCTCAATCACAGTGGTGGCTCGTGTAACTTGAAAACTATGTTTTCTTTCCTTTTGAATCTATGTACAACAATGGATTGTTGGTTAAGCACTGCTTCACTGTCAAATCGATTATTTACAGAAAATCAAATGGAAGAAAAACGTTGTTGCCGAATTACAAAAGCCGCCAATGAATCGTGATTAGCGGTGTTCGGTGATCAGCACGATTTGGCCACCCATTCGAATTAAAATTAATAATTTCTGTAAAGAGTGTTTCCGGTTGGTTACATTGCCGAAGGTTTACATTGCTTGCGTACTAAATATCGATCCGTGGTCCGATGGTCAATCGCTCTAACTTCTCATTTTTTCACGATCGATAAACCGAAACTTTCTTCAATCCCTGTCCGTCCGGCGTCCACGCATGTAAACTCCTCCCGCATTTGCTCCTCCGTGTTTTTAAATTCGGCTGCAAAGGAATGGAAAGGAGTTGGATATGAATTAGTTATTATTAAAGTCTTTCCATCTGATGAAAAGCCGTTGATTATGCGATGACAAATTTAGCGCTCGTCCAATTTAGGCGTGGTCTCATAAACACGAACACGCGACTCGCGGCGTGAGTGAGTGAGGACTCAGCATTGTTCGCCCAATTTGGTGTTTTATTTGTGGACTCCGCGGTAATAAGCTTAACGACATTTCATTCATCCTACTCTTAATCGATAACTGAGTGACGCGATGTAACTCGCTCAAATTTTCATAAGAGTTTGCTCTTAGTGAGTGTGGGGTAGAAATGACCATCGTAATTTGAAACGATTAATGAATAATTTTAATAAGAGCTCGCTCTTAGGGAGAGTATAGAGTAGAAAATAATGACCATCGTCGTAATTTCTCTTAATAATTAACCCTTTCGATACCGTGAAAAGATAGCTTGGTTGAGAAAGGGTTAAGGTGGTCGCTTAGACATAGGCTCACGCTCATTTTAGACCGTAATCACTCAGTAGAGATGGGCATGGGCGATTAATCGAGCCCTTTTCGATTCGATTAATTTTCGATTTTTGGATAGTCAATTATTTGATTAATCGATTATTCGTGTCAATTAATCGGAAAATTAATCGAAATGAAAATTATCGCGAAATTTAAATTGGCGCTACTTTTTCTAGTCTCTACCTTTCTAAAATGTGGGGAACTTTTTCGAAAAAATCAATTTCGCAAATCTAAATAATTTTCTAAAAGAAAAAAATTGATTTTACTGACCTCAAAATCATTTCGAACAAATCCTGTGCGACATCTTCAATTTTGTTATTGAAATTCGATTTATGGGGTCTAAATGACGAGAGAAAAAATTCGATTATTTTCGATTAATAATCGATTAAATCTATTATTGATGCCGATTAATCGAACTAATTTGATTACTTCCACATACGATTATCGATTATCAATTAATTGATTAATGCAATAAATCGCCCATCTTTACCGTAGTGCTCGTAGTGTTGTGGTTTTTAAGCAAGCTTCAAGAGGACTAGCCTAAAACCAGAACGTTATAAAGGGGAAAGAAACTGGCCAAGTCTTAACACTCGTTGCTATACTTAGTGGGGCTGTTGCTTAGTGCATACTAGTGCTACAGGTGATTTAAGGATCGATGCAGATGTAACAACCTCAAAAAACACGATGGTAACACTAAGCTCTTATACGAATGCTACTCACAAAATGCTGTTGAAAGTGCGCGTCGGTAATAGCGGTGTCGGGCAATAATTATGGGGGATTCCGATTCCCATCTTAATTTCATCAATTTTTCTGCGTTGAGAAGGAAGATTCACAGAGTAACTAGCCATGAGAGGAGTGATTGATAGACAATGAATGGTACCGTGACACCGGTGCCTAAGGAAAAGTCGTCTCCTATTAGCCACTTCTTGTCAGAGTTATTAGATACTAGATGGGAATCTCCCATTATTATTGTCCAACGCCGCGCACTATGGTCACGCGTTTCAAAGTATTTGATGAATTCAAGAGTAGATTTCGTAAGCTGTAATACCATCATTATTTTTTGAGGTTTTTACACCTGAATCGACCTTAAACTCGCCTGTAGCTGTAGCTCTATTGAGAAACGGAAAACTGGAAGAGATAGAGTCCTGCAAACTATGCAAAAATATTGATTATTTGGAGGTTCAATCGACTCCTGTTAGGATAGATTCTTTCACACAGATTTATACAAAGAAGAGGTATTGGTGCAATGCTATATTAGAGCATGAGTGTCATGCTCTATTGAAATCGTTTCTACAAGGTCAATAATGCTTTTCTTATAGGAACGGCATGGTTCGGGGGTCCGCTCGGGGGATCGCTTGGTTTCAGTATCGAGAACGGGTCCTCGAGGACCGATTGACCCATGTGATTCCGCCAATCCGGTGTCCTCCCAATTTGTCGCTTTTTCTTTGTGGCGGGAGTTTTTGGCCAAGATTGAGGTTAAGCATTTTTGGGAATGTAATTACGTTACTAATTTGGATCAGACTTCAACGAAATTTTCTGTATGAGATATTGAGGTTTTATATCAGAGGATTGTGTCCATGTTTCGTGTATTCTGCGATTTAAAATGCATTTAGATGATTTCAAATTTCCAATCCTGTTATTGTTGATGTTTCGGTCCGCTAAAAGAGTTCGTTTGGGGAACGCGATCGGCGTTGCGTTTTAAGGTGAATCCTCAGCGACCTGTAGTAAGATTCTCATCCGCTAGATAACGCCACTGTTCCGCGGTCCAGAAACCATGCTTTTTCCGCCTTTAATCGTTAATTGCGAGAGCTACAGTTAACTTTTCGAAAATGTAAGAACGTTGCGTTCTAGATCAAATCCTAAGGAAAATTTTAAGACCATTCCGAGCCATGGACGAAGATATAACTAAGGACTGCCGACTTCCTATCTCCGCCCCTGTTAAAACCTGTTAGCGGGTTTTCGAGCGCGACCGCAGCGCTCCAAGCAGCAGTAAGGGTCAACTAAAAACGAACCGCTGCAGCGGTGGCCGCTCCGGCTCCCTTTCTCCCATGCCTTCCCGCAAATGTATACCGTGTAGGTAATTTGAATCACGATTGAACGAAGGGAACAAATGATCAGCGAATTAAAAGGAAGCAAAATCCGCTAAAAAGCAAACGTCTGGAGTATTTCTTGAAAGATTCCTGAATTGTCGAAAATGATTAATCAAGGACTGAAATACTATACATCACAGTTAACCTCAAAACGGAATCAAACAAGAAAGAGTACATAGACATTTGTTTTATTAGTAGAGATCAGGCGACTCTTTTAATTTGCTGATGATTTCTGTTACCTTGTCCAAAGTTGATTCTGAATTTCCCTTGCTTTCGATCTTCCATTGAGATACTGAGTTATCTGATCCTCTTGGGTCGCCGACAACAGTTGACAGCCATGCCATAACAGACCAACTCCAACAACGGTTTTAGCAGTAGCACAGCATGTGAGCATGGACACATCGCCAGGATCGCTCACTTGAAAGAGTAGTTCAGCTGACCGCTGCTTGGAGCGCTGGGGTCGAGAGCAAAACTGGACTAACAACAGTCGGCAGTCCTTAGTTATATCTTCGTCCATGGTTTTGCGACGACCTCCCGTCCCCTTTGCCCTCCCCACGAACTACTGCACCTACGCCTACAACAGTTGCTTGCCGCGTTGTGCAGATTGCATGAATGATGTGTGTCCATCTATTTCATCCCAATTTCACAGCCATCACGGATGCCACGCCCGCCACGGGTCTTCTACCTGGTTTTATGCGACATCGGTCATCGTGGCCCAGTGTTACATGGTAATCAGCGGCGGATTCGGGAAAGGCACGCCCCCCCCCAACTCACGGTAGCCTTTGCCTTTTTTCAACAGAAAAAATCCCATAAATTCCTCCCTGCAAATTTGAAAATTCATAGGCGTGAAGCCCCCCCCCCCCCCT
Source organism: Trialeurodes vaporariorum (assembly GCA_011764245.1). NCBI lineage: Eukaryota > Metazoa > Arthropoda > Insecta > Hemiptera > Aleyrodidae > Trialeurodes > Trialeurodes vaporariorum. The sequence continues at coordinate 22,559,726 of VMOF01000002.1, forward strand.
AAAAGAATTTTCTGGATCCGCCATTGGTAGTAATTTTTGCGGCACACTACGCCGGATTCCCGTGCGCTTTCCCACACGTACCTTTCTCCCTTATCTGTCAATGGGCGCTCCCCGAGGGGCGGCGCGGCGCCCCCCCCCTAATTCAGAAAAATCAAAACTTTACAATAAAAAAGAATCGGAACATTCGAAGATCAAATAATAACGAAAGGAGTAAGAGTTAACAAACTTTATTCTTAGTTTACTTTACAATTTTAATTATGGGCGTAATTTAGGGGGGGGCAGGGCGGGAAGTAGCCCCCCCCCCTAAGCAGTGGTGCCCAACTACCCCTTGCCACTATACAGCTCGCCCCCCAGTTTCAGGATTCCTCTCCCCCCCAGATCTAGATCTCCCCCTGATTTTTACCCCACCCCCTCCTGATTCAGACGACATCATCCTTCCCACCCGTCATCTCCCTCGCCGAAAGAAGTGTATGAACGTGTCTACATTGGCAACTACCGTTGGCAACGAGAATTTTGCGAACTTCCTTAAAAATTCAGAATCCTCTGGTCGATAATTACATGATTAGAGAATGTATAGGCAAGAGTTTTGGTTTTGTTAATTTAAATAGGTTAACTCTTAGAATTCATCAGGACAATGAAAATAAAGAAGGAATAGTTGTACTTAGCTTTTTACTATTTCTATCATCTGATGCTGTCACTTTATTCATAATATCAAACACGTCAAAAATAGAATTACTTTTGATACAACTACATGCTACAATCACTTACAATTTCTACCATTTGGAAGGATAATTGATTTATTTTCTATTTTGGGCGGAAGTGGGGGGGGGGGGTTCTCTAGACTTGCCCGTCTCTAGGTGGTGTCCCCTAGACCTTCCATTGACATTCAAAAAGTTGCCCCTCCGGGCAATTGTTTTGCGGGTGCCCATGTCTTTGTCCATGGTCTCTGAACCAGAAATTGAACGTTCTTCCGGTCTGTGGTTGCCTTCTTTTCTCATAAGTTTAGACACGGCCACCCTGTAAACCCCACAACAAGTTAAAAGTCCGCAATCCGCACCCTCGACCCGCAGCCACTATCAAAAGTAAATTGCCGGTTGACTTGCAGGTACTCTCCTCCTCCTCCCCCAACTTAGATTAGACACAAATATAAAATTAAAAAAAAAAAAAAAAAAAAAAAAAAAAAAAAAAGTTAAAAATAGAATGTATGCCCCAGCAAAGGGCCCCCTCCACAGTTTTCCAAGAGAGGGAGCGACCCCCTTGCCAGCGTAACTCCGAAAAAAGTAATTCCAACTGGGGTCCATGTAACTCAAGTAAGGTCTCAAAATGAAATCAGATGGATCCAAAATTTTAACGGCGAGTACCGGTAAGCTTACTCTTTTGATCGGTCTAAACCGGATTGTGATACATCGATTTACTCTCGAGATATCGATTTTTCAAAGGCGCGCGGTATAGGGTCAGAAATCTAAGATTCTCTAAAATCCGCGAATTTCGACTCTCATGGACCTAGCATGCGCCGTGAGAAGTCATATGTGAGTTTTTTGAGTTCACATGAAGTTCATTAAGGGCCCTGACAAATGTCGGACCGATAAAGTCTATATCGGGGGGGGGGGGCGTGGCCCCAACTCCAGCGTAAGTCTCACGTACAATGTCTAACTGCGGCCGCGGAGGTCCCATAAGATCCGTTTAAAAACTTGGATGGATCTGAATTTTTTTCAAGAATTTTCTAAAAGCTGAAGCTACCGCCCAATCCAAACCGCAGTGCGCAATCCATCGATTCGTTCTCGAGATATCGATTTTTCAAAGGCGCGCGGTCTTGTCAGATCGACCTTAGAGGGGCGCTGGAGGCTGGAAAAAGGCGAATTTCGTCTCTCACGAACCAGTCGTGTGCCGTATTATATCGGTTCCGCTTCTTTTCGGGTCCCAATGATGTCCCGAGAGGGCCCAATGCAGTTTCGAGCCAAAAAATATCATCTTAGGGGGGGGGGAACTACTCCCCGTTTCAGCGTAACTCTGACAAGAAATGTCTAACTGCGGCCGCGAAAGGTCCTGTAAGGTCATTAAATAAACTCGGATGGATCTGAAATTTTCGAGGTTGTCAGTCACAAGCAAGCGCTTTTGACCGGTGCAAACCGAATTGCAATACATCTATTCACTATCGAGATATCGATTTTTCAAAGGCGCACGGTCTTGTCAGATCGAACATTGAAACAAGCTGTGGATACTCTGTATCCGCGAATTTCGTCTCTCATGGACCGTTTAAGCTCCCTTAAAAATCGAATGAGCTTTTTTCAAGTTCATATTACGTTCCTTAAGGGCCTTGATGAGTGTCGGATGACATTTGATCAATATTAACATTCATTTTTTAATCTGAGACAAAAAGAGCTGAAACCATAAAGACGAAGAATTTCCATCGTGATGACTTTGGTTCAAGCGAGGAAAATTCTATAGAAGTCCCAAATAACTAGACTAGACTTTCCGGCTTGCTAGGATTGGTATTAAGAATTTCCTTCCTGATGACTTTGGTTCAGGCGAGAGAAATCTAAAAAAGTCCCAAATAACTAAACTAGACTTTGCGGCTTGCTAGGATTGGTATTGCGTCATCCGATTTTAAAAGAACTATCACTATCGAAATCGATTTTCAAAACCACAGTATTCACCTCGCCTCGGGAACAACTGTTTCAACACGCTATAAGTAAATTTTCATTCCCACTTTGACCTATCAAGTTATTTTTACAGCGATCACTGTTATACCAACACAAATGCAGCGTTGCGATTGACTTTGTCGCAGTTTTGTACTATCAATATGGAACTCCACACTTACAATGATTTACGGCCGACACTCATGCTCTCTTTGCTAACACTGTTCCAGTGTTGCAAGTTCCAACTTGTTTCTAAGTTTCCTTTCATTTTACGGCGGCGGCGGAGCGGCGCGGCGCAACCAAGCGGCGTGTCAATATCGAGCTTTTTCGAAGTTGCGGTTCTTTTTCGTTCTTTCTTGGAGAGAGTAAATTCAAAAGGAGCGAACAAAAAAGAAACATTAAGATCGGAAACGAGATTCTCTCTGAGGTATACATTGCATTTGGGCGCATTCAAACCGTGGCGAAGATGTCATCAATTTCAGGATGACGTCAGCATCGAAAGTCATTAACTCAGCCTCTACGGAGGATATTCCCTTCTCTCTCGCTGTCTGTCTCTACCCTATACGTCTGCCTCTCTTGAACCCGCTTCCATCGCTCTCCTACTATATATTATTTGCCCTTTCTCCTCCTCCTCCTCCTCCTCTTCTCTTTTCATTTATTATATAATATTCTCTTTTTTTTTCCTTCGCTTTTCCGTGTTCGACATTCACACACATAATGGTCATTTCTCCTCTGTTATAGAAGGGTACGAATTGAAAGTCGCCCACCACCGTCATCGGTCATTTTTACTGCCGAGTGAATTCCTGCATTTTGCCTCATGAGCTAGTAAATCATGGGTATTATTATTTTAGCCGGTGGGGGGGGGGGGGGCTCTTGGAATAAGAAGAAAGTGTGAGACGGTTCCTTCTTACCTTGCTATAACCACGCAGCAGTACAAAAATTACGAAATTTAAAATTGACTGAAAGCCATCATGTTCCAATATGCGACTTACTCCGATGATCTATAAAGCGCATTTATTCCCATATTTTAACCGGCTAACTTTCAACCGTCTTGCGCCCAGTGTAACGAGCAAGAAAAAAAAGCCAAAGTTAAAGTGCAATGCCTTGATCGCAAAGTTCAGTGAGCGGAAGTGAGTCAGTGGCGGCTCGTGCAATTTGGCAACCATGCAATTTGTCCTTTTAAACCTAGGTAAAATAATCGAATCTAGAGGAGGCTGACAGCCTCCTGGAGAATCGATTGTTTTACATAAGTTTAAATCGAGGAAAAGCAACGTTGCCAAATTGCACGATCCGCCACTGAAGTGAGTACATATGTGTTCATCCGATTTATGAAAGCAAAAAACCCTCCAGTAGACCTAATACATCTCAGAAAAGTCCTAAATTATCATTGCTAATATATGTCCGATTAGAATTGTCATCTCTATCGCCGAGAACTTACATCGTATAGTGGGCCCGATTGTGCAGCGGTAATTTCTCAACGCTTGAGGTGGACGGATAATTTTTAAGGCGAGTCCTCAAAAACTTACAGATTGACATTGATGTAAGTTTTGGTCAGTTTTAATTAATAATTTAAACCCGTGAATTGTGTAACTGCCTGCGATGTACTACTTAGTACTTGTAGCTAAGCGCGTACTTTTCGGCAACTATCTTAAAACTATATTCTAACCGTCGAGTGAGGTATCTGTACTGTAAGTCTCCCACCGAAAGTTGGAGTGGGGTCATAAATTTTATCAATGTGGCAACACAGTCAAAGGATGGGGTCGTAAGTTTCCGTAACACTATCTTTATATTTCCGGGAAGAAGATAGAAAAAAAATCCGGTACTCCAGGATAATTCATCATCACGCCAAAATCTACTACCGCATACGCATTCCAAATGTTTTATACGCTGATGCGCTTTTACAGCGCATGGAGCCGTCACGAATTTGTGAGAGCAAATGTGATATTTCAGTAATTTGAGATGTATACGTAATACATATACATATACATTGGTAACAGCACGCGATTGCTTCAATTTGATAAAAATATTGCAAAACTAGCATCTGAGTAGACGATTTTAAATTTCGCGCTCTTTACTTTTTTTTTTTTTTTTTTTTTTTTTTTTTTTTTTTTTTTGTTTACTGCAAGTCGGAACCAGGGCATGACAGCTCCCATGGAATATGATACGAAAGCTTAGGATGTCCAAATTAAGTCATTTTATATTATTATGTGGTAAAATTTAGATTAGAGTATAAGTTGAGATGAATAAATGGGATACAAAAGTGTAGATCTATAAATAATATCGTCGATCATGATCAGGTATTGTTCACCCCCCCTCCCCCCGATCAGTGGCGCGATGTGGCGTGCAATTCGGCAACATTGTATTTTGTCAATCTTAACACATGAAAAATATGGAAGTTTTGATGCACGGTCAACAACCCCAAATTTGATGTTTCACGAGGGTTTGGATATGGATGAAAAAACGTTGCCAGATCGTAAACGACGCGACGGCCCCTCGCGTGCTCTCATTATGTGATTACTGATGCGAAGATTCCTATCTTCAACTTCTAAAAACTGTTAAAGCTAATGCGTTTAAAATTTACCTTTAATTTTAAAATTTTCCTTTCTACCATTTAACTGCGTTTTAGAATAAAAAATCACCGGTACAACTTTGAAAGTGAAACCACCGCACCGAACTGAAGGTAATTACTCATATTCTCGTGCAAGCTGACGGGCAGTAAGGGTGGCCCTCAAGCAGAGTCAAATATCTGCTGGCTCTGTCCCCATACCCTCCTCATTACTACTTGGAACGTTGCGAAATGGCGCACTGTCTTGATAAATATTTTACCTCACCCGATATGTAAAGGATATTTAGCTTTTCTGATTAACTTTATTTCTAATTATAGTGGTTTAAACATTTTTTCGATTAACATTTTTAAAGATTTATAAAATGATATTCATTAAAAGATCTCATTCAGTCTTTCTTGCTCGTTTGAATGCTGACACTGGCGGCTTGTGGAGGTGAGGCGACAAAAATGAGAGGTGCACAGGATTTTTTTTTTTTTTTTTTAACGCTTTTCACCTACATTTTTTTGAAAATTCTATGTTTCATTCACATTTTTTGTACTATTGAGAGAAAGAAAGCTGGAATAATAACCATTTTAACCTTTTATAACGTTATTTTTTTTTTTTTTTTTTTCTTAAAAAAAATTATTTCTCCTCCATCACAAAATTTGAGGCGATGGCTCCCTGTCACCTCACTTGCCTCGCCTGGCGAGCCTTCACTGAATTCTGATACTTTCATTCAAACCCCGTATCGTGCGAGTATAAACTAAGAGTAATTTTTAATTAAAATAGTTGATAGCTGGAATTCATGTGGTTTTACAGTAAGATAATATATGGTTATGCTAAATCTGATAATTATTTCAAACAAAGAAAACACCAGCAGATAAATTGTTCAATCGACTTATTGCAAAATATCATGCGGAATATGCTGTGGCACGAGTCAAAAAATAGTACATCCTTGACTCAAGCATCTCCTCCGAATGCTTCGACATGAATTCTTTTCCAGCCACCTACAGTTTGTTCCATGTAAAAAGCCCCCGAGATCCTGAATGCACGAGTAGCTCGATTGACCGCGTAGGCAATTTCAATAAAAAGTTGTAGGTGAACAAAGCGAAAAAGTTTAATCATCACGAAGTTGTATTCTGCACTTTACAATTAAGACCGGGCTGTTTTTTTTTCTCTGCTCGAAACTATTCTCACTTTTTTGCTCCTCACAATGGCTCCATCTAGAGCATACAAATATTCATCAAGTCCGCGTATAAAAAAATATTGCTAAAATACGTGGGGTTTCTGTTAAAACTTTACTTTTTTTATAGTATACCGCCATTCTTATTCACTCCAGCTTCCTCTTACTCAGGAGCTTTTGAAAAAGACAAAGTTATTGCGGTTTTCTTTCTCTTTTTTTTCTAGGAAATGTATGACGTGAAAGAAAAATAGAACCGAATTAAATGGTTTTAAATTGGGTTTTGGCTCCTTAAGCAAGCAAAATGATCGTGTTGCGAATAAGCGCAAATTTCACTTGAGTTATTATACTTGACGTGTTTGAAATTTAAAGCTTTGAACTTAAACTATGTTGCCTAGCGACTTTACAAAGCTATTCTAGCTGTCGGTGCCGTTGGAGTGGCGACGAAACTTTCTAAGAAACCTCTCAGCGTTCCTTGAGCACCCACAAACCCATTCCTGTAGGAATCGAAGTCTTCAGTAATTTGAGACACGATGACTTGATACCCTTGATAAAACGTGGATGACATGATTCTTGCACAGGATAGGTATTTGATTATATTTTTATCAGAAAGGTCGACCAAAGTCCTTTGTTTATCCGGAAAATTCTCTTCGAATTCGAAAATTGAGGTGAAAGCTTCCAGATGGACTTACAGGAAATTGTCCTCCGTGCTGCGCGCGGTTGTAGACAAGATTAGAAAGGACAAGTAAACTTTTGCATCAAACGTGGTCTGTGGGAGTGAGCCGGAGCTTTTCACGATCGTAACATTTACAGAACCCGAGAACATAGAAGGAAGAATGGAAAGCACTTCTCCCTCACGAATCACAGTTACCAACTTACAGGTTCTAATAATATGTACTTTCTCTCGGTGTGAACGGGATTTAAAGGACGTTAACATGAAGATTGTACTTATCAGTGTGCACAGTAAACATGAGCACAACTGAGGAACCCGCGCAGGTACATACTATATACGCATATAACTACTTTTTCGATGCTACCGCGAAAGGCGGGTAAAATCCACTTCCGTTCTTTTACCAAGAGTTAAATACTAAATACTAAAGATAAATACTCTGATTTTAATTCTCAGTATCCTCGCTTTCAAAATGGTCTAGGCCGAGGGATTAGGTCTGTTGCATACTGTTGCTATAGCAATATGTGGCACCTTGATTTTAACATAGACAAATACAGACGGTGCACTGCGCATAAATATACGTAGGGCGGATTTGAGGCTGACTTTCATCTCGTGGATTCAGCAAAACAACAGTCAATGAGTCAACACCTCTCTGATTAAGCTTGATGTTAAATTGTGACGTTCGGTAAACACAGGACGAGATAGGCTGGAAGGTGTAGAGGAGGGTGTTCATCATTTGAACCCATGCTAAATCAGAGCTCTATTGACTGTTGAGTTATTGACTCCGCGAGAGCTAATTGAGCATCTGATCTACAGCCGTTTAGAGAGCATCGTCTATTTATTGTCTCTGGATTCTAAAGTCAAATTCCGCGCTGATCACGAGGGTATACATGCACCGAGAAAAATAGGATTGCTGGAAAAGCCTCGCTGCAACCGGCGGAAGACAATAATCTCTTTACGTTCCGTTCGGTACATCCTGAACGTTCGGTAAAGCCTGAATGTTCAGTATATCCTATTGAATGTTTTAAGACCATTTGTCAGCAGTCAGCATATGTCACCAATTTTTGATTGTTATTGCTATTTGTCGAAAAAAAATACTATTCCACCGGCATGATGGGGGTCGTTTTAGACCCCTACCCTTCTGAGCTCACAAGGTTAATTTTCTTTTCTTTTTTTTTACTCACCTGCATAACCATTCTTTTATTTTCCATTCTTTGAGAATTTTTTCTAGAATCGAAGGAGGTATATAAGTCAAATTAAGAGCTATTTTAAACAACTTTCAAGCCCTTACCTTCCAAATATTAAAAGAAGCTTGTTACGTAATAATTAGTAACAATACCTAGTTAATGTATTCATCCATAGTTTATTTAACCAATATTTGATAATAATAAACTTACACAAGTAAGGTTTGACAATTTTAATGGTTTTGAAGAATAATAGAGGAGTCTTATTTTCTTTCTTTTTAGTCGCGCTATGACAGACTATTTTCACACAGAGGTTGCTATAGAGAGTTTATTTTAAAAACATGTGATCAAATAAGCTGGAAAAATGCTTGACAGAGCTCGCAATCAAGTTGAGAGTAATACTTAGAAAAAGAAGCTTTGGCACATCAATAACTTCGTAACTCGATTACTTGTAACCTACTCATCAACACTCACGAGCAAGGAGAAATTTTGAAACCAGAAGATTATACTTTATTACGTTTGGTCAGTTATACAGGTAGTTTGGTAGGTTTTGTCGAGAGTCGAACCCAGCCTGCCTGCCCCAAGAGCCCGCGAGAAGGAAGTAGCCGTTCGTAGAATTCATACTCGGGAGCACGAATAATACGAGTCTCCATAATCTTTGATAGAGCACGAACTTTATTAACTTTCGCCAAGTTATTGAAGCGAAGTTTTCGCGCGTGGTGTCGCCCTGTAGCTGGCGGCGAGGCCACGCCGCATATTGGATCGAAACAAAGATTTTTCAGGACTTGAAAAATTGATGTTTTATGCTTCAAAAACTTGTAAGTGTTGATATTTTCTCGAAAAAATTATGTTTTTTCCTCATAGTAAGCTCTTAAATGAATGATCTCCCTAACATATAGGTTGTATTTATGTTAATTATTGTTCATGTTCTTAATATTTATTCATAAACTTTTGTCCAGAAAAGTCAGCATTCTGATTCAGTGTGCGTTACCGCATATACTCTCGATGCACTGCTCTCAGTGCTCACAGCTTGCAATCCTCTCACAGGATTTTATAAGTCTCTCGGAGAGAAATGATGATGTCACGTGATTGCGATACGGGAGGATGGAAAAAAGCAGGTGGTGGTTTTGTGGGAGAAAAAAGATATATAATAGAAAATGATGATATCCCGGTGATGGAGCGAGATGAGAGAATGATAGAGCGAGACTTGAAAGAATATCGCATTCATCTATTTTTCCGGTCAGTAAATAAATGGATGCGGCATTAGTTTCTTTGTGAGATATCGTATTTTTTTTTCCCCCCGCATCATCCCGAGTTATTGAAAATGGCCTCCAGTGAGCCTATTCTTTTCAGAATTAGTTTTATGCGCAGAAACTTATACTATCAAGTACTCTTCCAGAACAGAATTAATCTCAGCACAGTGCTACGTTAATAAAATCTGTGCGAGAATCTTCATGGAGGTTGAAAGTGTTCAAAAATGTTCTAGGAAGATCTACTTCTATTATCCTGTGTCTACAAGTTGTTTGAAAAGAAAAAAGACCCTTGATCTTCGCAGTTTCGGTTACAAAGAAAACAAATGTTCAAGAAAGGGCGCTGGCATGGAGGAGAAAAAGGGACAGCTCCCCTGAATTGTAGATAACCGATTTAAACGCCGATTTTCAACCAAAAAAATCAAACAAAAAAAATGAGCCGAAAGCAAGTCAAAATTGACGAGAGTCAAAGGCCCCCTGAAATTTGGTTTTGAGGTTTCACTGCCCATTGAAGAAGTGTTCTAACGGTGTTCGTGTTCATCCAAAAGAAACTGATCAGCTCTGACATTTAAAACGCAGTCAAAAAATCATAAAAAATGTGAGTCACCAACGAATGACAATACATAGGAATTTGAGGTTTTTCACACTAAGAGAAATCACTTCTTTAAACAAGGAAACACGTTCACTTGTGACAGTTTTCCTTGCGCGAAGTAAAACCTGATTGCATGAAGGAGAATCACTATCACAACAAGAAATCTTTTTACTTGTAGCAGCAGCCTTTCCTTGGGTTAAAGGAATTTTTCCTTAGTCAATATTTCACCGTGCAGTTTCTTTAACATAAACAAAATACACCTTGGATTAAAAAAATAATTATCTCAGTGCACTTGCTCGTGTTCTATCATTCAATAGTATAAGAGGCAGTGGCGTAGCGTGTAATTTGGCAACGTTGCAGTTTATCCATTTAAACCCATGAAAAATATCGAAATGTTAGGGATCGGTGAACACTTTCGTATTCGAATCTTTACAAGGGTTTAAATGGACGGATTACAAGGTTGCCACATTGCACGTTACGCCATTGATAAGAGGTACCTATATTCTGTAGATTTTTAGTAAACTTCATAATTATAGTTAAAAGGAAGGCTGAGACCGAGGAGAGTCTTCTGACCGATAATGGGTTTAAAGAGAAATTAGAATCGAGGGATATTGAGGACGGAAACGAGAGAATAGAACGCCTCCCAACTCAGACCATCAAACGACTAGTGCCCAACTGTCCAGACGTTTACAGTTCAAATCTATTTAATCTGTCATCAATTTAGGACGATCGGGTCAAAGGAATCCAATCTACGTGCGTGACCACCCTGTCGCTCGGCTAAAATGGATTTCTTATTAGGTTCCTTATAAGTGTCCGGGTACAGTTGCTTGCCGACAAGTTTGTCTGCGTAGTCTCTTTGTTACGCGCTTTAAAATACATATATATAGACTGTTCTAGTGAGAGGAGGGAAACTCAAAATAACCAATCAGACAACGATCTCACTTTTAACCCTATAGGGACCAGTTGAAAGAACGCTACTCTTTCGTTTAAATGGGAGAGGTAGTTAACTATTCGTACTCGGAGGAGTTGGAATTGCCTATTCGACGAATTAAAGGAGCCCGACAAATATTTATCTTGTAAATATTTTAATCGATAATGGCTTTTATCCGGAATGAAGACAGAAGCAATATGAAATAGACTAGAGGAAACGCCGAGATAATTTCACAAATCAAGAGGGAAAAAACACGAATTGAAGCGTTTAGTTTCAAAACCAAGAATAAACAACATACTTTCCGGTGTCGCAACGATTGCATACAGTTTTTACATATTCCAGCCTCATCTACTGCACCTAATTTTAAAAATAAACAAAATTCACCAAAAATTTGCTGAATCATCGATCTTTTCAACGAGAGAAAATTTTAAGCAGTCTTCTTACAAAACACTAGAGGGCTTCTGGCTTCGGCGCACCCCCATGTATATGCTCCGCGCCAACATTACGGCTATGCGTGCCACTTGCACTTGTATATAAACGGATAATGTAATTTCTAAGTTTACCTAAATAAAAAGGCAAAAGCTAAAACGAGAAAAACGAGAGACAAAAAAAAAAGGTATCATTAAGGGTATCAAACATTTTATGCTTTCCTCAGACTATCTGATAATACTGGAAGGGGTGTCAAATCCTGTCACATGTGTATTTTGGAGCCCACTTCATCAGTGACCAGTACGTAAACAGTAAACAGCAAGCGGGGGTAGGTAGATTTATGGGTCCGCCAATCCAGGTAGGCGGAGGATCTCCCCTAAGGCTCGGCTCATTTACCCCCCGCTGCCACGATGGATATTCGACAAGATACTTCCCGGCACACACAAACATCAGAGAAAATGAGGGTTTCGACCGTTTTGAAGATCTCTGAAGATTTCTGAAGATTTCCAACACTATGGTAAGAAACAAAACATTGAACAACCAGGAGACTAAAATGCGGCTGGTTTTGAAAACTGGGCGCCTCAATTAATTAAATAAAGATATTTTAAATAAACTTACCTGAACAATTAATGAGAATGGAATTAAAATTGACACAACATGACACAGGTGGATTCTCGGACGGAATTTATCACACACATTTAAAAACAATGCAATAAAAGGAACAGGAAAAAATTATATAAATAAACAAAGCAATTAATTAAATAGAGTAAAACAATAGAAAAAAATTTAGATTTATGTCATTTTCGATACGAGTTAGATGCCGAACTCGTGGGAAATACTTAAACGGACACGTGGGCATGAGGCTGGAGAGGTGGGCGAGGATGACGAGGGGGTGGTAGAGGGGTGAATTTTGAGACGCGGACGGGCGTAGAGAGAAGTATCAACGGACGCGGCGGCACTCACGCGTTCGCAATCTAGACCGTTACGCGGGACACTAAATCACCTCAACCATTCAGAACTTGGAGTAGGTTTCACGGAACGGAAGGGTGAAAGGCGAAGGGATGCCCGCCAAAGAGAGAGGGAGAGAGAGAGAGAGAGAGAGAGAGAGAGAGAGAGAGAGAGAGAGAGAGAGAGAGAGAGAGAGAGAGAGAATAGAGGAAGAGCAGGGTACCGGTGGGGGGAGTGAGAGGGTTGCGACTCACGCAAGCGTTTGTATGAAAGTGCATCTCACCAAACCGAAAGTTCCCGCGCAAACCGCCCCCCGGTTACCCCGGCAACCTAGCATCACGCTGCCGCGACGCATTCTGCATGCAATATGCACTATGCAGCTGCGCGACCATGCCCTGCTCATGCACCAGCGCCGCGCGCGCCTGGAAGCTAGGCTAAAAGTCATACTCTGCGTCATGAGTTCTCGCATACCCGCGCGCCCCCGCGCGGCGCGGTGGCGTGCATATGCGCGTCACCGCCGCCATATGCTCGTCAAACTTCGCGGTTCTCTCGATAATGGTGCTATGAAAAAAATAAAAAAGAGAAAAAAAAAGTTATTGAGGAAAGCTAGCTCTAGTCGGAATAAAATAATAGCTCCGAAGTTGGGATGGTACTGAAACGTGTCTACTATTCGGTGAAGTCTCAACTGTGGAGAGACAGTGGCGCATGGACTGCAGGATGTCTTCGTTCTCTCTCATTTTCTCTTTGAATGCATAAGTGGAAAAAGGACATAAAGAGGGGGTTTTATGCCTTTGTCTATCTTTGTCTGACGCATGTGGAGTGTTATTCGATGGAGAAAAGAGAGGGGTATAGAGAATTTCTCTCCTCCACTGCACTACTGGTAGAGAGAAGCCGAGAAAATTGACTCGGAGTTGCGGGAAATGTAACCGAGTCCGCTGTATACCGATTTTCATCCAAACCCAGGGAATTTCGTATACATATATAATCTACTTATGCGGATCAGTGGAACTCTGATTTGATTTTTGTCTATGCGTTTTCCACACTTGCACACATCTACTATGCATCAATGCTTTTCGTCAATGTATTGAGTGAAGTTGTGAGAATATCAGTATCGTCATTTAGACGACTGTAGTTGAAGAGTCTAGGGCAAGAATGACATATGTTACAAAAAACCATTTTTGTTTTTAAGGTGAGGGAAAGCGGAAAATGACATTTAAAGGTTATTCTTTCTCATAAAAATCAATGTATTTCCAACCCTCAAGATTGATTGTTTTGCGCTTCTGCAGATCTCTATTCAATGAGTACTTTTTTATCCCATTAGATGACCATGAAAACTTTAATTTTGCTTTTTGTGATATTCGTCGTTCTTCGCTGGCACTTTTTAATTGAGATAAAAAAATTGTCAATGTTTTCTGCAAATTCATCCATCACAAAGGACAGTTCTGTCAAATGTGGAATTATAAATGTCAATTAATTTACATGTCCTTATAATGTAATGTAAAGTGTGCCTCTGTTTGCCCAATCTGACAGCACTGCGCAGAGATAACCAAGCCGGAAAAGTACGGCCAAATCTTTTTTTCTAAGTTTATTAGATTTTACGTGAATTCAAAGTATTCTCAGTACAATAATGTATAAGCTACATGCATTTTTGAGCTGGATGAATTTCCGCAATTCTGCAGAAACAAATATAAAAGAAAAACATAAGCATGCAAGTCATGTTCCGTGCGATCTGTCTCAGTAAAGCATTTCCGGGAGTTCATCGTAATCTACTTATATCGATGTGTATGGAACGACAACTTCGTAAAAATCATCTCTATTTTTATATTTCTATTTCGCTTATCTATTTTACGTTTTTCATCTCAAGTCAATTTCACATTGTTCCAGTCTTCATTCCGGATTAAAGTGATTATCGATGAAAACACTTTCAAGGCAAGGTTTTGTTAGGCGCCCCTTCAATTCGTTGTGTAGGCAATACCAACTCCTCCGAGTACGAACAGTTAACTACCTTCCCAAAATAAACGGAAGAGTGGCGTTCTTTTGAACTAACCTGGTCTTTGAAGGGTTAATTATCGTAAACAGTTCGACTTTATATGATCGGAATAGTTTGTAAGTTTGTAAGTTTTGTAATTTATTGTTCCGATGACGAGAACGCCTTTTTTGATCGGTGAGCATATTTACTTGCCTCGTTCTCTCGAAAGTGAGCCGGAACGATTCGGCTGCTAGAGGCTATAAATTAAGTTGTATTCGAATTTCGCGCGCATCAACTTATATTTAAAAGTTTTTTAAGTGAAAAAGAGCAAATGAAAACGGGAAGGGTTGGAAAAGAAGAGGGGGAGAGAGACAGGAGAGGAGATGAAAAGAGAAGAGAAAGAACAGAGGCAAGGAGGGCGAGGCGAGAAAATGAGAACAGTTTTAAGATACATGCGCTGGCCTGTTTGTAAGTTGAAGTTGGGTTCGCGAAGAGAGCTTTAGTTTTCTTCATAAAATAATGTCCGAAGCGGTGGCACGGCGAACGGAAAGGAAACCCCCTCGTAAGTTACAACGGAAACATTTCGATTTACAAAGTTTTAAGTTGAATTCAATCATGAGACCCTGACGAATTTCGTGATTTATTGCGAATGATGAATTGCTCACGCTGGTCACTAATTTACTCGCCTCCTGTTGTTTACAGAAGTTCATTTCCTATTTCCTTTTTCTTCTTCCTCCTCCGTTTCTTCTTCTTCTTATTCTCCTCTCTGAAACCAAACATTGTGTTGATCGATTTCTCTTAAAACTAAGTCTGGTCCTTAAAGATAGTGGCGTTTTTGAGTCATCAATAAAGCCAAATACCCCGTTCAACCCCCCCCCCCCCATCTTTAAAAATAAAATATAAAAAGTATGGTCCTATTTCCGCCAACTCTTTCTGATACACAGATTATGAGTCCAATTTTTTATGTCCAAAAATTTATGTCCGAAACATTAAAGTCCAAAAAATAAGGTACAAATAGGAAACGTCCAAAAGGAGAAAAGGCCGTTATTAAAATGTCCAGAGATTATAAGTCCATAAAATGAAGTCCAAAAAATTTTGGGAAAATCTAAGGAACAGATGAATTTTGCAAGCGATCAGTATGCAAGTGTATCATGCTTTTTTTAATTGAATCATAACCCTGGCAACCTTTTGTCCTCAAAATCCTGTTCTTTTCATTTGCTTTATCCGGGTGCAATTCAGAGACCTTTCTTGAGCTTAAGATATACCAGGTACACCAAGGTGTAAGTAAACTCCGAGCACAAAGTTCCACCACGTACATTTGAGGTCAAAATAATACTTTTTTCCCCTACTAACATGAGTCCGAAAATGCTCCTCATTTGAACTACAGCTCCCCAACGTTTAAAAAAATGTATAGTTTTTTTTTGGATTAGTGACCACCATTATGAGCCAAATGTCATGAAAATTGGTGTCCCGAGATAATTTTACGTGTAAAATTCATTAATGACCTCAAAAAAATCAGAAATTAAGTCTAACTGTACCTTCCAGGCAATATTGCACCTTTAATGGCACAAATTTTTTGTCATGGATTAAAAATTTGAAAAATAATGACTGAATTAATGAGATGGGAAAAACAATTAGAAAGGTTTCTGGTCCCTTGCATTTTTTCGATACGACACATTTTAAGGAGATAGTTGCTCCAAAAGGTGGAACAATCAGTGGTTTTATCATGGTAGTGAGCGGCAGTAAGTAATGAAACAAATATGCAACCCTCCACTCCACTGCTTCTTGGAGCCGCCTAGCCGCCGCACTATGTGGTATTTTACCAAAAAAGCTGGCATAAACTCAAAAAAAAAAAGTCGCTATTGGGAAAAACTGTTGTGATATTCGGAATCTACATAGATTTTTGCATTAGAAACTTGTAATTAGCGGGTCTAAACTAGATTAATTTACCTAGAATCCACCAGGGGAAAAATCAGTTTTACCACCATTAAATTTAGCCTCAGCACGAGACTATAATCAAAGTAAAAAAAAAGTGTTTCACATGAAGTCAGAACAAAATTTTTGTACATGAATCGTCTTCCTGAAGGTATTTACAATCAGTTTATGCCTATTTTATCCAATTTTAATTTGAATTTGATATATTTTTGCTACTTCAAAGTTTTTAGCTAAAAACGTAAATTTTCCGATTTTCAAGAGAACTTAAGTTCAAACACCCTGCCACATCCCGCGGGTATATATATGAGAAATGGTAGTCCTTAGTACGTACTAATAGGCCTTGAAGTCAGAAGTTGCGGGAAAATGCGGCTTTTCCGGGAAAATTAGTTCGAATTTTGCGTTTTTGCACGAAATTCTCGTTTTCACGTGTTGTAGAGGCGACGAGTGAAATTTGGCAACACCGTCCAAATGACTTGAAACTCACTATCTACGGGTACTTTTTAACGCTGAATTCAAGTTTTGCATCCGTTTTTCAAAATTCGAAAATCCAAGATGGCTGCCGACCGATTAGCCGAAAAAATTATCGGCAGCCATCTTGGATTTTCGAATTTTGAAAAACTGATGCAAAATTTGAATTCAGCGTTTAAAAATACCCCCAAATACCAAATTCCAAGTCACTAGGACTGTAAAAACAGTTTATGCCAACTTTTCCGGTCAAATACCACATAGTGCGCCGCGCCGTAGTAAAAACGCTGACTTTTCCAAGTCATGAGTATGCATCGATGGGGGGTTTCCCCCCTATCTCTTTCGAAAGCAACACTGAATCAACGCGCGCCGCCTCATTCTGGCTTGAAATTCATTAGGGGTAACCCTGACTTGTGATGCTTATACGGATTTAAATTTATCTCTCTTGAAACCTACTCCCCATTTTTATGAGAATAATTATTGCGGTGGTAAAACAAACCCCGTGATTATGGATTACATAGCGACTCGGCCGGACGAGAGTAAAGCTCGAGAAAAAAATATATATTTTTTTTATTATTTACTGCTTATGCGTCACTAGACTTGGAAGAGCAGCGCGATGGAGCTGGCTCGGAGGCTTATAGTTCTTTTCCGCACTTCTAGGGTGCAGCTCGGTCTTCATTCCGCGCCGGAGTGCATGCAGCGCAATTCTAATTATTCGAAAATTTCATTGCGAGAATTGCACCGTATCAATTTTCATGGAGTAATAGAGCCGACAATGCCAGCGCATCGCCAACGTGCAGTTGATTAATATTTTAAAAATAATTAACCAGTCACCGAGGGGGAAAAAAGTGGATCTTCTCATTTTCTCGTGCCCTCTCCGTCACTCACTTAAAATCATAGTTGCCAAATCAGTCCAAAAAATCAATAGATTTCCAATTAGGTTTAACTGGAAATCTGGTGATTCTGGCAACTGTGCTTTTATTTACACCAGATTAGAGGCGCATCAGCTCAGGATGTAATAAAACATGAACTACGAGCAGTCAAGCGCTTCACCGTCATTGTTCGAGCCCTTGACTCGTGTAAACGTAATCAGGGATTCACTTCATCTAGGGGAGACCATTTATAACAAAAACTATACACAAAGGGTGGGGGAGGAGATTATTTTGAATTGGAAGCTATGTTGCTGTGTTTATACGCGAGGTTTTGAATCCAGATTTGCAAACATGTATTGGAGGACTAAGCTCGGATTGAAAAGGTGACCGTGATTATCGCGTTTTGGAGTATTAGGCCGGGAAACTGCGACAAAAACTATCTCGAATCGCTTGGACTGGACCCTCCGCAGTGCGTTTTAGTGAAATTAAATTAAATTGAGTCAAGGGAAGTTTTGGATCGGGAACAATATTTCTGATGAGCTGGAGTAGTTTAGTTTGATGTTAATGATGAATGTTTTGTTCGTTATACTGTCTTGTTGAACTATGGTTTTTTTCGTTGTTTTCAGGTAAACTCTCCAGTTTGTGGCACCTCTAAAATGTGCACCAGTACGTTTTTTTCCTGGAAAAATAATTTAATGCGGCGCAAACATTGCTAGTCTGTTTGTTTTTTGTTTTGTTTTTGTTTTTTTTTGTTCGTTTGTTTTGTTTTTTTGTTTTTTTGTTTTTTTTTTAATTTATAAGGCCTAGTTCCTGAAAAGAAAATACTCGGAACAGCCGTGTTGCTGCCAAACTATTATTTTTCGCAAGAATAAATTGGGATTCTGACTACTTCGGCAAATTTTAGGGATTTCGACAACTGGGGTGTTTGCCTTAGGCTTCTTTTGGAAAATTCACCACTCATTGTCAGAATAAAGCGCTTAGCATCACAGTTTTCTGACCAAAATAGGTTCCTTACACCTTGTTAGCGATACTTACGATGATGAAACATAAACATGCATAACAACATCTCGCCTCTTTTTGACCCTTTTAAAGCTATAAACATGTTTAAAGTTGACATCTCTTAATGCAGAACAGACACAAAATCGGCTGATTGTCGGTTTTGGCGTCAAATCCTCGACCCTCGCGGTTTTGGACGTTTTGAAAATTATTATCAGATTCAGTTTTCTTTGAGTTGAAAGAAACTTTATGCACAGATGTTCAAGAAAATCCGTTAGTAACATGTAGTACTCTAATACAGGAGCAGGAAGTCCCGAGTTTGAATACCTGCCGAGGTGTCAAGATTTTACGGTCTTAGATCCAGTCATCTCGGAAGGATATGGTTACAAATTATCTCTTTTAAATTTCCTTCCTATTGTCTTTTCCGTTTTGTCTGTCGGGCTTAAAGTAGGCAAACGAGGAATCTTAAACTTCCAGGTGGAGAAAAAAAAAATCTAATGACCCAATTTTTTAGCCACATCATTGCTTCCAACATTTTGAAAGTAAGCACTTTAAAAAACAAAGACTGTTGATTTCCCCACGTTTTAAAGCCCACGCAGACCCCAATTTTCAATCAAGGAAAGATCCCCGGTTTCCGCCAAAGAATCAGGTCTCCGACCTTGCTGTGGCTTGGCTTAAAGCTATACTGTTTGAGTCAAATAATATCTAGAAATAATCAATAATCATAAGCGTCGGTAGACGCAGACGGCAAGTCAGGTAACCCCACCCTACTACCACCCTCTCTACGACCTGACAAGTCTGCGCTGCGTAAACGCTTATAATTACAGAAATTATTTCATTCCCCCAAACCGTGCCTTGATATGATCCTGTAGCGAAAAAACTACGCAACCAAACTCATCAAACTTGGTCTTATTTTAACCAGCGTGTTCTGTGCTCGTGCCTTTTTTTTGTTTGAACGCAATCCGTCTAATATTTATTGAGAAATGATAAAAAAACTGAATTTCTTATTATAACGGCTATTTCAAACTACGCGGTAACTCTACTCTCATTGGCTACTGCCTTTTAGTATTTGAGATCGCCGCGAGAATCGACGCTTCATCGTCAGTCAACAACAACTGCACATCATTTCAAAACAAAAACATTTCTCCCTGCTTTGACACTTTTGAAATAAACTCGTTACAAATACATGAGTGATACAAGTGATTATTGTTTCAATTGCAACGGAGGCCGTGAATTACGAAATTTGTCCTCCTCAGTTCTTCTTTTTAAATAAATGTACCAAACATCTTTTCTAGTTATTTCTTTTGTGTGCTTCTAATTTGCTGTATGCACGCGTATAGTAAAGGTTGGTTTGCTCTCACAGTTAGGTACTTTTGCATATTCATTTACTTAATAACTATTCTAGCTCTGAAGCTGAAAGTATTCGAATTTGGGCATAACCGCGGAGCTTCATTTTCCACTTCATTGCTTGCAAATGCAACAGCTGAGTACCGTAATACTGTTGATCACTGGAGGGAGAGTAGTTTCTGATGTGTTTACAGTACCTTTGCAAGGTAGATGGAGAACAGGTATGGACAACACTCTGAGGTTGGCTCTGATTGGTTGTGAAAAAAGCGACTCCGCCGCCATTTTTCTGACCGCGCGATTCAAATTTAAATTTCACATCTTGAAATGGACAGTGAACAACGTAATTGATGTTGTTAATCCATTCTATAGTCACAACATTAACATTTAAAGATAAAAATTACATTTCATTGTTCGAATAAATAAAGCATTGCTTCAGACAAACTTTCCCTTCAAACCTAACCACAAACAACAATGCAAGATACACGGTGTAAATAGGAGACAAGATGGCGGCGAAGTCGCTTTTTCCCAAGTGGCCACGCCCCCTGAGTCGAGTGTTGTCCATACCTGTTCTCCATATACCTTGGTACCTTTGTGATTTTAGCACAGAATTATACAATGTATTATTCTGTGATTTTAGAATAATTATTCATAAGCAAGTAGTGACAAAAGTTCTTTGCTGTGTACTTGTTGAGTTTACAACTGATATGTTTATTTGATGAGAACTGGTAGTGACAGTACCTTATTTCCCTGAAGTTACACAATTGAGCTATAGCGGATCTGCCAGCGGCAGAGTAGCCAGTGGCGGATCGGCCAGAGGCGGACCGGCCAGCGGCGGATTACCCATTGGCGGATCGGCCAGTGGCGAATCGCCCAGAGGCGGACCGGCCAGCAGCGGACCGGCCAGTGGCGGATCGGCCAGCGGCGGCCTAGCCAGTGGCGGATCGGCCACCGGCGGACTACCCAGTGGCGGATCGGCCAGCGGCGGACTAGCCAGTGGCGGATCGGCCAGCGGCGGATTACCCAGTGGCGAATCGCCCAGTGGCGGATCGGCCAGCGGCGGACCGGCCAGCGGCGGATCGGCCAGAGGCGGATCGGCCACCGGCGGACTACCCAGTAGCGGATCGGCCAGCGGCGGCCTAGCCAGTGGCGGATCGGCCAGCGGCGGACTAGCCAGTGGCGGATCGGCCACCGGCGGACTACCCAGTGGCGGATCGGCCAGCGGCGGACCGGCCAGTGGCGGATCGGCCAGCGGCGGCCTAGCCAGTGGCGGACTAGCCAGTGGCGGATCGGCCAGCGGCGGACCGGCCAGTGGCGGACCGGCCAGTGGCGGACTACCCAGTGGCGGATCGGCCAGCGGCGGACCGGCCAGTGGCGGACCGGCCAGTGGCGGATTACCCATTGGCGGATCGGCCAGTGGCGAATCGCCCAGAGGCGGACCGGTCAGCGGCGGACCGGCCAGCGGCGGACCGGCCAATGGCGGATCGGCCAGCGGCGAATCGCCCAGTGGCGGACTACCCAGTGGCGGATCGGCCAGCGGCGGACCGGCCAGTGGCGGACCGGCCAGTGGCGGACCGGCCAGTGGCGGACCGGCCACTGGCGGATTACCCATTGGCGGATCGGCCAGTGGCGAATCGCCCAGAGGCGGACCGGCCAGCGGCGGATCGGCCAGCGGCGAATCGCCCAGTGGCGGACTACCCAGTGGCGGATCGGCCAAGTAGAGGAATGATGGCGGTATTGGCCCGAATTTTACACGCGTCTTATGGGAGAATGCTTATACACGCGTCTTATGGGAGAATGCTTATACACGCGTCTTATGGGAGAATGCTTATACACGCGTCTTATGGGAGAATCCTTATACACGCGTCTTATGGGAGAATCCTTATACACGCGTCTTATGGGAGAATCCTTATACACGCGTCTTATGGGAGAAATGCGTTTAAATGGCATAAAATAATAACGTTCTCGACACCTCTAATACATTCCAATGAATAAAAAAAATGCATCGCATTTCTGAGCAATTGTTCCATCTACATTTGTTCATGTATTTGACTCATTTATTATTGTGTAAGTAAATGCTTATGCCCAACAACAGCTTCGATCTTTTTCATGGGTTTACATGGGATTGCATTGGTCAGCTTTGCGACCACCTCCTCCATCCTAACGCTCCTGTCCCCCCTTTCCCCATCAACTAGCGTCTTAGGGGAAATTTTTACATGCGTTTAAATGGGCAACAACCATATTCATGCTATGTTACTTTTTCAAATCGAATGCGGATACTTTTTCAATTTTCATATTGTACCCGCATATCTCTTGCTCTTGAACCTCGAGTTTCCGAAGGCCTTTCCGCCATCAATTAAGCGGTTACTTTTTCGTGGAAGTAGGACGATCGGACCCGCTAATCTCTTGCTCTCTAATACCGTTTCCTTTAAACTAGCTCGGAAAAATGAGTAGGATGCGTTTATCTCAAAACCTCCAAATTTCATACATCGTATATAGTTTTCATATGTTATATCGAACATCGACTTCACGATATATCGAATACGGATTTCATACGTTTTTTTTCAAGACGAAACTAGACCAAGTCCCTTTATCTCTCTGCTTACACATCGAAGGGGCTTCCCAGCAATTAGCACGCGCGAGCAACGAAGTGTTTAATCCCCAAAAAATGTTCTTACGTCGAAGGGGCGTTCCCTGCTCAACCATGGAAGCCGCGTGCGACCAATTAACTAGCTCGCTCTAAGCGGCTGCCGCCGCCATCATACGTCATTCTCTCCACAAATGACCTCATTAGAGTTTGTATATAAGCAAGTGTTGGACACTGTATAAGTTTCGTTCACATCGAGCTCCGTAATTTTTCGAAAAATAGGACTCAAAATCAAATTAAAAAAATTTTTTTTTTGGTCATATAGGACCGAACAAATCCTACTCACTCCACTAGCACCATGCCGCTTGTGACACGGTTTTACTGTGAAGTGTGTGATGAGTTTTACTTGGAAGGCCCCGGCACTACCAAACTGAACTCCACATTAGGAGCGCTTTAAATTAAAAAGATTAAATTGTACAGACTGAATCCGGTTTTCGGAATCAGATTAGGAGTTATTTTTTTAAAAAATAACAATCACAGTGTGTTAGATTTAAGCGTTTATCTTTCGAGCATAGAACCTACTGTACATAGTAAGATTGTAAGTAGTTTAGAAGAGCTCCGCTGTGTAAAATGTAGTATCGTAGTTCATCTCCAATTTATCAGACCCGAAGATGACCAAACTAAATTAATTTTTTAAAAAAAAATATCACGTTTTATAAACAACCTGATGTACCCAAAAAATTTCGGACT
Organism: Trialeurodes vaporariorum; assembly: GCA_011764245.1. Taxonomy (NCBI): domain Eukaryota; kingdom Metazoa; phylum Arthropoda; class Insecta; order Hemiptera; family Aleyrodidae; genus Trialeurodes; species Trialeurodes vaporariorum. Next base: position 22,583,013 of record VMOF01000002.1, read on the forward strand.
CTTCACTGAAAGCTTATTGAAAGAAAATGAAGAATATCATATGAAAGGTTCCGGCTGGACTTTGGATAAAATTATGGGTTGTGAATTGAGAGTCAACAAATGCATTCGTTTGGAAGGATCTAGTTACATACCTTTACCTTTCAACTCAAAGTATGTTGTAAACGTAAAGAATAGGGATCAAAAGTGTTTCACGTACGCCATGTTGGGCAAACATTTACCGAAAAATAAAAGCACAAGAATATGTCATTTTCTTACAAAAAGCTGCTGAATAAGTACAATTTTTCTTGTTTCAAAGAATATCCCGTAGCCATTAAGGATTTTTATAAATTTAAAAAATTAAACGATTTATCCGTGTCAGTGTTTGGCTTATTCGAAGATGAGAATGGGGGGAAAAACTAAAATTTTCCCCCTCCAAGTCGCCGATAAGGAGAAACATGATCATACGGATTTATTGTACCTATCTGATGAGAATGATGAAAAGTTCCACTACTGTTGGATCAGCAATTTTGAAAAATTGGTCAGGAGCCAAATAACTAAGCAAAAGGGGAAAAATTTATATCTGTAAAAAATGTTTCTCTTACAAAGACACAGCAGAAAAGATGGCGGAGCATAAAGAAATATGCAAAGCTATCAGCAGAGAGGCATTCATAGCGGAAACTCCCGAAGATGTGATTCTCAAATTCAAAAATCATAAAAATATGATGTCACATTATTTTACCATATACGCAGATTTTGAATGTTACCTTGAGAAAATTGATGATAGTTTAGTAAATACGGCCTATCAAAAGCACGTACCACTCTCTTATGCATATACGCTTGTGTCTCCAGACCCTCGTTTTAATACCACTGAGCCACAACTTTATCGCGGTGAGAATGCGCACAAACTTTTTGTAAAAACAATGATCGAATTGGCAAAAAAAATTTCTGAAACCATGAATGATCGAAATTCGAAAATTATCATGACTGATTATGACAAATTTCAGCACGCCTTGAAAACTCAATGTGAAATTTGTGAGGTTGCTTTTTCAAAAGATAATGTAAAAGTCAGAGACCATAATCATCAATACGTGCCTTTGGGTGCATCCAACTACCGCATGGCATTATGCTCAAACTGCAATATCCAGTATTCTCATCCGAAAAGTTTGATTGTATTCTTTCATAATCTCAGCCGTTACGATCTGCATATTATTGTACAAGCATTGAATGATACCAAGCATCGTGTAAAAATTATCCCAAACACCGGGGAAAAATTTACATTTCTCTGACACTATTCATTTCAAAAAAGTTTCATATCAAGTTTGTCGATAGTTTTAGATTCTTGGCTCAATCATTAGACAAATTAGTCCAAACCATCCCCGAGTCATCGTTTATAAGGACCCGTGAACTTTGAAAAACTGATGATCAGTTTAAAATTACCCAAAAAAAGCTGTATTTTGCTATGATTTTGTTGACCACCCATCTAAATTGCAAGTGACGTCACCTCCACCGATAGAGGTTTTTTATAACAAACTGTCTGATTCAAATATAACAAAATGACTATGGTAGATTTCTCGAGGCCGGGGAAAAGTTCAACTGTAAGAACTTGGGTGATTATTATGATCACTATTTGAAATTAGATGTATGCTTATTGAGCGACGTTTTCGAGGAGTTTCGCTCATTTTGCATGAAATTTATAAACTCGACCCAGTCAATTATCTAACGCTACCTAGTTTTGGCTTTGATGCCTTCCTGAAAATAACACGAGCTGAAATCAGACTATTTGATGACTACGAAATGATTCTAATGATTTTGTCCTCTATCCGTGGTGGTATATCTCAATGCACTAAACGGTACTCAAAAGCAAACAACCCACTCGTGCCGGGCTACGATCCAGCTAAACCTACAACTTGGATCGTTTATTTGGATGTGACTGCTCTTTACGCCTATGCAATGTGCAGACCTTTGCCATATGATGAGTTTCGTTGGGTCAATGATGAAGAGCTACAGACCCTTAGATCAAACCTAATGCAAATTTCAGACGATGCAGAGACCGGATACATTCTCGACGTGGATTTTAAGTACCCAGAACATTTACACGATGATCACAAGGATTTGCCGTTCCTATGCCGAAACGATGTGGCCCCGTTAAAATCAGCAAAGCAGCCAAAGTTGATGACGACATTTCGAGATAGAAAAAATTACGTTGTCCATTACGTGACTTTAAAACAAGCCTTGAATCATGGCATTGAACTTGTTAAAATTAACCGCGCCATGAGTTTTAAAAAAAACCATTCATTGAAAAGTTCATTAATATCAACGCTCAATTACGGAAGGAAGCCACAAACGATTTTCACCGTGATTTATTGAAGTTAATGAGCAATTCTTGCTACGGCAAGTTCCTGGAAAACCCTCTGAAACGTAAAAATATCACTCTTGCAACCAACACGCGAAAAATTTCTGAAACAAGTTTCGAAAGGGGTTTTGAATCTAGAACCCTGTTCGATGATGAACTCGCAGCCATTCATCACAGGCGCACAGAGGTCAAGTTTGACCGCCCTCTGGTTATCGGGTACTCCGTGCTCGAGGTATCAAAAGAATTGATGTATCGGTTTTTCTTTGATGTTATCAAGGCAAAATACGGAAGCAAAGCAGAGCTGGTGTACATGGATACCGACTCATTTATTTTGGAAATTGAGACTAATGATATTTATGATGATATCAACGATATGAAAGATGAATGGTTTGACACAAGCAACTTTCCCGTCACACACAAATGTTATTCTGCAACCAACAAGAAAAGAGGGGAACTTTCAAAGTGGAGACGGGTGCCAGTCCAATCACTGAATTTGTCGGACTGAGACCTAAAATGTATGCTTACAAGTACCTCACTGAAACTGGAGAGGAGATTTCTGATCTCAGAGCCAAAGGTGTACCAACCGCCCAACTAAAGAAGACGGCCAATTTTGATACTTACAAGAAAATATTGGATGAAAAAATACAACAAAATTCAAATGCGAAGAATTGGGAGCAAAGGTCACCAGATTTACACCTTTGAAAATGAAAAGGTAGCACTATCAGGCAACGATGACAAACGCTTCATCTGTGAAAATAATACGGACACTTTGCCATGGGCTCATCGGGATATTAGCAAAGATTTCCGATGGAAAGATGAAGAAGAATGGGAAGTTTCAAGAATGAAAGAGAAAGTTTTGCCAAAGAAAAAGGTCCCCTGCGGCGTTGCTCTTTGTCCCTGCTGCTCAAATGACGCAACAATTGAGAATTATTGCATCAACCGACTTTCAAAGCTGAAGAAAAGACCAGAATACCTTCATGTATCTCGCCTCTTACGTGGTGATTCTTATCCGATGGAAAAACTCGAGAGTGTAAGATTCGAGTATGGAAAACGTCTCGTTGCCAATATTATATTTAAGAATGAGCCGTACAGACTTAGGCTTCCTAAAGTATACTACGATAAAGTGTCAGAGGCAGAAATCGCCGAAATCAATGATGACAGCCTAAATTTAGTCTACTGGGGACCTGTGGGCAGGACTCACAGTTTTGAGTTAGTATATCGAACAGCTCCTGACTCACCAGCAGCATCACAGACGTTTAATACGTGTGCTGAGAGCGATGACATTGATGGTGACATTGATGGTGACATTGCTGATGCCGAAATGTTTACCAATTGCAACGACGATGAGGTTGACGTCATAATTGCCGATTGGGAAAAAAATGACCCGAGAAGAGCTTTGAGTAACATTCATGAATCACAGACTTTTTGCATGTGCTGAGAGCAATGACATTGATGGTGAAAAAAAGTCCGATTCCAATGACATTGATGGTGACAAAAAGTCCGTTTGCAATGACATTGATGACGACACAAAGTCCGATTGCAAAGTCAATAATGATGACACGAACTCCGATTGCAATGACAATGATGATGACACAAAGTCCGATTGCAATGACATTCCAATCTCTTTTAATGACATTTATGAGAGGGCCATGAAAAGAGCTTACAATTACATTGTTGAGGACGAAATGGTCAAAAAAAGAGCCAGCATGGAACCCGTTGCGCATTGTAGCAAGGATCCACCTCTATAAATAAGAGCTGCTTCCACGGTTTACTCTCCCAGCGTCATGACGTGCTATCTCGCAGTTCGAGGTTTTCGCCTACACCGCGAGTTCATCATTAAAGAAATTGCTGTACTGTGTTGGAATGCCGAAACCACTCACGTATGGGTATTCCGACCTCCTTGCAACATTCGCCAATTATCACCGAAAGATTACTCACAAGTTTCAGCCGACATAAAGTATAATTTAGGCCTACTCTGGGAAGATGGATGCATTCCCTACCATAGTGTACCTACAGTGTTTAAAATTTTTAGCCCGCCAGTTTAAACACTGGTACGTTGAGGACAAGGAGGCTTTTGATATCGTTTTTCCCTACAAATCTATGAATGTGAAGCTAGAAATCGTTCCCGAGAGAGAATCAAATGGCCAAAAAGAGTACTTGAAGATACAGTGCATCTATGAACACCCGAATTGTGCGCTTCAAGCTGCCTCCCGTATGTACGGCGATAGATTTGCGTGAAGCATCCCAGCCAACTCTTTTCTGACCAGAGAATCTCAGTCTATCTGATCACCCGCAAGCAAATGCAAGAAACCATAGTTTTTAAGAAAATATTGATTTTAAGAAAATTTTACTCTTTTATTGAAAAATAGATTGTAAGAAGAAATATTTTTGAATAAATGGTATGAACCAACACTCATGTTATTCATTCGACCCCCTCCCCCTAAAGTTTCCTCAAAGCACATTTGACTTTTAGGTTACTTTTACCCCCAATTTTACGTAAATAAAAACCCATCAATTTGAGTGAAAAAAAGTATTTATTCAGGGAAAAAACTTATGCAATAAACAGAATTCGCTCTTAGACTTATTTTATTCGCTTAACTTCGCCCGTAAGGGTCTTGTAGGAGAAAGTTACATCATGGATCAGAATAGCGTACATTGATGTATTTTCGGGAAAATTTGCAGTAGCTTCCACCTCAATCTGGATATCTAAAGATCCCGGTTTGAGAATATGCTCATAGAGACATTTTTGCACAAACATGGGGTTTTCGGTCTTGAATTTATTCATCGTCATCGATGGCTCGCAAAGTTTTTCATTGTTTGAGAAATCGGTCAAAAAATTGATATAATTGAGGTAGGAAACGAGGAACTTACTTCCGTCAAAGTTCTCACTCATGTTTTCGTATGGGACACATTCACTGTTCAGATGAACCTTGAATGAGCGCAAACCGATATGATCGAATTTTGATGCATCGGCCGTTTCGCTATCATTGCGTTTTGTTTGAAAAATCAAGATTACGTGCGTTGGGGCTTCGACGTTAGTGGTGGTTATCAGTTTCCAAGTTAATTTATCATTAGACGGTAAAAGTGGATATTCGTGAGTCTCAAAACTTCTGAAACCAATCTGGAAACTCGCGTTTTTTTTAATTTTATCCAAGAGCAGCTTCTCGGGTCCAAAGTTGAATTTGACTTGCGGCATAATCCACTGAACTTTGGTCACGGTAAGTGTAACACTTTCTTTATCAGCATTCGCCACGTATCTGTATGCATTTTTGTTCGTTCTCGAGCGGATGAGAATGAGCTCCTGTCTCATGCGAATCAGTACATCTTTGTAATCAGCTGCAAATCCCAAGACCATACTCAAAGGGACCAGGCCGAAAAACACAGAGGGGGTCCCTTCATGAATTACCGGCTCTTCCCATCCAGCTAAATGAAGCGCCGTCAGTTCCTGATTGGTTGACGTCAGAAGAGTTTTAGCAGTGCTTGTAAGGCCTAATTTTCTCATTCTGTCGACTTCCACTCCATTGATCTCGTACCGAATTTGTTCGAACAAGTATGCGAAGGCATTGTTCGTCAGCTTGGTGGTACATCCAGGTGCATTTGCATCGACTCCCGGCTTCTTTTGAAAAGTAACCGTCCCTTCGATGTAGATTTACTCTCACCGGGGACCGTGTACAGCTCCTGACTGTTTATAGGTATGCGTATTTCGTCATTGTTTTTGAATGTGGCGTTATACGGTTGGTAAGTATGCATCTGATGGTATTTCACGTCCTTCATCATGTCGGCCATGTTTCAGAGCACTACGTAGCCGAGTTGTTGAAGTATCCTTATGCTGTAGGCAGTTAGACGTTTTCCGTCCAATCTCTTGTACGGGTGGTAGCGCCTCCTATTTATACTCCTCCTCACTTTACCCATCGGATTTAATGTGTAAGCGGACTGTCACTTCCTCTGATGCAAAATCGATCAATCGGCCATCTTGATCGACTATATTTATACAAAACCTGTCGATGATGTTTGTATTCAAGCGACTGTAAATGACCGTTTGGGGTGAAAGAGCCATCTTGTAACCCGGAGACACGTCAGGGCTGAAGGCGAATATGGTATGGGCAACGACGCCATTGACGTAGCTCCCAGTAGCCATATTACACTCGATGCGAATAGCATTGACTGACATTATATTGACGGGTAGATCGGACTCGTGCACTTGATCGGCTCTCAGGATTCTGGCTCCAAACCCGAGAAGTTCCCTGCACGTCCCCGGTTTTGTGAAATCTACATCTTGAGCACACTTTATTTCACATTTCAAGGTACTGGTATTTGCCCGCAGCGTAATACTACCGGCCCCCAGCTTTGATTTGAGGAACGTCTCGATGCCATCGATTTCATACGCCCCTTTAGGGATCGTGTACTCTGTTTGCCCATAGAAGAATTTATTGTTGAAATCGTGAATATTGGGAATCGAGTTGTACGTTGAGAATAGAATCAATCCGATGTAATGTGTTTTTGATGGATCGAGCACGATCGGCGGTGAAAATACGTTTTCAAGCACGCTGCTGCGACCTGACAATAGTAGTGTTTCACTCATGTTGTTGGAAAATATCCGGTGACGTTGATGCTTTTATAAGAAAATTTTAGGCACAAGTGTCCACAAACAACTGTATTCATTCTCTGCTCCGGTTCATAATTATAGTTTATTGAGCTACCGACGAGATATTGCCTAACCTCCAGGGGCGGGGGCAGATCACCGAAACTGTCAAAGTAGAGGACTTTGGAGTTGCGTTTAACGTATGCGGTCCAATGGGTTCCAGGGCCATTGCTCGTATCTAGATTCAAGATGGCGGATTCGTTCCGATACGGTTTCATTCGTTTCAGCTGGTCTCGCATGAAAATACCGCGAAAATGAGGTACTTTAAGCTTCTTAACAGCAGCGAGCAACTCTACATCCGTCAAAGCTTTTCGTGGTAGCTCGTCAATCAGTTTAAATTATGCGGTTTCAGGTAGAGTCCATAGCCCGTTTTGTAGGGGCGCAAGTACAGGCCTTGCCCGAGACAAATGGAATTCTTCTTTTTAGTCACAGAAAGGATTTTCTTGACCATCGGTGCTAATGATTTCACTCCAATCCGTGATAAGATTGACTTCAAATTACCACCAGTTTTAGGTATGGGTATGATGCGTGGGGTGGCGCGTTTCCTCTTGCTCGTCTTTCTTTTCTTCCCCGGGCCCCCTTTTTTCTTGCAACGCTTCCCAGCCCCTTGTAGGCCAAGTCCAAGTTTAGCTTTAAGTTTCATCACGTTAGTGGTGGCCCAAGCCGCCGCTTTTTCTCCCAAGCTAGAATCAGGTGATTTGACACTTTCCCAAGCTCTGTCTGCAAGCTCAAGATCCGCCTTGTTCCGTTCTTTCGTATCCTTAGTCTTGCTGTAGGCAATATCGTGGAGCATAGCTGCACGGTCCAAGCTATTTATAGGTTTGCTTCCTTCCTTCAGTCGTTTCTCGAGGTGAGTTCCCGGTCCCAGAAAAGAGTAGCCGGGGACGTGCGCCTCAAAGGGTAGGGCGTCAATCAATTTGTTGACAAAACCACGGCCTTTCTTACGCGGTGACATGATGCTTAACTGTACCTCCTCCCGCACTCTATTTATACCAACTAAAGATGCACCTTCACCCAGTCCAGAAAAAGAGGGGGGGGGGGGAACACAACAAAGGTATGTGTTTAAAAATCAAAATCGAGAGTTATGCTTATAAACGCATGTCCGGTAGACTCAATCGACGCACCGTGAAGCGTGTTAATAGAGGTGTTGGATATGAATTATGCGAGTAAATATACGCGAGTTTTGCCGTATTTAAGTTGAAAAAAAAACTTGAAAATGAATGATTTTTGTTGCCAATTAAACGAGAAAACCAATGACGTCACTTTCAAACGTCTATTTTGTGAATTAACGAAGATACAAGCATCTAAAGTTTACGTGCATTGTCCAACCTCTCCCATTCACACGTTCCACCGTGAGTCGGTGAGGAAGTCTACTAAGACGCGGGGGGGAAAGGGGGTTTCCCTTTGGCGGCCCGCATTAGCAATCAGTGTAGCGCAGTTGCCGAAATTATATAAATAGTCTTGAGTGAGGGGCCTAATAACAATGCACCTAGAAACGCAGCGCAAACGTATTAAAATCGATAGTATCGAACCCCCGCGTACTTCTACTGCTCCCAAACTACGTCACAGTGAACTCCTCCCCGATTCTATCAGATGCATCATATGCGGTCCGTCCGCGTGTGGAAAGACAAACGTCATCGTGACTTTACTGCTTCACCCAAACGGGCTCAAGTTTCGGAATGTTTACTTATACTCCAAGACTCCATTCCAGCCCAAGTACAAGATGCTGGGTAAAATCTTTGAAGGGATCAAGGGTCTGGGATACTACGTTTACTCCGACAATGCTGAGATAGTCAAACCGACCGAGGCTAAACGGGACTCTATCTTTATATTTGACGATGTAGTTTGCGATAAACAGAACGCATGCGTGAATATTTCAGTATGGGACGTCACAGCTCAGTGGACAGTTTCTACCTCTCTCAGACTTACAGTAGCATCCCGAAGCAGCTAATCAGAGACAATGCCAATCTCATCGTGCTTTTCAAACAAGATGAGAAAAATATGAAACACGCCTACAACGATCATGTAAACACAGATATGACGTTTGACGAGTTTAAAAACATGTGCGCCGTCTGTTGGGGAACGATAAAAACGGATTTTTAACTATAAACAAAGGGTAGTGAATTGGATAAGGGTCGATATAGGAAGGGATTCGATACGTATATAAGGAAGTGAAGTTTGCATCGTGCCATTCATGATGGAACATTTAAATGCAATAATACAGGCGCGTGAGGCTATACGTAAAAATACAATGCCCTTCGCCGTGGTGAAAAAAGAAGAGTGAGATTTTGGAGAAAACATTCAAGCCCTTATCGGTGCCTCTGAAGGCGTTCATTGAAAAAGCAAAGGGGCAAGAACAGGAGGAGAGGAGGCCTAAACTCGAGGCTGAAGATTTTTCTCAGAGTTCCTACTCACGAAGCACGTACGGTCAACTTGTAAGAGGTTATGTTCAGGACTATTTAACTCGGCCAAACGAATTTGATCGCTCGTACGGTGTGAGGTTAGATGGACAGGCGGGAACATGGATGATTGGAAACAAAAGTGTCTCATTTGACGTCAACGATAAACTTTTCATGACGGTGCAGAGTCCACATCTCTGACTCCCGGCCTACTCGAGTTAATTTTCAAACGCGAACCTCAAGATTATACGCCCGCTGACACGATAGAGTATAAAAGGATCCTCGACTTGACGAATGCTCACAAGCAAAAGTACGCTGAGAACGGTAAGATCCGAGCAGCGAATATTGGAAAGTATAAAAGCATCATCAGACCCCTCTATATAAAGAGTGGTTCGGGACTATTTGTACCGTTGACAGCAAAACGATCCTACGTTTATTGGGACGATCCGAACGAATTGGTCGAACGTCTTGCACTACTTGTCGCATCTAAAGCATCCGGCAACACCGGTCTCCAGCGTGAGATTTTGAGTATTGAAGAAGAACTTCGCGAAGGCGGATACATCCAATAATGGTTGCAGGGATTGTTCAAGGACCTTTCACCAAGGAGATAGATTGTCCCCCTGGTCCTGCCGGTTCTCAAGGTCCGATGGGGCCCCAGGGTCCCATTGGGCCAATAGGACCTCAGGGTCCCGTTGGAAAAGATGGCCCGCGTGGAATGGAGGGGAAGGCGGGCCGTGAAGGTAAAGTTGGGAAAGAAGGGAAGGCTGGTCGTGACGGAAAAGCTGGACTTGATGGAAAACCTGGAAAAGATGGAAAACCTGGAAAAGATGGATCTCCTGGAAAAGATGGAACTCCTGGACCTGAAGGAAAACCCGGCCTCCCGGGCCTGGATGGAAAACCTGGGCGCGACGGAGTGGCGGGTGAGAGAGGTGAACAAGGTTTCCCGGGCTTGCCCGGACCGATCGGGCCCAGAGGCTTAGGCACTACCGGGAAGCCTGGAGCTGATGGAGCTATGGGTCCAACCGGCCGATGGGTCCAACCGGACCGATGGGACCGAGCGGGTCAACGGGTCCAACCGGACCGATAGGTCCCACAGGGCTAATGGGGCCAACCGGGCCTATGGGGCCTGAAGGCAAAGAAGGCGCTATGGGCACTGCTGGGAAGGACGGGCTTGAGGGAGCGCGAGGGGAAAAAGGTGATAAAGGTGATCAGGGCGAACGAGGTCTTAGCGTGACGCATCTGAGCAATAATGAAGAATATACGATCAAGAGATTGAAGATAGTGTCCGAGCCAACGGAACCTGATGATGCTGCAACCAAAGGATACGTAGATGTACATTTAGACGAGATACTCGATCGACTAAAAAGTCTTCTGAGCAAATCATTAATCAATGCGAAACGAATGGATGCACTTGAAAGAATCAGCAATAAGGTCGATGATCTTTCCGAAAAGTGTCTCTCGTCGAATATAATGATGGAACACGTTTGGTAATGATAAAGGATGCGCACAAAGTTGTAGGAGAGAATGAAAAAACCGTCAAAGAGCTCCACGCACAGATGGATCGGATATTAAGCAAACTCACCGAAAACTTTGGCTCGGTAGATTGGAAGATAAATTAAAATTATGGAGAGGATCCTATAAAAGGGAGATGCAAGCATTCAGAAACAGAAAGCATGAGTGTTGACAAATTTGGACGGATGCATAAGAGTTCAGGGGGTCAACCGCTGCGGGGACCTCAAGGGCACGGATACACTTTAGATGCTGACGGACATTTCAACATTGAAAACAAGCGGCTAAAGTCAGTTCTTGATCCGGTGGACGGACAAGATGCAGTGACGAAAAAGTATTTACTGGACAATGTTTTATTAAAAACCCAAGAAAATAAAATTTCGGTTGATGGAAAGCGGTTGTTGAACCTGGCAATGCGTCCTACAGAAAATTCAGAAGCAACTTCAAAAATTTTTCGTGGATACATTATTCAACCAACTTGCAACGATTAAATATGTCGATGAAAAGTATAACGCTTTAAAATCAGAAAAACAGTGGCGAAACCAGTGAAATCTAACGATAGGAAACATGGATAAACAATGCGTGGTGGATGAGCTTCATAAGCCTGCCCGACGCAATTATCCCCGCCGTAAAGTTGAAATCAGAGGACTTTTCGATCTCTGGCAAGCAGATCTTGTTGAAATGATTCCCTACGCAAACGTCAACAAAGGTTACAAGTACTTGCTCACGGTCATTGACGCGTGTTCGAAAAAAGCGTGGGCGGTGGCGATAAAATCAAAAAATGGACGTGACGTCACCGCTGGTATGGCGAAAGTTTTAAAAAATGCTGGAAGAGCGCCTCGCCATCTACAGACTGATAACGGGAAAGAATTTTACAATACGCATTTTATAGCATTGATGAGTAAGCATGGAATCAACTTGTACAGCACTTTCTCAACAAAAAAGGCATCCATCGTGGAACGGTTCAATAGAACAATAAAATAAAATGTGGAAGCGTTTCAGCTTGCAGGGGTCCTACAAGTGGATCGATATACTCGACAGCTTACTCGATGAATACAATACTAGTGTGCATCGATCTATCGGCATGAAACCCTCTAAAGTCACAGAGAATGATGTGAAAGGATACTTGTTCGTCTGAGACATACCAGGGACGTGTGAAAAAACCCAAATTTAAACTTGGCAATTCTGTACGTCTAAGCAAGCAGAAAGCTCTCTTCGATAAGGGCTATACTCCAAACTGGAGTGCGGAAATATTCAAAATTGTGAGGATACAACCAACAAATCCGGTGACATACTTGCTAAAAATCTAAATGGCAACCCTATAAAAAGGGGGATTCTACGAGGCGGAACTTCAAAAGTCGCGTTGCCCTAACGACTACCTAGTTGAAAAAGTATTGCGACGAAAAAAGGGTAAGGTATTTGTAAAGTGGCTTGGTTTCGATTCTACACACAATAGTTGGCTGAACGCGAAAGATATCGTTACCTTAAAATGCTAGCTCTAATCATCTCGACTGTCTACTCAGTTACTGATGCCTATTCACCACTCAACATTTCCTTCGATTTAAGACCCATCGGTGAGATAGTAAAGGTTAAAATTGATGCTCTTCCTCCCGCACATTATTCGTTCTATAACAATAAAGCATTACTCTCTCTCGCCTATTGTTTTAAAGAAAAAAACCCCGTTTGATGTGAAAAATATCGAAGAATGGGAGGAGGCTGTGCGCAGAAACTATACAAACAAACTAAATAACTTGCATGTGTGCAGTGAAGATTTACTGACTTGCTATCCATCCTCACTGTCAACTGCAATCGATCGCTATATGTCAGCCCTAATCCTCACTTCAAAAGGTCTTTGCCAAAATAATATCACTACATCAAACGTAGTAAATATTGAAACCCCCGGGTACGGGAAATCAAAGTATTTGGATTTTGTTGTTGCTATTCAACGTATTTGCAGTTGGGGGTGGATACTTTTACCAAAAGTTTCGATCGGACTGTAAATTACAACTCGAGAATGAGTCCCGAAGACCGGCGGAGGAGCGCGTTCACACAAAAATTTTGAAATGTGTGGTTGAATTTAAACAAAATATGAAAAAAACTAAAATGGAGGATCTTTTTTAAATAAACTCATGGATCAAGAAACTTCAAGAAATGGTTCCCTAAAAAAAGGCCATTTTGTAATTGTCCGACGACATCACCTGCATTTGCAGTCAACCTGATTTTATCCAATGGAAACTCGTGGAAATGAAAGAAAAATATAATTTCAATACTGCTATATAATCACTATGTTAAATTAGCGTGTAAGCTTCCTCACTCTGTATTTAGCTTAATAAACTTTTCATAAATAAAACTCGTTTGTTTTTCATTCATCATCATCATTTGGGGGGGGGGGGGGGTAAATAAAAGCGAAAGATGGGAAAAGAAAATTACTCACTCATGTTTTAGCTTTCTGATGAAAAGCTTTCCGTTCTCTGTCCCGCTTTTCGCTCATTTTATGATAATAAACAAGTGTAGGAACTGGCGATGACTAAATAAGTGAGCTGAATGTTATAAGAGCACATAAACACGAAAAGAGAGAAGTGTTCGATATATCATGAAGTCGATGTGCGATATATCATATGAAAACGATGTTCGATGTATGCAATTTTGAGGTTTTCGAGCTAAACGTATCCTACTCATTATTCCGAGCAAGTTAATTGCGAGCTAGTTCTGGCGGAAACTAGAGATAAGCGGAAGCGGGCTTCAAGGACAAGAGAAAGGCGGGTACAATATGAAAAGTGTGTCTGCATTCGAATTGAAAAAGTAACATAGCATGAATATGGTTGTTGCCCATTTAAACGCATGTAAAATTCTCCCATAAGACGCTAGTTGATGAGAGAAAGGGGGGACAGGAGCGTTAGGATGGAGGAGGTGGTCGCAATGCTGACCAATGCAATCCCATGTAAACCCATGAAAAAGATCGAAGCTGTTGTTGGGCATAAGCATTTACTTACACAATAATAAATGAGTCAAATACATGAACAAATGTAGATGGAACAATTGCTCAGAAATGCGATGCATTTTTTTTATTCATTGGAATGTATTAGAGGTGTCGAGAACGTTATTATTTTATGCCATTTAAACGCATTTCTCCCATAAGACGCGTGTATAAGGATTCTCCCATAAGACGCGTGTATAAGGATTCTCCCATAAGACGCGTGTATAAGGATTCTCCCATAAGACGCGTGTAAAATCCGAGCCAATATCCCCATCATTCCTCTACTCGGCCAGCGGCGGACCGGCCAGTGGCGGACCGGCCAGTGGCGGATTACCCATTGGCGGATCGGCCAGTGGCGAATCGCCCAGAGGCGGACCGGCCAGTGGCGGATCGGCCAGCGGCGGATCGGCCAGTGGCGGATCGCCCAGAGGCGGACCGGCCAGCGGCGGACCGGCCAGTGGCGGATCGGCCAGCGGCGGATCGGCCAGTGGCGGATCTCCCAGTGGCGGATCGGCCACCGGCGGACTACCCAGTAGCGGATCGGCCAGCGGCGGCCTAGCCAGTGGTGGATCGGCCAGCGGCGAACTAGCCAGTGGCGAATTGGCCAGCGGCGGACTAGCCAGCGGCGAACCAGCCAGTGGCGGATTGGCCAGCGGCGGACCGGCCAGTAGCGGACCGGCCAGCGGCGGACCGGCCAGTGGCGGATCGGCCAGAGGCGGACCGGCCAGTGACGGATCGGCCAGAGGCGGACCGGCCAGTGGCGAATCGCCCAGTGGCGGATCGGCCACCGGCGGACTACCCAGTGGTGGATCGGCCAGCGGCGAACTAGCCAGTGGCGAATTGGCCAGCGGCGGACTAGCCAGCGGCGAACCAGCCAGTGGCGGATTGGCCAGCGGCGGACCGGCCAGTAGCGGACCGGCCAGCGGCGGACCGGCCAGTGGCGGACCGGCCAGTGGCGGATCGGCCAGAGGCGGACCGGCCAGTGACGGATCGGCCAGAGGCGGACCGGCCAGTGGCGAATCGCCCAGTGGCGGATCGGCCACCAGCGGACTACCCAGTGGCGGATCGGCCAGCGGCGGACCGGCC